>MU006332.1:159760-244302 GCA_010093695.1 Plenodomus tracheiphilus IPT5
GTAATGGGTTGGAGATGGTATACATCAAACGCAAAGATGCAATGTCAAATGTGGATTGTGAATGCTTTTGAATTTACGTTTTTGCCGCTGTCGCCATGCTATGCAGATGATAAGGGTCAGGCTATGTGAATCCTTTCCATACAACAGCCCCTACCCGCTGTCTTCAGATGGCGATCCAGCCGTTGGAAATCCCTTGCGCACAACAAGACGAGAATAAGGAAGGTAAGATATGTGGAGGGTATCTGCGCACATGTTTTCATCCACAGTCGCTACGTATAGCGTATGGCCAAGGAGGACAGAGAAATCGAAATCCAGGAACGCCGCGCGTGGCAGTCATGGTCCGCCAGAGATGCCATACATTGTATTGTAGGCTTTGTCTGATGCACCGTAAAACCCCTGTTGATGAGATAGGAAACGTGGGTGTGGAAAAGTATAACACAAGAGAATCGAAGAGAGGTGTTGGAGCTGTCATGACCGCGATTTGGGTGACTTGTCTGTGGGCTCCGAAATCATTTGCTGCCAGTGTACGAGATCCCGACTGAGGAAATCCATCATCTGCGTCGTGCTGAGGTTCTTAAAGTTGCCCAAGTCTCCGCCGTCGCCATTCATTGCTTGCTCTGGCTGTGATGCCCCATTCGATGTCGCGGAGGTGGGTTGAACAGCCGGGGCCATCGATGGCTGCTTTTCGCCAGCCATTTCGACTTGCCGTTGCGCAATATAATTCTGCATTGCCCCCGCGGGCCGCCGAATGTCGTTCCACGACAACTTCTGCAGCCGCCAATTCTTCGACTTGGCTGGCTTGAGTCCTACTGTGCCATCGCTACTATCGTGGCCATTGCTTGCGCCATTCGTTGCGCTTGCTTGAGGCGATTGTGCAATGTCGTCCTTGGGGGACGTGCCATTAGCGGCTGGCATGGTATCTCGTGAATATTGATTCCGTCCCAATCGTCCGCGCGACTTTTGTGGAGGTCGGCCTCCTCTTCGTGGCGCAGGAGCTGGCTTCAGTTCGGTGGTGGGAAGATCAGGCTGTGCAGACTCGGTCGCTGCGGGGGGCATGGCGGGTTCTTCGGCGGTCGGTGGAGGTGTTGGTTCGGAATCTTCCAACTCTGTGACGCGTTAGTCGGAAAATGCCAAAAAAGACGCTCTCAAACATACCATCTCCCTTTCTTCGCTCTGCTCGGCCTTTCCGTCTGTTAGCAGCGTCGTTACGCTCCTTTTCTCGCTCCTTGTCACGGTGCTCCTTGTCACGCTGGCTCCTCGCTGCAGCGCCGCGTGGCTTCTGCTTTGGCGCGGAGGCTTTTGTGCTATCGTCTTCTGATTCTAAAACCGGTGAACCGCTGGGAGAACGTGAGTTTGTGCGCTGTCGTTTGACTTCGTGTTTTGTCCTGTCGCAAAACTTGTCAGCTTCTGGAGCTCGTTGCATGCATGTTTTAAGGGCAGAACAAACTCACTCCTCGCTATCGTCGCGGCCCCGCTTCTTGCGATTACCGCTCTCTGAAGCTGCGGTACCTTCGTGCTTACTTTCCTCGAGTACTTTCCGTAACACTTCGTCTTCGTCGTAGGCCGCTCGACTATTCATTGTAGACCGACGCTTACCAAAGGAGTCCACGCTCGCTCGTGCGTTGCGGTCGTTCCGATCGCTGCGATCTCTTTCTCCGACGCTGGATTGCCGTTCATGGTCTTTCGTGACGGATGCTCTGCGGTTCTTCCCTTGCTGTTGGTCATAGACTGGGATGTAACGAGAGTATTTCCAGCTATTTCTCAATATCGTTAGCAGTGAACTCGAATTTCTGATGGGAATGCAATGTGGGGAACAGGTAGTGCCCGAATTGCATGTCTGCCACGGTGGCGCAGACCACAGGCGACTCGTACCAAAGCAAGCCCTCTTGGCGGGGACTGATAACTGAGAGGGAAAGATTTCACGTACCCCTTCGAACTCGTCATAACCTTGTGAAGGTCCTTTCTGCACTCTTCGCAGAAGTACTCGTCAGGACTGGCAGCCTCTTCCATGATGCCAACGCATCCACCGTGTTGCCAGACTTTGCAGATGTCGCATTGGATAAACAGACCACCTAGATCGTCACCTTGAGCATCAGGATCAGATAGGGCAGAAGTTGACTTGCCAGCATCCGATGGCGGACCCGGGTAATCTTGGAAGCCGCAGACGCAGCGTGTGACTTCATCCTCTTCGGCCATTTCGTCGTCGAGATCGTCTTCCAGCTTTGTGGAGTCGTCCTCGTCGTTATCTTGCTCGCGAGTGCGGCGTCGGGTGAGCGGTGGCTCGAGCTGCGCGCCGCGAGCGAGGTCTTCGGGCTCTTCTGACGAGAGCGAATGCGGGGTCAAGGATTTCTGGGGCGATGAGTGTTTGGGATGTGGTCGTGAGCCACGGTCGGTGCGGCCTGAGGAGACAGAGGATGAGGAGACGCTGGGAGCTGTTGCGACGCTTGGCGGGGGTTGGGTGGTGCGAGCCCGCGACGAGCGACGGGGAGACATTGTGTGTGCAGTGAGCGCGGTACGTATCGCGTGTGGGGAAGAGGTGCGAGGGTCAGGAGCAAGACAAGGAGCTCGCTTCTGTTGTGCGCGCCGTTATCAACCGTGGGTCGGCCCAGATGGAGACGTGGAGGGAGGGGCCGAATTGGGCTGGCGACGGGCGGGGGGAGTCTTGGGACGGGACGAATCGAGGAGGCTTGAGGGACTCGTCGCGCGATGCGACGGGCGTGAGCAATGGCGCTGCTGGCGGGTGGAGGGCAATGGCGCCGCTGGAGAGGCGGAGAGAGCGGGCAAAAGCTCCACGAGCTTCAGAGAGCGACAAGCGACCGGGACGACAATGGGTGGAGGATGCCGGGTTGTGAAAAGCACATAGTCTGCGGTCAGAGGAGCGTTGAGCGGGCGGGCGGGCGGGAGGGCAGGCAATGCAGTAGGAGCAGACGAGCTTGGAGCGTGAGGAGGAAAATGGCCGAGTCCTCCTAGCCCGCGCAGAACGCGAGCCAGCACCAAAGCGTCATTTTGGTGAATAACCGCTAGCTGTACGCTGGGCACGTGACCCCGCCAGCTCCCAGGGTGCAGGGGCCTGCCGCCGTGGCCGCTGGAGCCATGGGGGCGGGAGGGGCTGGGGCCGGGTGGAATGGAGGCGATGCGAGTGTGTCGGTCGCGCAGTCGAGGTTTGACGGGCACATTGAGGAGGAGAGGCGCAGGTCACAACGCAACGCGCTGGCAGGTTTCCAATGGCGGTGACAAGAGAAGTCGCTTGGCTATTTCTGGAGGGGTCCACGGGTACCCGTGGACATAGCGCGTGCTCGTGCCGGCACTCGCCAGTCACTTGCGGGCCGCCACAACACACAAACATGATTCCCTCGCCGTGTCTGGCCTTGTCGCATGGGCTGGTCGGCGCTGGAGACTGTGAGTAAAGAGCGTTTCAGTCGTTTGCGCGACATTGTGCCCAACATGATTGAACTTTGCGACCTCGCACTGCTCGTTCAGAGTATTGGGTGATGTCAGGGGGGCCAGTGTACATACCATGGGGTGGGGAGATCAAAACACTGACAAAGGGCTCTGGATTGCCATGGAAGATGTGCGATTCGCAGGGGACGGTATAGTTAATCGCAGGTGAGTGTTTACCTCCTTGCATATCACTATCGAGAATACCATACAGAGAATGGCCAACTGCGTGCAGATGATCGTCAGTGGTAGGGTAAACCCCAACGAGGACGACATCCGGGCGTACTTCAGCAGCCACGGGCCAGCCGCAGAGCAAGCCTCCTTGAGCCTCACACCCATAGTAGGACAAGGCAAGCGATGTGTCAAGCGACGAGTTCTACGACAAAGCGACAAATGGATTTTGGTTAGGTTGTTCGAATACCAGCAGAATACAGATAAAGCCTCCTTACGTCAGAATCTAAACTATTTTAACCACGACGTTGGAAGAAGCCTAGCAATGTAAGTCGCTTCAGGAAGCTGGAATTTGCAAGCTGTTCTAGTTAGTCTGTCCACAAATTCAGTCTCTTATTCCTTACCTATGATTATACATCTTCTCACATGGCACTTTGAGAACACAGGTACTGGGTCCTTGAACGTTGACCATAATCTCAATCGTAAAGACAGTATGTGATTAAGAGTCACAATATACTATACAGTTGTATGGTTCCGCGCTGACGTTGAGGACCTAGAGGTGGCGTAGAGCAAACGCACATCACGGATGAAGCGATGCGTGCACGGGTACAAGCTGGACAACGGCTTGAGGATGAGAAGGACAGGTGAGGCGAAAGCTGCTACCTAGGTAGACTGTCGTGGTCGCTAAACGTGGTAGCCAGGACGATGCTCCTCACGAACACCACGTGCCAATGTTTCGCGCGCCGGTAGACATCGATGACAGAATATGTGGACATGTGGCAAGCATTGTCCAGGACTAGCTCGAACGGTCCATGCCCAGAGCATTGTCATGATCAAGGCCTTCTGACAAAGCTTCGTTCGCCGATGTACAGGGTTTTTGGAATTCCCATGCGACACCAGATGGTGATGTCACAGCAAATTGATTCCTAGCGCCAAATCTCGATCGGGTGGATCTCACCAACAACATGAACCACTGCTAACGCGTCACAACATGCGCGCTGCCTCCGATCCTGTCTTAGTGGTAATGTTGACGGCTTACACATAAGCCGGCAAGTGGCTACAGACTCGGGAAAATGCGTTGCTGTTCCAATCATGATTACCCCTTTGTCACTGCCGATAAAAGTACCATCGACTTTTGAGCGCGCATCTGACGATTCGCCATCTCAGGAACGGGAGGTCTAGCCAAACATGTATAAGCCAGATGAGTCTAGACAGTTACAAGTCTCGAGGCGTCATCGAGCATGTGTTGAGCTAAGGTGGTCGCCGCAATGTCAGGGTACAAGCGGCGTTGAATTGGTTAGGTATAAGAGTACCGTTTGACGCCTCTGACAGTCCAGCCTAATCCCAATGTTAAGTACATTGTCTTCATTGTTACCCAACATGTCCGCAAACTCCAACGAAACGCATGGCCAGGCCAATGGTCACACCAACGGATATCCCACCAATGGCCATGGTGCCGATGGCCCAACCGGTACAAAGACTGGAAATCTATTCCGCGACTACGCCGACGACCGCAATGCAAAGTCAGAGGATGTTGTATACACAACAGCTAATGGGTGAGTGTCGCCTCAATATCTCTTTGCTGGTTCTCTTACTGGTTGCAGTGGGGGTTCCCTCCCTGTGCAAGCTCTATACCCAGTACCTAACTGTATTTATAATCGAATATCACTAACATCGTCAATAGAGTGCCATATCCTCATCCCTATGAAACTCAACGCGTTGGCGAAAACGGCCCCCTTCTTCTCCAGGACCACCATCTGATCGATTTGCTCTCCCACTTTGACCGTGAACGTATCCCAGAGCGCGTCGTACACGCAAAAGGAGCCGGTGCCCATGGTACATACACAACGACCGACTCGTTGGAGGACTTGTGCCTAGCACCCATCTTCCAGAAGGGTCAGACTTGCTCCGTCACAGCCCGCTTCAGCACCGTTGGAGGCGAGTCTGGATCCCACGACTGCGCTCGTGACCCCCGTGGATTCTCAGTCAAATTCCGTACACAAGAGGGCAACTGGGACGTTGTGGCCAACAACACTCCAGTGTTCTTCTTGCGTGATCCGGCAAAGTTCCCTCACTTTATTCACACCCAGAAGAGGTCTCCCCAAACACATTTGACACACGCCGACGACTCCACGCCATTTTGGGGCTACGCAAGTGAGAATCCCGAAAGTATTCATCAATTTTTGATACTATTTGGTGATCGAGGTATCCCAGATGGGTACCGCAAGATGCATGGATACATTGGCCATACCCACAAGCTTCTCAACAAGAACGGCGACTGGGTATACATGCAACTCCACTTCAAGAGCAAGCAGGGCACCGGATTCATTACCCAGGAAGACTCTCACAATTATGGTCCCGATTACTCGACAAAGGATCTCTTCCAGTCGATTGAGAAGGGTGACTTCCCTGGCTGGGATGTTATGGTTCAGACCATGACCGCCAAGGAAGCTGAGGACCTCTGGGAGAAGCAAAAGATCAACGTCTTTGATCTCACTCACGTCTGGCCTCAGAGCCAGTTTAAGCTCCGCAAGGTGGGAGAGTTCTTCCTGAACGAGAACCCGCAGAACTACTTCGCCGAGGTTGAACAAGTTGCCTTCAATCCAGCCCACTTGATCCCTGGTATCGAGCCCTCAGCCGACCCCGTCCTTCAATCCCGTCTCTTCTCATACCCCGATGCGCACCGCCACCGTGTTGGAGTAAACTACCAGCAACTACCCGTTAACGCCCCACGAGTTCCATACCGCATGGGCAACTTCCAACGCGACGGCAACATGGCTTTCTATAACCAAGGTGCCCGCCCCAACTACCTCTCCTCCATCGAGCCCATTTCCTTCCGCCCACGTACCGTGGATCTGGACAAGCTACACGGTCAATTTACCGGCGACGCCATCACATTCCTCTCTGAGATCCGTCCCGAGGACTTCAACGCACCGCGTGCGCTATGGGAGAAGGTCTTTGACGATGGTGCAAAGGACCGCTTCATCAGCAACATCACTGGACACATGGAGAATTGCACCGACAAGGAGATTATCAAGCGCCAGATTGGTATCTTCAGGGAGGTCAGTGAGGACATTGCCAGCCGTATGGAGAAAGCTACTGGACTCAAGGGATACAACGGTATCAGCGAGTTAAGGTTCAACGGAACTCACAACGGCATGACGAAGGATGCCAAGTTGAGGGTTGCGAATGGCATGGATGGTATTAGCAGGAAGTATGCGGAGAAGAACACGGCCAATGGTGCGCCGAGGGCGGGAACACATGCTGATCTTATTGAGGCGAAGTAGAGGATGCAGGTGTGTAGGATATCATGATACCAATGAGAATTTAATTGTTCAGATTATCGGGGCAAGAAGAATGAAGCCTTCCAAGTAAAAGTATGACGTAAAACGCGCACTTGGCAGTGTGAAGTGAGACAACTGGATCATGGTAACTCGTTCGCGAACTGATTTGCATCGACTCTGATAAAGTAGATGAAGGAGATATCCAGACTCGTATTCTCACTATCTTGGTCAGCGGGTCCCTTTGCGCTTGAATTATCTCGCTCTCTTCGGAGCGAGCTTGTTGCGGACACAATGAGTGCCCCTCTCTGCGTTCGCTCTCTGAGGCCATTCCCGGCTGCCCTTTCCGCTCCAGGCAGGAAGGAAACAGTCTTAGTGCGAAACACCAAACACCCGCCGCCTTCTTGACTCTGCCCACCCATCCTTCTCATCGCCTTCAAATTCGTTCTTGTCAGCTGCCTCAATCTATCTAGCTTCACACTCCATGCTGCCGGCACTAGACGACCTTGTTACCCCACAAAATCCCGGTCGCGGCTGTTATCCCACAAGTCGGCATTGACGCAGTCCACATCACTATCGATAAGCTCCGCAACCCATGTCCGTTGCGCCGGCCCTAATCAACGCCTGACCAGCTCATTGGCCGTTCTAATGGGACTGATATGAAGATGCCACATTTATGCATATGAGTGCCGGAGGCTAGGTGATTTCTTCCCTTTGAGACTCTTCATGGCCATGTGCCATGAGTAGTACGGGCTTTGGGTGCTTGGAGCATCTAGCTCCGGCGGACGTATATACAGTAGGCACGTCAGAATGAGCTTGGGGAGTTTCGATTATATTTCTCGGTCAAGACGACAACGCTCTGGTTATAGCGGTGCATTTCCTTCCAGAAGCTGACCAGAAAACTTATACACCTCACATCAACTGGGATTTACTTTCCCTGAACTTTGTCCAAGATGTTCGCAACACCAGTAACCATTCCTCGCAATGTGTAAGCTCTCCCAGTTATGTCCCATCAGATAATGCATTGCTGACAGCATAATAGACTTGATCCCTCCATGTATTCCTCAAATCGTGCAAGCCAGGCACGCATGGATCTTGAAACAAGGCTTTCGGTGTCATCTACAGATACCATCTTCAGCCGCCTGCACCGAGCGTCCTCAACAAGTTCTACCAACTCTACATCGACACTTGCGTCGTCCGTAGGATCGATCAATTACAATGAGAAGCCGAAGCATCGCAAAAATGCATCTAGCAGCTCTTTTAGTATCTCCAGACGGTTCCTCAAGAAGTCAAGACCACAAAGTCAAAGCGAACCGGCACCAACGTCGGTGCCATTAGTGATCTCCTCCCCAATCATTGCTCCTCAGCCTGTGGAGCCTCCTCCGCCAGAACCAAAGTCAACTTTGGAGTGGCAGTGTTCGGATCTGGTGGTGCGTTGTAGGAGTGATGTGTACCATGTCGATCGTGTCATCATGAGCTATCACTCGCGATGGTTTGCCAAAGTGTGCGCGGTAGTCATCTCGCCGGTATTGTCCACCCTTACCGTCGTCTACTCGATCAAGCTAATACATACCAGAAAACATCAAAGGGCATAATCGATCTCAGTGCAGATGATCCTGGTGCTGTCGCCGCCATGATGCAATATTGTTATCAACTCGACTACACTGACCAATTAGCGGGCTCTGATGATGCAGTGCCTGAAGATACATCTCTCCGCTCTCACGTGGACGTGTACATGCTCGCAGAACGCTATGGCATCGTTGGCCTGAGGCGGCTTGCACTCCAAAAATATGAAGATCTTGCGACCATGGTACTGATGGTCGATGGCAATGAAGAGCAGCTTTTGCAGGCAATACGAGCAATGTATGCATCGGAACGACAAGCTGATGCGGATGATCTCAAAAAGCTCTCGATTAGGCTTTGTGCAAACCATGTGCAGGCCTTCATTCATGGAACTGGAAAGACTATGGCCATGGTGTTTGAGTCCATGGACGAGCTGCCGGAGTTTAGAGCAGATCTATTTGAAGAAATGGCTTCACGGTGGAAGTGAGCAACATTTATCGACTCAATGTGCGCGCTCCCCATCCCTACACTGATTGCATTTCGATACTGTCTGCCGTTTGTTTGAGGCCGGGAGATATTCACGTTTGTTGTGACCACAGACTAAGGGCAGCAGCACACCTGCTTCCGTGAGATCTCCCTAGGGCACACACTACAGCCGCCTTCACTCTTGGCACAAGACTTAGCGTTACACATGCTCGAGGACAAACGCACGAACCCGTACAAATCGCCCGTGACTGCCGTGGTCAACCGCGAGCAACTGCAAAAAATTGCTCTGACAAACGACACGACGCCCTTTGCTGTCCATAAGTACAGCTGCCTCCCCTCTGAGATCGCTGTGTCCTATTTTGCTCTACCTTTCCTTACTCCACCGCTGTCGCAAGATGGGCCGTCAAGTACGCAAGCGCCGCTTCAGTAAGGCGTTTTCATACCCTCTAGGACACATCAACGATGCTTATCGTCGAGCGTTCAAAAAGACCACCCCAACGTCTGTTGCAGCGTCTTTAGGGACGCCAGATCAGGCCCTCACTGTGCCGCTGGAATCTCTCATCTCCAACAAATATTACCAGCTTCCTTCGCCACCGCGAATGGGTAGACTGGTTCCTGAGTATCCTCAACCTGATCTCTCGACGTTCAATTTCAGCTTCCCTCTTGATTTCGATGTCGATCTCTTGATGTCTGCAGATCCAAGCGCACATGGCTCACTGCCCGATTCCATGCCCGGTGGTGCCATCAGCCAGGGCATCAATTGGCCTATTGACTCTAGCGCTATGTTGCTCTCACCAAATATGCGCCGCTGGTTGGATTCATCAGCTACCGAAGATCAGGCAGTGAACCACCACATGTTCGATTCCAGTCCACGCGATTCCACAGTAGAACTTAGCTCCAGTCCTCCACGTGGTCCAGTCTTAGGATCTTGTCTTGGTCAGGACTTCACCATCCACGAAGACTCACCAAGCTTCACAGAGACTTATTTTACCGTGGGCAATCAGTCCAGTCCTACCGGTATCCTGACACCAAGCGCTCTCAACTTCCAGGATCTGTCTCTATTCGATGTCCCAGGCTGGCCTCAGTCTGAGACACTGTCTCCCCGTTTGCTAGTCGGAAACCGCACCTCATACTACACTTTACCGTCGATTCTCTTCACAAGGTCAGCTCACCTTTCCCTTTTATATAGCCGTTAAGCAATACTTACAAAACCACCCCAAAAGATGTTTCCCCAACCTCGCCACCGACATACTCCTCAGTTTCGCAAAAGGCAAACAACACCTCAGCATCCCCAAACAAACTCTCTGCGTCGCATCACCTTACTTTGCCAACCTCCTCAACGTCCCTTATCCTGTAAGATTTCCCCCCATCTCACCCAAACAAAACTCCCCAAACAAAACTAACCACCCCCACCCCTCACAGCCAACACACACCCAACTCCTCCGCCTCCGCGACGACTTCCCACCGGCCATCCCCGCCACACACGCCTTCCTAACAACGGGTACATACTTCTTCGACCCCGCAATCCTCACCACCTACCCCTCAACCACCCTCCCAGACCTCCACATCCACACCTACCTCACCGCCCTAAAATACAACATCCCCACCCTTGTCCACCACGCCCAAACCCAATACCTCACCTTTGCACACGCCATTCTGCACCTCGGCATCGTCGCACCAACAAACATCACACCAGATCCGCAAACAACAAAAGGTAATATCATGATTCCTCCCCTGTTAAATTCTTTTGTGCTTTTGTGGCGCAACACTGCGTCTTGTGCCGGGGATGCGCTGCGCAGGGCAGTGGTGCAGGACTTGTTGGTGCCGCATGTGAATAGGTGGTGTAAGGTTGACGGGTTTGTGGTGTTGATGAGGGGGTTGCATGGGTTTGGGCGGGATGTGGTGGAGGGGGTAGCGGAGGAGGGGTTTGAGGTGCAGGTTGTTGGGGTGAAGGCCGGGTGGGGGATTCGGTTTGGGAAGGGGGAGTCATGGCGTGGTGGTGGGGGGTGAGAGGGGGGAAAGAGTGGAAGTAATAGGGATGCGGGAATGTGTCGGGGATGGGGGACGTGATTGGTATGTGCGGAGGATAGCTTGTCACCGAGTAGGTGACTAGAGCTGGTGAAAAAGTGGTTCACAGATGATTACACATGAGTTCAATGGCAATCAAGTCACTGAATCTTACATGTGTTGCTTATCCCTTTCTTTCTTTTACTGTTCTACACTTTCCCTACATGATATAACTCCAGTGACGTAGACAACCACGCATCAACCGATGGGGTTTTACATGGCTCACACACAGACCCGTCACATGGCCAGCCTTGGTTTCCGCTTTCCTCTTCTTTCAAATGCTCAAAATCCTACAATCTACTGCGTCTTCTTAACGCCACCCTTCGCCGGCGCACTATACAACCACACCACGACAAACGCCAACCACCCCGCGACTGTAACCCAAATACCGCCAATCCAAACCCATGCCCCACTAATCTGCCAACTCCGCGGCCACTCATCGTGCGCAAAATGTCTTACGGTAACTTGCCTCTTCTCATCGATGTTGGTGAGGAACGGGCGGCGGTAGTTGACGCGGAAGTTGAAGATGCCGTGTTGATCGGGCGTCTTGAAGGCGACGCCGAAAATGGTTGCGTTTGCGGTTTGGGCGATAGGGGAGAGGTTCAGACGATGGAAGGGGGAGAGCATGGAGAACTCTAGTTGTAGGTTGTCGGTGGAGGCGGGGATGAAGGGGGTAAGGTGGTCGTTGGAGTATTCGGAGATTTCGACTTGGTAGTGCTGTGGGGAGCATTAGTGTGAGTGTTAAGAATGGAGAATGGCGGGGAGACTTACCACATCGGTCTTGACGCGGTAGATGCCTGGGTTGTTCTCGGGGATGGCGTGGCTGGTGTTCAATTTCTTGCTAGCACCTTCATCCTGGTAGTGAAGGACCTTGCCTACAGTGAGGACGCCAGCCTCCTTGAATGTCCAGGCAGACAGCTTCTCCGCAAAAAGGCGGTTGGCAGTTGTGATGGCGTTTCCATTAAGCTTCACCTTCTCGGCGAACCACTTGTTTTGTAGCATCTCGGCCGATCCAACAACAGTCAAGCGTGCCGCATTGTTCGCCTGAAACGCTGAGACGAGGTTGAGCTGTGTTCCAACCGCGAACGGGTCCTCCACACCCTCTGCCTCGTCCTTGGGGCTGTAGCTGTATGCCGTGCTGGGTGCGCGCAGAACAGGCGAGATGAGAGGCGATTCGTGTCCAAGAACCTGACCAACGGCGCGCGGCACCGCAAGGTGGCCCTCACCAGCGAAGTAGTTCTTCACGTCTGGGCGTATTGGGCCTGGGAAGGGCAGCAGCAAGACATCGTGCTGCTCCGACGCAGATGAAGAGTCGTAGTTGAAGTGATCAACGACCAGCGCACCCTTGTCTGTGGGGATACTGATATCGAGTTCAAGCAACATCGCTTGAACCGCTGTTGGTGTGGCTTGCTCGCTCGACAAGGCAAGGAGAATGTTGCCCTCCTGCTTCATGAATTCGAGGAGGTTGTTTGCTGTCAGGGCAGGACCGAGGCCTTTCGACTTTGCGGGAAGGAGGACAACATGGTCGTATGCGCGTTCGCCGTGCTTCAGGAGCGAGAGACCATCGGTCTTTGGTGATTCGATGGTCGTGGTGAAGCCTCGAGCTATGATTGATGCGTTAGCAATGCCCAATTGACAACACTCTCATCAGACTGATTCAAACAGCTCTTTCCAATGCGAGCAAGTATACCAAGATATTGTACTTGACATCGCTTTGAATCCCAGCTCAAGTTTACAACACCAATTCCCACTCCATGCAGCCCACCGTCTCCACCAAAAACTCAGAGCAAAACTTACCACTCAAATCCTCCAAAAACACACTGTACTTCTCCCTCTCCGCCTGATCCTCCAACACCACCAGCAACCTATCCCCCGAGAAACTCCTCGCCTGCACCGCCACCAGGCTGACCACCGATACTGCAACCGAAAAGAACCACCTCATCTTTGTCGAACAAGAGAAGAGAAGGCGTTGTTGTGGCGAAGATTGGAACTTGAACCTGAACCCTAATCATTCAAAGCTCGCAGCAAGTCGCGCGACGTAACGGGAGACGTATGCAATGCCAAGCCCCCAACCCCAGCATCGGACCCGGAAAATCGCTGCACGCCGATTGGATACGCAGGCTGTGGGCGCTACTTCGGACCGACCGACGACCAACTACGACAACGGACGACGACGACGACCGAGTTCAATTGCGCCGCAAGACTTTGGCATTGAGCCTTGCCTCTAATCTCCAACCTTCATACGGTACGCCTTCCCCCCGCCCTTGCCCTGCACGCCCTCTCCTCCCGCGACACACCAACCAAACTCACACGCCATCGCAGAACACCCACATCCACATCCAACAAGCATGGCCGGCATCCCCCCCTCCCCGCGCTTCTTCCAGCAGCCGCTGCGCTACCTGCACTGGGCCTCGATCAACAAGCCTGCATACTTTTACTCGATCATCGTGGGTTCGGCTGGGCCGGTCGTTGTGTTGACTGTTCCGCCGATTCGGAGGTGGATGGGTCAAGAGCCGATTGCGAAGATTCCTTTGACATATCCCGGTACGTGAGGAGATTTGTAGATGGGGTTGGGGAGTAGTGGGAGCGGAGGCGGGTGTTTGAGGGGGTGGAGGGGTGGTCGGGAAGAGATGGGAAGAGTCGGGGAGATGTAGATGATAGGGGAGATGAGGCAATAGCTGATAATGAGGGTTATGCTGACTTTTTTTTATAGTACCAAAGGGACCGCGACCGAGACCTACTGGGTTCGACGATGAGTAGGCTGTTCGTAGGGCTGAGGAGGTAGACAAAGGCGAGTTTGGGGATCAGTACAATACCACAAGACATCGAGATGGCTGCAGAGAAGATGCGCGACAGAAAGAATCGAATCAAACAATATTTAAATTCACTCCAAACTGTACCAAACGGATCGTTCTCCTCGTCACATCACTCCGTACTAATCCGTGACATCTGTTTTGGCCAATATTTTAGTCTGTCTCTACTGGTAGGATCAATGTGACGCGGGGCCAACCGGAGTACTGTATCTGTATTAGATTGAGTTGAAATTATAGTCTATGTTGATAGACTACGTTGGTGGTTTCGCAATGCTGAGGTTTCGTCTCGATTATCGTACTAACGACGACAAACATATTAAAAGGCAATATGAAGAAATCATAAAGAGGGCCAGACTCCTCAACGCCGTAAGCCAGGATCCAGGATCAAAGAGCCACTCCACAGGCTACACCATGCATGCAAACCACCAAAGAAAGGCACCACCAGTGACCAAGGAGTGAGAAACTAACCTCACAGCCGAACCCCACACCACCTATGCCAACCTCGCCCTCTTCGCCTTAGACCCATCCCCAACCTCCTCATTACTATCCTCCTCCTCCACCTCCCCCTCCATCTCCTCATCCTCTTCCAGCCCCTCCCCCTCCCCCTCCCCACTACCACTCCTCTCCCTCCCCACCCTCGCCCTATCCAAATTCATCTTCGCAATGTCATTCCCTCCTCGCTGAAACTCCCTCTTCTTCGCCGCCGCCACCGTCCCCGCAACCTTCTTTAGCCAGGGTAAGTCCTCGCGCTGGAAATCCGTACACGTCATATATGCTACGGGGAAGCGGTGGACGTCTAATTGACATTTGACTTTTAAGATACCGTGGGCATTGACAATATCTTTGATGCATTCTTTTACTTCCCAGACGTGGTTTTCGACGACGTTGAGGGCCTTTGGGGATTTAGTGTTAGTCATGGGTTTTTCTAAATAGTGCTATGGTGATACATGGGGCTATGTACTTACCTTTTTCGTCATGGGGAACTTGGTGTGGAATTGGTTGATGACGGATTTGTCCATGTAGGCTTCTCCCGCCGTACCAAGGTTTTTGTAGAGCGCGTAGCCGCTGTCTTTCGCGAGGCGGCCTTGCTCGGTGATGAGGCGTTGGCCCACCCAGTGGCGGTACCAGGAGAGTGCCATCCAAACTAGGATATCCTTTGCGTAGGCTTCGCGCTTGATGGGTAGATCGTCAACGGGATGTGCGAGTTTACCAGGGTAATGCGTAGTAACCGCCAACTCAAGTTTACGACACTGAGTCTGCAGATTACGATGATACTTCTCAATGATAGCTCTAAGGCCAGGATTATCGTGTAGACGATCTTTGACAGCGCGGTCCAATTGGAGAATCTTCCAGTTCCCAACGAGGTGGATCATACATTCACGGAAGATGAGCTCGGACTTTATGCGGCAGGCCATGTCGATCCAGGCATGTGGCTTTCCTTGGATGGAGCGGAAGAGGTCTTGCCCGTGCTTCATGAGGGCCACTTCGATAGGCTTGCTGATCAGACGCGTACAGCCTAGGTAATCGGAGATTTGGAGCAGTTGGTAGCAGTCTTGGAGCGCGGTGGACATTTCGCTGTCGTCAATAGTGATTTCGTTGTTGTAGAAGGCATAGAAGACGGATTCGTAGGCTGCGATTGCTTTATCGTGTTTGGGGATTCGTCCGTTTTCGTTGACTATGAGGCCGTTGCGGCCATCGGTGCGGTCGCCGTTTTGCGTGAGTTCCTGCGGGCGGAGATATTAGTTTGTGAAGTGGTCGTGACAGTGCACTGGAATCGGATAGGCAAACGCGAGACATAACGTACAACAAGAGCGAGACATCCAGCGGGGTATTGGCCGTCCGGTAGGCGGGTGAGCTCTATCAGCCAGCGCACTTTGACTCCTGCGTTCCTCGCGCGAATGCTCAGTTTGGCGGCATTCTGCTCAGTAAGCATGTCGGCGAAGAGGGTGGAGTTGCGCGCCAGGGTGCCAGAGTGGAATTTGTAGCGGCGGTTGCGCCCGAGAGTGACCTCGACATCTTCTGCCTGGTTCATGGCGATGGTCTTGTTGGTGTTTAGTGACTACACGTGTGAGTGTGGGTGACTAATCGTGGCAGGCGAGTGTGTGTGGAGCAAGAAGACAGAGAAGCGCAGAGATAGAAGATATAGGTGACCTACCCGGGTGACCAGGGTCCGACTAGCGGATGAAAGTGGAGTTTAGGTGGCCACCTAGGCAGAGGTGAAGGCGCAGGGAGTGAGGGTAATAGTGTGCGGTATCGTGTCGCTCGGCGGTCGCCAGGCTGATTTCGCAGACGAAGTAGGAGGCGACGAGGTACTGAAGGAAGACAGGCCTAGTAATCAGTGATCAGTTCCAGTATACTACGATTCAGGCGTCCTCCTGGCTGTGCTATCCTGCAGGTGGACGAGGGTATGCAAACGCTGCGGACAAGTAGACAAGCAGTAACCCATTGCAAACACTCGGGAGAGCCCTCCACTAAGAACCACTCGTACACGACTCTCTACTTCTATCGTTGATGAAGGAAGATTGAGATGTCTCAATTATGCCACCATAATCTGTTGCCTCCATGTTGAAAGGAGAATGTACATATGAATTTGTGACCTCGTTGAAATTTGAACACTACATATAAGAAATTTCCGTCCATGGGGAATCGTAGGCCAGTATGATCTTTTTTTTACTTTGAAAAGCCGTGCCCCCACAACTCAGACCCTGTGATCATGCGTGTCTGTCCTTCCCTCCAGATCATCCATTTTGGTAAGCCCTATGGCCGCTCTACTTGTTCTCCCTAAGCTCTACGTGAGACTCGTTACTGCTCCCAGCACCGGAGGTCTTCTTTCCATACCAATTCCTACTACTAGATCCGCGTGCGTCACTGGTCTCCGTCGCTTCCTTGAAGCATAAGCCCGGGTGAAACAAGTTGAGAAGCAATACAGCTGCAGCAACGACAGCGCCCTCGAGACCGATGAAATACTTCTGAGTCAACATCAAATGTCCCACCCAGCCTTCGCTCAACTCTGCAACACGATAGACGCACCTGGTGAAGATGCAAAGTGTGGAGAGAGTCAAGGCAACGAGGAAACCTTTGAAGACCCAAGATCCCCGGAGCTTAGCGTGGCGCTGGTCAAGGGCGGATTGCGAGCCAAGCTTCTTGGTACGGCGGTAGGTGCGAAGAGCGAAGTCGATGGCGAGTAGTATGAAAAGGAGGAGAGTGAAGACCTGGAATGCGAGACCGGCGATCATGATGTTGTTTCCGGTGTCGGCCTTGCGATGCTCATGCGTTGCTACACTTGCCATACCACCGCCAGTAGCTTGTAGAACGAGAGACAGGACATCGCACAGGATGAAGATCAGAGGGTAAGAGCGAGGCTTGATGCGCGAGTTCTCGGGTCCAAACGCCGTAACGATACGAGAGAGACACAGGTAGATGCCCGCGGCCAGGAAGGCTGGTGCAATGGTGAGGCACACAATCTGGATAAGGAAGAAGTTCTCGACAGTGTCAGCTTCAATGTGAAAGATAAATACCCATTTCATTCGATGTACCTCGTTCCAGAGACGATCGTAAGCTTTTGCGCGCCCGAAGTAACCGACCACTTCCAAAGCGCAGCCTGCTACCATGGCGAATGTGAAGCCCCACCATTTCCTGGTCATGAAGCCCTGGGCTAGGAACGCAGCCAGTGAGATGCCGAAGAGGACAGCGAAGGCGAGATTAGCACTGTGGCTAGGACGATAGCCCCAGAATGAATATTGGAGACCACAGAGCTCGAATGTACGCAGCGACAAGTTCTCGCCGTAACAGATCAGTTCTGTGCTGTTTAGCGGCATGAAGTCGGGTTCCATGCTGGCAGGATCCATGGTAAGAGGGTCAAAGTCCGCGGAGGCCATGTTGACACAGGTGAGATCAGAGACTGTATTGCAATGAGACTTGCGAACGAGTGTGAGTTTTTATGTATTGGGAAATGTGTGAGTCTGGCGAGCTAGTAGAAACAATGGATGGAAACCGTGGTTCCAAGGTTGGGGAGTCGCGCTAGTAGACGCTGCAGCACGGTGAGCACTCATTGGGAAACTACGAGCTTGTGCACGCGCGAGGCCGCACAACCGCAGACGCTAGTTACGTCGCAATTCGTGGACGTGAACACGGAAGAGAGGAAATAAGATGAGAGACAAACAAACAAGCAAACGGGAAGGGGAGCCTGCAGACTCGTCTTACGGTGAAGGACTGATTTACAAGCCTTGCCCATTCGGGTCCGACAGTCAAGCGTTGGTTCCCCACACCCTTTTACGATCGACACGAAGTATGCGAATGTGGCAAACGTGGGAGATATGGTGCTGCAATTCACCAGCAGATGGGTGGCTGAATTGCGCGGGCCCACTGTGACAACACTGTCCAAGATGGTTCCCATGACTCGAAGTCACGCACTGTTCTGGGCAGATCTTCATGGGAATATTCGAAGATCTCTGATATATGTATCAGTACATTCGAAGCATTATCATGAGTTTCTTTCTGGGAGATGATCAGTTGAATACATTTTGGTGTCTCTACAGCACCTTACCATAAGTCGGTGTTGCATATTGTGATCAGAACAGCAGATCGTTGGTATAACAGACACAGCAGCAACACCATTGTACATAGGCTGCGACACAGACAATCCGTCTGTAATTTAGTGTCATTGAAATGCTGGTCTGCGCATCATAACACCGAGTACCACATGCGTGTGGCGGAGAGTTTTATTGCCCTCTTGAGGTTTCTTCGTAGCGTTGAGAGCATTTAGAGGAGATGTCTGTAGATGTCTTTTGTTTCATCATCATCTTGACGGTATTTATGTGGACATGGTCCGGTTCGTTTCGATATCGTTAACGTCGTCGGCGTTGCAAGTTTGTGAAGACCCAGGTATTCTTCAATTCTCTTCTGGGATGGTGTAATCGTTATACAATCGTTTGGTGTCGGTGTGTTCCAAGCACGGCAGAGGCACTCGGTGCCAAAGCTTTGTTGAATCACCATGATAAGCTCTCCAGCTCGAATTGGCGTCTGGCTGTGACAGATGGGTGGCGAGGATCATTCCGGGTTCCTCGAAGCCCTGCCACCAACTTCGACTGCCAACTCCCTCGACTCGAGACTTTCGTAGTGGCTCGGGTAAAAAAAATCGAAGAAGTCACGCTCCTAGGCAACGGATGTAGGCTGCGAAGGCGGTGTCGGAATCGGCGCCTCAAGACGTGTGTTCTCAGCCAACATGCGCCCCAGCACGATTCCAACTCCTTCAATCACCGCAAGTAAAACAGCGCACCCAATAGCATTGTTCCGCGCGGCTCTTGCACCACCACGCACAGCGAGTGCTCCGCCGGTCAAGAAGCCGCCAACAATAGCATTCCAGGGGTCTTCTTTCTGTCTATCGCCCACTCAGCACTCAAATTCATGACTTCAAGGAGCTTCGTCAGCTCTAGAGACTGCTTACCTCAGTCCCCTAACAGCACAATCAAACGAGGAGAACAGTCCTCCCCAAACTCCAAAGTTACCCCCTAAAACAGGTGCGCGTGCTTTTATCGAAGCGAGCGCGTTGATACGACGCTCACCATGCGGAGCATTACTGTCTCGCACATTAACACAGACTCCAACCCCCATCAATAAACGATATGCAAACATACCGAAAGCCTTTGATCCCATGCCAAATCGCCCCACCAATAGCCTGACCCCGTTAGACACCGAAATATCCACTCTCCAGACATGCCACCCATCAACCCTTCAACTCCCGCCATCCATACACAACGAAAAACCAAGGTAAAAATAACTAAGAAAACCTAAACACTCACACCCATGGAAAACGCGCCCCCAAAATCACTCAAACAAACCCATGGACACGGGTCACGACTGTGATCCATGGCCATTGTCGATGTGGCATGAAAAGAAAAAGCTTGGCAGCCCAAACCCCAATAACAAATGTTTTGCTTGGGCAGGAAGCGAGGGCGAGGGCGATGCGGGGTCAGATTCGGTTCGAGCTAAAGTGTATGTAGTGTGAAGACGCAGGTACAGACAGCGTGGGACTGTCGGATGGGGGGTTTGGCCGGGCGCCGATGGGGGATTAAGGCGCATGATCGGGCGTCGCATGGTGCAAGGTTGGTGCGCTGATGGGGAGCTTTTTAAGGTTTGAAGGGTCCTTGAGGCTGGGTGGGATCTGGGTGGGATTTGGGTTGGTAGCGAGGCGTGTTGCTGGGTTTGGGGGTGTAGCGATGCATTGTGGGATTGTATTTGATGGTATATGTTTGTTTCTGTGCAGCGTAATTACTGGTTGCAGTGACGTTTAATGACTATTTAGATATGCGAGGAGGCATGGTGAGTCTGCAAGCTTAATGCAGCATATGCACATCTAGTGTTCCAATATATGCGTTGACAAGTGGCTTCATCACTGAAACTTGTTCAGACGACGTGTCTGCATTCCATATTCACGAACGATCATTACAGGTGCTGATTGAGCACTGTAGTTGTAGTAATTGGGATGAGTTCAAACCTCAGTGAACTCTCCAGGCCGACCACGCACAACCCCCAGGGCTGCTCCCTACAGATCGCAAACCAACGGCCGTATGGCGGAAGCGGCGGAACGTCCCGAGGCAATATTCATGCTGACAGAGACTGCGTACGACACGCTGCTCCGTTTCAAGCTTTCGAAATTGCTAGAAGTCAAATGAGACAGTACAACGGCCTGTGAGCAGACAGAAGGGGAAGAGAGCAGCATGGCGAATCCCATTTGTCATTGGAGAGACGACGCAAGGAGTAATCAATTACCGATCCCCATTGGAGATAGCGTCAACAGCACGGTCATCGCAGGACGATATGCACGGCTACGTCGCCCTCTGCCCACGCTCCGTGTATCGATTGGGACACACCTCACTGCTGCCCTCCTCTCGAGACACTTGTTGCGTTGTATAACTTGCGGGATTGTCTGATTTATAGCGTCCTCGGTTGGGCGAAGCTTCGAGGCCACACCTACGCCTACGTGTGTCTTGGCGTGGGCGGCGACTTGCAATCGTTCATCCTCGGGCACCGACGGTCCATCACTGCTACACTCATTCCGACGACATTGGAGATACCATCTTGGCCGCTTGTACTTGTTCTCTGTGTTATTCTCCGGATTTGCGATCCAACGGTTCGTTGTGAGTCCGGTTTCTGCGGGATAGAGGGGCTCTCCACTAACAGCCACCAGTGCCGACATTCGTGCGGCGCACAATACATTCGAATTAGGTGCGTCAACGTTGGCTGCCACAACGCTTGCGTCGAACCTGTGCGCAGAGGGAAGAGCAAGCTGCAGGGCATATGCACATTGGCAGTTGGACTCGTTTTGGCTGGGTGTTAACGTGGGACAGACGGGCGGATTAGAGGTGGATTTTTGGAATTGGAGTAGAGGGGCCAACAACACGCTATCCTGGAAGAAAGGCGTGGAAGGAGGACTGCCAGCATGGCAGCGGCGACTGCGGGTAAGCACCGGAAGCTGTTGTGACCTTCTCACAGCACGCTCCTCGCGATTTCCTTTCTGCACCCCCACACCACACCATGGCTCGTATGAGCCTGCTCTCTGCTCTCAGCACATATCTGACCTGGCTTTTCTCCTTCGCAGGCTACGAGTGGAACCGCTCTTCGCCGCTGCGCTCCTCGCCCGACACATCGTCGTCTATGTACCCCGACCGGCCCATACGTCCCATGCCCCGACGATCTCTGCGCGCTCGACTGTCTCCCGAACAGGCCGACACGATAGTGTTCCCGCACAACCCGCCGTCGACGGGCCCTCTCTTCAACTTCCCCTACTCGGCGAATGAGCGTGGTAACCGGTCTCTGAGGACAGGCGAGAACGACCACCATGCTTGCCACTGTGGCCACACGCATTCCGAAGTAGAGAGCGAGGAGGACGAGGACGAGCGGAGCGGACCGCTGCCTTCGTCGCCCAGCTACCAGTACCGCCGGGAGCTGGCGCCTGGCAGGTCTGGAGGCGGCGCCGGGGGCCACCACAAGGCAGGCTCTACGTCGTCTTCTGTGGACGGCTACGAGTCGTTTGAGAACACCAACAACAAGAAGAAGCGCAAAATCCCCAACATGGGCAGCACCAGCTCGCATCACGCGAATGTGGCAGCAGACGGGGCAGGCATGGGCGCGGCGCACGCTCACGAGGCAGGCGCGACAGACGACGGCGACGGCCCCGGACGCTACTACGGCTCTGCGCCCTCGACGCCGCAGCACAACAGCAGCAGCAACAACAACAGCACCAACAACTCGGGCACAGGCATCTCGGGCGCTGGCCGGGGGCGCTTTGGACGGTCGGCCTCTGGACGGTCGGAGCGGCGTGTGCTGGGCACGTCGACGAGCCTCGCCAACGCCAAAGCGAGCAGCAAACGTACGGTGGCACCTCGGGACCCGATCCGCGTCTTGACATGAAAAAGAGTCCGTGCGCTGACTATTTATTTACTAGGTCCTCCGGAGCAGAGCGGTATCATCTCGACTGCTATTGCCAACGCACAAGCGACCCCGCCGCCCCACGGCAACGAGAACGTGAGCCTGCTGCAGCAGGAGGCCGCCAAGCACAGCGCAAACAAGACGCAGTTCACCTTCACCTGCGGCTCCGACTCGGCCAACAAGATGGTCTGGCCGGGCCAGGAGAACGGCCCCTACCCCCAGCCGCCTGGCGCATACCCGGCCAATGCTGCCTCGCCCTCGCCCCACCCCCAGACCGCACGTGCGCGCCCTCCCGTTCGCCCAGACGCCCCCATGGTGTCGACCCAGGGCACCCAGACGAGCCCCAACATGAACGGCGGGGCATACCCTCCCCACGCCACCAGGAACGCCCCTCCCCCAAAGGGTGGCCGGCCGCCCCAGCCTGCGCCACCGCCCCGGAAACCCAGGCGCAGTGCAGCGAAACTCTATGAGCATGCGGCTCGCAAGCGTCAGATCCAGCAAGAGTATGCCAACATCCACAACCCGCCCAGCCAGCCCTGGATCTGCGAGTTTTGCGAGTACGAAGACATCTTCGGCCACCCACCCCGCGCGCTGATTCGCCAGTACGAGATCAAGGACAGGAAGGAGCGAAAGCGATTGGCCGAGAAACGCCGTCTCCTGGAGAAGGCGAGGATGAAGGGCAGGAAGGGGAAGAAGGCAAGCAAGAAAGCACAGAACAACGCGAACAATGGACAGCACAACCAGAATCCTCCACCTGACGGCTATGCTCGAAGGGACGACGATGGATCGTTGGATGCACAGGACGATGATTACTACGACGATTACGACGACGCTCCTCCTGTGACCCACTGTCCGCATGGCTGCCAGCATCACCCACATCCACCACACCCTCCTTCTCAGAAGGTCCAGGGTATGCCGCCTCCTAGAACAGGTGGTACGCCTATTGCGAATGGCGCCTAGCAACTGGACAAGACGGGGTGGGCCGTCCTTGTTCTTGTGTTCTGTTTATTGTTTCTGTCTGTTTGCATTGCTATTCATGTCCGAGGGTGCAGGCAGCTCATAGACTCGGCCCGCCACTCGTTGTGGATCCTCGAGTCTGGAATGGGAAAGGAGCTCTGAGGACCGACGATTATGCTCATCGGCCTATGGATCGACCCCAATTACTGTACTCTCGCGACATGAGGCAATGTCCGCATAACTCTCCAGCGATTCAGCATTCTTTTCCCTCCCAGTAACGATCACCAATCCAATGACACAGTCGTTACCGACGACAACTCACCCTGACCAAATCTCAACTCCTAGCCTTCAATCCCCAACAATACCGCCCACCATCCCGACAAACACCAATCAACATCGGACGCGCGGTGACAACCCGTTTCAGCACAACTTCACCATCCTGTGCATTGGGGTGAGCCGCAAACAACCCTCGGTAACAGCTGTACAACACGCATACACAACAAACTCAGGCTTCCACTCTGGAACGTAGTCAATCTAATGTTGAATCTGTGATTATCCTTTCATAGTCACAGTGTATAGTTGCCAAGTTTTGTACATAACCCCCACTATTAAACATAGATACAAACCAATAAAGACAATAACCCCTCGATCTACCTTGTTGGATCAGTTGTTTGCGTTGTGTTGTGTGGCTCTGCTTGTTAAAGAGAAGAGTGATTTGTTGTCTTGATGACTACGATAGATGGAGAGACGGTTGTCAGATGTGACATGGTGACATGTGACATGTAACAGACGCAGGCCTATCCCCGCGCTTGTATGTAAAGATGTAAAACCAAGTTTACCAATGAAGATGCGTGGGAGTTTTGCTGACCGACCCGCCTTATATGTAACATACCGACTTTTATACACGTTGTTAGTATCTTTTTGCCTGCCGATGTTACATGTAAAAAGTAGTTTCTTCCTCTTTTTGATTCTTTGTTCAACGTCAGACGTATGCAGGTATGATGGAATGCAGTTTTTGAAGGATTTGACACTAAATTGTTGCTTCTGGGGACTTTGGTTGTTGTTGTTTTACTCAGTGCTTGGTATCTTTCCCTCAGGGGGTTTCTCCTTTTTTTTTTTTTTTTTTTTTTTAAAAAAAAAATACCACCCTTTTTCTTCTGTTATTGATCGGTGTGGTGTGGTGTGATGAAGGGAGGAGGTAAAGCAGAGTTTCGATATTAAGATGAGATGGATGGATAGCGGATTTATACCGGTATAGCGGTTCTGACTCGATTGAAGCTTGGATGGGGGCATGGTAGTCATTTTCTCGTCTTAACCATGCCGTGCACATGCATGCGTCCTTGTTTCCAATGACCAAATCTGCGAAGCTAATAATCATGACGTTGCCTTATCATTACTCTGCTCATAAATAGCGGTATATACCAACCCAGCCGTTGCATAACTATCAAAGAGACTCAATTACAACACTTCAACTCCTCACATAACACTCCACACGGCACCCCACACTTATCCACACTCGGTCTGGCCGTACTCGTCGCACTGAGCCCCCCTTCCTCCTTCCCCTCATCATCCAACGCCCTCCCCCCCACGAGCTCTGGCTGCAACGTCGCAGAATGAATCCCATATGCATGCAAACACTCTGTAAAAACCTTTGCCTTGTCCATAAACGCGCGAATACTCGGATCGCTGACAACAACATGCGCACTCGCAATCGCCTTCCTCTGATCCAGTCGCCAAACATGTAATTCATGCACGCTCACCACACCCGGTATACTCTCCAAATCGTGTTTGACATCTTCAATCTTGACGCCCAGCGGCGCAGACTGGAGCAGGATTTTACCCGAGCGCTTGGTCAGTGGAACCGCTGAAATGAGAATCATGAGGGCGATCCAGGTGCTGACTGCGGGATCGGCGTAGAAGCGGTTGGGGGAGTGGACGAACCAGATTATGAGTGCAGAGATGATGACGCCGATGTTGTTGATGGCGTCGCCGAGGACGTGGATTAGGACACCCAGGATGCCGAGGTCCATGCCGTGGGCTTTTGGGGGCGTGGTGATGTGCATGTGTGATGCGTGGGTGGGAGTGCTGTTTCGTTCTTCGTCGCTGCGGCTGGTGCTGCCGCCGTGGTCGTGGTCGTGTTCGTGGAGGAAGAGGGCGCTGATGAGGTTTAGGGTGAGACCCACGCAGCCGATGATGAGGACGAGTTTGGGGTTTTCGACTCGCTCGATGGAGACGAAGCGTTCGATTGATTGGAGGGCGATGCTCAGGCCGAGAGCGAGGAGGAATGCGCCGTTGAAGAAGGCGCCGAGGAGTTGGGCGCGGGCCCAGCCGAAGGAGAGGGAGTCGGGGGATGTTTTGGACTCGGTGACGTGGACGGCGACGAGGGCGACGATGAAGCCGATTAGGTCGTTTAGCTGTGCTCGGGGTTAGCAAGATGGGAAGAGAACTGGAAGATGTGGGGGGTTGGGGGGAAGCGTACGTAGTGGAATGCGTCTGCTACCAGAGCGAGAGACTTTGTGTAGAAACCGACTGATATCTCGGCGAGGAAGAAGCAGAATGATATGGCTATGACGGCCCGTAGACGAGTTTTGCGAGACATTTGGAAGCGCCCGTTGTGACCATGTTCGTGTGCGTGGGCACCTTCATGGCCATGTTCGTGATCATGGCTGTGCACCATGTTGTGGAGAGGTAGAGAGTGACAATAGGAGCAACGAAGACGAAGACGAAGACGAAGACGAAGACAAAGTTGAAGGATACCGAGGAAGAAGTAATTGACACTTAGGTATAGGGCGGCAGTAAACGACGGGCCTGAGCATAGGAAAGAAGCGTACTTATACCAACCTGATAATGATTCTGCGAGTACCTGCGCGTCCGCGCAAACAAATACTCACAAAAGTTTGTGTTACAACTACTCTACGCGCTTCAACGTGGACATATCGATGACATA
The DNA here is from genome assembly GCA_010093695.1 of Plenodomus tracheiphilus IPT5. Classification (NCBI taxonomy): domain Eukaryota; kingdom Fungi; phylum Ascomycota; class Dothideomycetes; order Pleosporales; family Leptosphaeriaceae; genus Plenodomus; species Plenodomus tracheiphilus. Next base: position 185,914 of record MU006332.1, read on the forward strand.
TCGGAGACGCGAACCCTGTTGCTCTTGCCGCAAACTTGCAACCACGGTGCGCATTCGCGCCTGCCAGTGATAGCATATCGAGACACATGGTGTGACAGATATGGCCTAGTTTCACATACTTGGGCAAAGAGGCGGGGAAGTTGTGAGAGGGGAATGTGAAGCTTGTTCTTGCTTGGTTGTCCCGAGCCAATCCTTGGATGTGAAGGTAGGACATCACGTGGAGACGCGGGTGTCTAGCTCCATCGGGTCCAGGGCCGCGGCCGGAGGTTACCTGGTCGTGGTGGGTGGAGCCATCGCCCAACGGTCTGGACTGGACCCCGCGGGCCGCCTGTCGCAAAATAATCTCGAGGCTTCACATCTCACGCCCAAAGATAACTGCCTTACCTAAACTACAACCGCAAGAACACTCCTCTTCTTTATAACGAAGCCACGAATTCACACGCTCACGACCAGCAACCACTGACAACCAGTCGATCTCAGCAAACATGGGCAACGGAGCAAAGTAAGCCCTTTCCCTCGTAGCAGCAACAACAGTCTATCCGAGACAGCCAGCACCTAACACCTCTCCCAGAGCACAGCAAAAGCGCGACCGCAAAGGCGACTCTGGTCCCAAAGAAGCCAAATCCCAACTCAAAGCCGTACGTCACCTGTCATAAACCCCATACTCCACCTATCCACCTATCCAACCATCCCTCCTCTACCACCCTCCCACCCTTCCACAGCTTCCACCCTTCCACAGCTTCCACCCTCCCCCCCCCACATCATTTCCCAAAACAGTCCCCACTAACATCACCTGTCACTAGAACGTCGCCGCCCAAACCATCAAATGCAAAACCTGCTTCCAAACCTTCCAAGGCACCACGAGCCGCAAAATGCTGACCGAGCATGCGTCGAACAAGCATAGCAAGGACTTTACTGACTGCTTCAACGAGGGTGAGGGTGCTGCGAAATAGAGAAACCATGCACGGCATTTTGTTTTGTTGAGGGGACTTGTGCGGGGAAGCAAAAATGAAGATACCATTGGGGATGTGATGAGCGAGGAGTTGCGTGGGAGTGGCTGTGAGTATGTGGGATATAGACTTTGATATGGCGATGTGGCGTATGGTGTGCTTTTAACAATTGAGAATTTCGAGACTTTTCTCGATTCTAGCACCTTTACGAGAAGTTACAAGTGCGCTCAACAAACAATGTGTACAGCAACGGACCCGCTAACATGCAACGAGAATCATCTATCATAATCATTCATATTCTCCTAGTCGTACAATCCCCACACTCGTTCGCAACATATATATCGAATTCATATCCACTCACCCGAGCGTCCACTCCCCAACATCCCCAACTCAAACACTCATTACTGCGTAACAGCCCTCAACCCCTGCAACACCAACCCAAACATAACTCCCCTCGCCACCCTCTCCTCCTGCAAAACATCAAACACCTTGCCCAACGCCTCCCCACTAGCCGCCTGCCCCATCACACTCGTCAACGCCTGCGGCATCCCCCTCTCCACTAACAACCGTCTCGCCCTCTCCCTCAACTTCTCCTTCTCCTCATCCCCCATCTCCTTGGGCCAACCCTCCGACTCTTCAACCGTGGGTAATCCATTCGCCCTAATTTTACGAATATGGTATGCGAGTCCCGCATCGCTGGTATTATTGTCGAGGATCGTGGTTTGCAGTAACGAGGTTATGCTATTGAGTTGTGGGTTTCCAGGGCGTAGGAGAAAGGTTTTTGCGGCGTTGAGGAGGGTACGGCGTAGGGTCCAGGCTGAGGATAGGGTGTAGAGTTCGTTTATGACGGCGAAGAAGAGTTCAACTAGGACAGTGGTTTCGGGTTCTGAGAGCGGCGTGTGGGATTGCTGGGATGTGCGGGATTTGCTGGGGGAGGATTTTATGGAGGAGGGTTTCGAGGGGGAGGTTGTGGTTGTTGGTGCTGAGGGGCGGTCTGGGAGGGGTGGAGTTGCTGACTCGGAGGCTTGCTGTGATGTGAGGGGTGTTGGTAGTGGTGGTGTTTTGAGGTTGGTCGATAGATCCGGTTGTGGACGTGTAATACCGTAATCATCGGAGATTTCGCTGGGCATTGGAGGGAGGTTGAGGATCTGATCACCGCCCATGACCGGGCTTAGTTCTTCCATCTTCTCTCTCATGCTTGGTGCTCGACTGTTACTGCGGGATGCATATCTCGAAGACATGCCAGACCGCTTGCCATCACCATCTGGATTGTATGAGGGTCGACGCTCCATTGGCGCTTCGCGCTGAGGCTGTTGATCAATGACCGGCGAGAGTGCATCGCGTATCGATTCCATCGACGTACGTTTTGTTGCTAGCGATAATGTGCTCTCTGAGCGAATGTGCGTTGGCAGTTCAGAGACCGTTGACTCGGCTCGATTGTGTCGCGTTTGTATGGGCGCAGCAGACATTGATATCCGACTAGGAACCGGGCTCGAACTATCCGCTGTTGGTGCGTTGCTGTTAGTGATATTGTTGACCGACTCTCGTTTTTTTCCCAAAGGCGTGGTAACACTGCCCAACACTCCAGTGACACCGCCAAAGAAAGCTTTGCCGCCCCCAGCGACTTCTTTGGGCGCTTTTGTGATAACGTCAAGCATGCCTTTGCCGACGGTATCGAATGTCTGGCCAGCCCAGCCCATACCAGGAAAGCCGCCACTAGGGGTCTTGCCAGAACCCAGCTCCTTGTCCAAAAACCGTTTCATGCCCTCACTCTCTGCAAGAGGTTTGTACTTCACAGCATCATTCAAATAACGCTCAAGTTCCCCTCGCAGTGATGCTTTGGTGTGACCTTTCCACGTTGGCAACACAGCGTGAGCTTCGTTGAAACCAGCAGTTCCTGTAATGGCAGCTATACGGCGAATGACTTCGTGAAGTGTCTCGAACTCCCCGTATTTACGGGCTGTCATCCATCCTGAGTGATGATGCGACTTGGGCTCGATCTGTATGAGATATTCTGCCGTCGGCTTGTTTTTGATGGTGCCCTTCTCTCCTGGCATGCTATCGTCGAATATCGACATTGTGCTGTTATGCAGTGTCAAAGGTGGTGGCCTCTCGACAGGGGCCAGACTGTCCGATAGTGCTGTGGGTGGACTATGTGGGACCAATTGATCAAAGCTTGTGAAAGCCTTCTTAACCTCCTGTTTTGGCTGCTCTTCAGGTGCTGGCGAGGGTGTAGCAGGTGCTGGTTGGGACAGAGATCGCGAGGAGAGACCTGAGATGCCCAGATCCATGAGCTCGTCCGCGGGCGTCTCGCTTTGTGAAGACGTTGGAGTGACTATACCTTGTGTCGTGCTCTCTGATTGATCATCGTTCAAAGTGGACGTCGATGCGCTTTGCCTGTTCTGGTCCTTGAGACGCTTTGCATCTTCTTCGGCGATCATCTGACTCAGCAGCTGCGCTTCGCGCATGGCATCATCCATGGCCTCTTGCGCCCTGCTGACAACGCGCTTGTGCTCTCTTCGCTCCGACGCGGTGAGATCTCCTCCAGCTGCCCTCTCTCCCCGCGCGACAGTCTCTTTCACACTTTGGAGTTGCTCAGCCGACTTCTCGACGCCTGCGTCGATGGCATTCAGAAGCTCGGGTTCTCCTTCTTCTAGAAGATACACGATCCACCCATTGATCCATTCGGGCTTTGAACAACTGACAACAATCATCTCCAGTATGACCTTGGCTAGAATCTGGTGCAGGAAGACGCGTGCGGGCATGCAATTGTATGTCTTCGGCTCCAGGTAATTTTGGAGGATATCTTCGGCGGCAACACTGAATTGCTTGATCTGGTAATCATGGTCTAGGATGTTGGCGAGTGTGCTGTCCCTCTTCCTCTTCAGGTAAATGTCGACAGCTTCGGTTGGTGCGTCACCCGGCGACGTTTGTATAGCAACTGCAATCTCTTGTAACAAAATGATCATGAACGAGGAAGAGCGTGTGACGAAGTCAACAAAGTTATCGGCGGGTCGCTTTCGGGAAAGGTGTGATGACACAGAGAGCATGAATGCAGTGAAGATTTGGCGGCACGAGTCTGGGAAGGTTTCTTCGGCAGGGAGTACGGGCGAATACCACCATCTGCAGCACATTAGACAGACATAGAGACAGTGCATCGCGGACATACTTGACATAGTCCCGAATGACGGCGTCCGTCAGCTCTGTGAGAGCAGCGGCCGTCTCTGGCTTGAAATCGGAGTAGTCCAGCTTGGTACCAGAGTACAGCTTCAGGCTCAGACTGGACGCATTACGCTCGTGGCTGCCCGCTCCCTGCGCGTGTTTTGTCCGCCAGTCGAGCACCCTGTGGGCAATGTCTACGCCGAGTTCGCGCCTCCTGGCCTCCGCGCCCTTCCCCTGCGTCTCTTTGCTGGCGCCATGCTGCGAGTGTCCTTCCCACGTCGCGTGAAGTACGACGCCGCCCACTACCCCAATCAAGACCAGCCCTACGCGACCTAATATGAGATATGTTCCGGCGCCCAGTCCTACAAGACATGCCCCGAGCGTCTCATTGCTTGCGGTCGCCAAGAAGTGGAGGGCGCGATCCGTGAGTGCCTTGACGTCGACCGCGGGCGTGCTGTCCACTGTCTTGTGGGCTGCCTCGAAGTCCGCAGGGCTCTTTGTCGGCGAGTCATGGTGTCTCTCCACGATCGGGTCGCGCTCGCTCGGGGGTGCTACCAAGGGGTCGCTCATCGTGGGTGTATGCGCACGCACATCGGGGTTGCCGACGGCCTGCGTTGCTGTCGATGAAGTCTAGCTGGTGTTATGGACACGGAGAGGGAACTGTGGCGCCTCCGAGTGCTGCCGCTGGGCTTACCCGTCGTTTCACAGCTGCCACCATTGTCATCGAGGCTTTCGGCGACACGTTCCGCCGGCGCCGTCTGGGGTACCGGTAATCAGTGAGATTTCCCTGTCTGCTCCGCGGCCATCCCTCTTCACCCCCACGTAGCGCAGCCAAGCCCACCACACTGATCCACACAATGTCCGCCGAAGCAGCTAACGACCCCGAGATCCTCGCACATGTCGAGGAGTTCTGGGAGGGTCGAAAGCCATACAGCCCCATCTACCAGTTTCTGCTCAACGACATCAAGCTGACCTACGCATCCAAAGGCGTTGTTCGGGCGCGACTGCTGTTGACCAACAATCATGTCAATACTCATGGTGGCATCCATGGCTCCGTCTCGGCAACGCTGGTCGATTGGATTGGTGGCCTAGTCATTGCTGCTTGGGACAAACGGTCCACAAAGACTGGTGTTTCTACAGACATCCACATCTCGTACCAAAGTTCAGCCAAGGATGGCGATGAGATTGAGATCGAAGGCAGAACCGGCAAGGTCGGAGGATCACTGGCCTTTACCACAGCGACCATCTGGAAGGTAGTCGATGGCAAGCCGGGTCCAATCGTTGCGACTGGCTCGCACACAAAGTTCGTTAGAGTCTGAAGCTGCGACACTGTCGCCTCTTATCTGACTCGATCACGCCGTCTTCTTTGGGCTCTCATTCCACATGTATGAATGAGGTTCCCACTCGGATTGCGAAGATCAACCAACTCATTCGCTTCAAATTTCATGTTCAGCCTCAGAGCAACGATGACATGATGTTGCGAGGGTGTTGCACATTTATACTAGTGCCTTACGACAAATCTAGAAGAATTCTCTATCTACCGCAATAACAGCACTACCTCTGTCCAGCCATCACCACACCCACATCGCTTCCTGTCTCATCTTTGCTTCGAATCACTGCAATCGACATTACAACACTACTCTCGCAACCCCTGTTCAATCGTTGAATGTAACAGTGGACCCACGACGTCTGATTTTCGGTCTTGTGCAACACCATGACCATGCAACAGTGTTCGATCTCTCTTCCCTGCTTGTACGCTCCATATCATGACGCTCAATTTCGCCAATCACGCTGTCCAAGACGCGGCATCGTCACTCCACAAGCATCTACCAGATCAAGTTCCAAAGAACCATCCTCGGATGCCCTTCCGAATACATACGTCAAACACGCGGCGAACGTCATCCTTCACTTGCGCCACACGTTCAACGCCACAACCGGGCCGTGTCGACCAATCATATTGTCTCAACTTACCTGCGCTGTGAAGCCAAGGCGAAATACTAAGGTTGGCCGAGTGACCACCCATGCAGGGTTCTTCGGCGAAGGGTCTGGAACTACTGGGTAGACGGATGTCAAGCCTAGAGATGGTATACGAATGCGTGGCCTATGTCATTTCAAATTTACCGTAATGAGAACTTGCTGTAAACGACATGTCAGTACATATAAGGTGGATGAAAGTTCTACGACCCGCTATTAACATATCAACAACCACATCTATCTCCAACTTGTCGAATACAAATCCAAAACTTGCACTCTACTACAAAAACTATCTTAAGCCATCGATTGACGATACAACACCACAATACATCGCACATCCCAACAACAACACATCATCCATACATTCTCACTTCAACACAACTAGGACTCAAAATATTGTGTCCTGATTACGACTAGTTTTCTACCTGAAATCTTCAATCACCCTTACCCTACCCTCACCACAACACATACACAAAAATGGGCTGCGGACCCTCACGCATGAACCGACGCCAACCCTATGGCAACAGCTACGGCCACGGCCACGGCATGAACAGCGGTCCCCAAGTCACAAAAATAATCCACACAACAGGCGGCCACGGTATGGGCGGCGGGCGTATGGGTGGAGGCCGCTTGGGCGGTGGCGGTATGATGTCAGGAGGAGGCGGAAGACGCATGGCCGGTGGAGGCGGTTTGTTGGGGGGTTTAGGCGGGGGCAGGAGGGGACGGAGATGTTAGTCCACCCCTTCTTTGGAACGGTGTTGAAGGGGGAGAGGCCGGGGGCTGGATTGAATGCGGTGGAGGAACAGGAGATTAGGAGGGAGCGAGGTGAGATGGGAAGGTGGAGGGGTAGGTGATATGAAGATGGGGACCTTCGGGCTATGAAATTCTTCTTTGCATGATAGGTTGTGAAGCGGAAGAGCAAGCAAATCATGTTCTTTTTCTATATCATGGAGGCGTGACGAAGATCTCGAATCATGCATAGTGAGAGGTAATTCTCCCTTTCTGACAATCAGCAGCAACATCATAGCCGAGCCAGAGTCATGTAGAAGAAGAAAGGTGTGAAGTTTTGAAACTTATGAAATTGATCTGATCAAAACCAATCGTGATAGTTGTACAAAATCCCATCCTTATGCACCAAGCGAATGTTCCAACCACCCAAACACCTTGTTGACAACGCCAATACCAATATTCGATCCCAAGACACAACGCCAAATCATCCCATACCAATGCATCAATACCCAGACAACAGCAGCAAAATCATCCCTTCTTCATCCTAATTCGTCCCATTACCACCCCTTAACCAACCGTACTCTCCTCCTCAGCCTGTCTACGGAAGTAATCCGCATCCACCAACGTCGACTCCTCTCCAAACGCCGCAGTCGGCAAGTCCGTTCCCACGCCCGAGTCACTAGGAGGAGCATAGTTGCCCTTCAACTCGTGCTTCACCGCCTCGACCGCGCGGTCAATCTCCGAATGTGTTGGCAGAGCAATTTCGCTACCCTCACCTTCAGTAGTTGCTGTCATCTCCGAGGGATTGAGGGTAGCAGTCTGCTCATCATCGTCGAGATCCGAGTGTTCAGAGTCCTCGTCAATGTCTTCTTCGCCATGAGCGGCGGAACGAGCGGAGCGTGAACCATACGAGGTGCGGCGGTCGTGGTCTATGTCGCTACCGGTCATGTAGGAGGAACCAGATGCATAAGTGTACTCACTGCCTCCTCCACCATAGCTGGAGCGGCCGTCGTAGCCAGGTGTTTCTCCATCTGCGTAACTGTCTGCGTAAGAGCGGCTGTCGACACTGTAGCGACGCTCAGTACCTGTCTGGCTCATCTGGTCTTCTTCGATGATTGGCTGATCGGCGAGCGCCAGAGCCCTGTTCGAACCCCCTTCCTCTTCCTTTAATACTCCATTCTCTTTATTAGCAAGAGCAGCACTTGGTCGTCCACCCCACGAGCCCTTACGTCCATAGTTCGGGGTCTTAACCGAGTGTGCACGCTTCAGGCCTCCGCTAGTGCTGATTGGGACACCGGCAGATGGGAAGGGTGGCATGCCGGCAGGCGCATTGCCACTGATTTGGCTGAGCGATAGAATGCGACGCTGAGCAGGGTTGGCAGTCTGACCACTGCGACGGATAGCAGGACGAGGCTTCAACGCAAGCGAAAGACCGTTCGCTGCAGTGCTGGGTGGTGGCATGAGCTTGGAGTCCTCACCAGCGATGTCGGTGGCTACACGCTTCTTCATCTTGGTAGGGCTCTTGTGGCCGCCCTTCGCTATCATAAGAGCACGGGAGTGGTCCATGATACCGTTCAGGATGCGGCGCTCCAATGCATCCGCCTTAGCATCCATGAAGTGCAACTCTTCTCGGCGGATCTCCAGCGCAGTGTGGAGAGAGGAGACCTCGCCAGTAAGTCGAACCTTTTGGTTGGCAAGATTTTCACGCTCTACTTGCAGCGAGGCGACGATGGCCAGAAGCTGGTCCTTTTCGTCCTTGAGCTCGTTCATGGTGCGCTCCTTTTCTTCCTTCAGCTCAGCCATAACGATGTCCTTCTCGGCCTTCAGTTCCTGCATGACACGCTCCTTCTCGGCCTTCAATTCCTGGATGTCTGCGTGAAGTAGCTCTTTCTGGGTGGCCTTCTCAGCACGAAGCGCTTCAAGGTCGATCTCGAGCTGCTCTTTCTGAGTGCTCCGCCGTTCAACCAGGAGTGCAAGCTCTTCTGCTTCACGTTCCTTTGATTCATTGCCGTCGGTGATGGACTGCATCTGTTTGGCAACGAACTCGCTCAGCTCCGCCGCAGTGATCTTGACCTGGTTGTGAATCTCATCAAGCTTCTCGAGGTTGCCGGCTGCTTTGCCAGCTTCATCAGCGTGACCGAGTAATTTATCAAGCTTCTCTTGCACAGCAGCATCATCATATGCATTAGACGGCTCGATAGCAAGAAGCCTGTCGAGCTTCTCCTGGACTGGCGCGTCGTCATACTTCTCTGGTTCTGACACAGGAGCAGGCAGAAGTTTGGGCAGGTTGGCAAAGTGAGTTTGGAGTTCATCAGAACGAGCCTTGTTCTCCTCGTTCCATGCTCGGGCATGCTCGTCAGCCTCTTCCTTTGACTTCTGTGCATGTTCGTAGTGAGCCTTGACGAGTGCCTCGATCTCGCGAAGGGCGACCATGAACTTGGGGTGGTACTCCGTGATGTTATCCTGGAGGTTGTTGAAGATAGTCTCGACATTCTTGATCTCGTCGCGAGTGTGCGAGTGCTCGGACTTGTCTTCGAGCTTCTGCTCTTCAAACTTAGCCATGGTCTCATCGATCTTGCCGATAGCATTTGTGGAGTCTGTAGCCATCTTGGTGGTTGCTTCCTCGATCTGAGAGTTCATTCCCGTGATGGAGGCACCAAGTGTGTCGATTGTCAAGCGCAGCTCATCAGCCATGGCCTTGGTTTCCTCCAGGATCTTCTCTTGGGCCTCACCCTTTTCCTTCATGACCCTTGCTTGCTCGTCAGCCAGTAGCTGTGCGTCGTCGTACTTGGCCATGAGGACATTGAATTTATCTTCAAGATTCTCGGTGAATCCGGCAATGATAGCGTCCTTGACTTCGTCGTGCTTCTCGAGATGGAGGGCCGACTTCTCAGCATGGTCGTTTTGCAACCCTTCGATCGATCCGTGAGCACGCTCAAACTCCCTGGCGACAATCTCCATGAGCTCCTTGACATCGGCGGTGACGTTGTTGGCACCGATGGTCTCCTCAAGGGTGGTGAAAGAAATTTTCAAACTCTCCAGGGGACCGCCCTCGATGAGAGTAGTTCGGATCTCTTCCCTCATCTCGTCGAGGGCCACCTTAACACCCGTGATGTTGTCGACTACAGCTTCTGCTTCCAGTCGGCGGTCATCGAAGTTCTTGGCTGTCTTCATGATGTCCTCTTCGTAGGTGTCACGGAGCTTGTCATGGCTGTCGCGGAAGTCGTGGATCAGTCCTGTCAGTTGCTCAACTTCGGCCTTAGATGGAAGCTCTTCAGGGTCTGGGATTTTTAGGTCATCCAGTTTGACCTTCAAGTCGTCGACTAGGAGGGTGACAGCATCGATGTCAGCCTTGGTGGCCTTGCGGTTCTCCTCATCCTCGGGTGCGGCAGCTGCAGCCTTCATCTCATCGAGCGCTAACTTGATGTCATCCGCAATGACCTGAATCACTGTGACATCTGCTTTTGTGGCACCCTCTTCTTCGATCTTCTTCGCCAGCACTTCTAGTGCTTCAGATGTGGTACGCACAACAAGCTCGACATCCTCGAGATGCTCCTTAGTAACGGCCGTTGCGGGGTCGGGGAAAACGATCTCTTCGAATTTTGCCTTCGTGTTTGCGAGTAGAGTCTCGATGGCGTCAGTGTCTTCCTTCCGGGCCAAGCCGTCAGTGACTGGAGGTGTCGTTTCACGATCTTGAAGGAGAAGAACTGCAGCTTGGACGTCCTTTAGCAGCTCTTCGATTGCAAAGAGGTCTTCCTTCATGGCCGCGCCAGCAATGACAGCCGGCTCGACACCGCGCTCAGATGCCGGGGCAGGTGGTGCGGCGTTCTGGAAGTTGGCATCCATGGCATCCACCTTTCCTTGGATTTGAGATAAGATGACCTCCATTCTCTCAAGACCATTATTGTGCGACGGCTCCATCCTCTCGACATCATGTTGCTGTGGTGCATCTTCGACGATCTCGCGGCTTACAGCGGCTTGAACATGATCGGGATCTTCGACACGCATGACCTCGTTGCCGGTTGGAATGACGTTCTGCTCGATATTCTGCTCCCCGTAGCTGTCATGCCTCACGGCTTTGAGGCTGTTGATGTCGTCCCGTAGACTGGCCAGACCGTCCTTGAGAGTGTCGAGAATCTCATAAGATACAGTCATGTCCACTGGCTTGTCGGCAAGCTTGACAACATCGTCCCGAAGGCTGTCAAGGCCATCGTTCATGGCATCAATGATCTCACCACTAGCGGACATGTGTTGCTCAGGGTTATCGAGCTTCTTCTCCAGATGCGACCGGAGGTCATCGAGTCCAAGACGAACGGCTTCCAAAACTTCCTCTGCGTCCGCACGAGAGTGTTGTCGGGTTATATTGTCGGATTGGCGGAGTTGCTCCAACTCCCCATGCAGCGCTTCCAGGAGTTCTGCATTTACACCGCCAGAATTGAGGCGAGCCTGAATGTCCTCAAGGGCTATTTGGACAGCCTCTAGCGTTGCCTTGTTGTCCTTGTCACCGGCCGGTACAAGTGCACTGCACAGCGATTCCTTGAGACTTTCAAGGTCACCTTGGAGAACAGCTATATGATCCTTGGAAGTGGTTTCTTGAGTCGATCGCAACCCGTCGATAAGCTCCCTCACGGCGTCAAGCATGTCATCCTTATCCGTACCGCCAGACTTGATCAAAGATGCTCCCAAAGTTTCGCGGAGGTGTTCAAATTCCTCCTTCAGAGAAGCAATCATGTCGTCATTCGATGTAGTCGACGTCTGCTTCTCTCCAAGCGCGACCTGGAGACCATCAAAGCCAGCTTGCAACTTCTCCAGAATATCGTTCTTGTTGCTCGATGTGTCACCAAGAAGGACCTCCTTGAGTTGATCAAACTCATGCTTCATAGCTTCGTTGATGTCATCGCTCGATTCCGGATCCTCTTCTCCCCTTGTAGCTACCTGCGACTTCATCTCTTCGAAGCCAGCATTCAAAGCAGCAAGGATTTCCTCATTGCCCTTTGCAGCGGAGGGGAATTGCGTGCTGAGAGTCTCATGAAGGTGCTCGAACTCGGACTTGATGTAAGATACCATGTCTCCACGGTTCCAAGCCTGATCTCCGCGAGGTCCTTCTGCAACATAGCCTTGGACATCTTCGCGTAGCTTCTCAAGCTCCATGCGCATGGCCTCGACAATGTCTTCGTTTTCCGGCATGTCTCGGGTTGTGAGGGCCGAGCCCTTGATGTCAGTGCGAAGGCTGTCCAATCCGCCTCGGAGTGCGTCCAGAACCTGTTCGGTATCACGACCACTGGCAGATGAATACGCTTTGAACTCCGAATGCATTTCGTCGACCAAAGACTGCAGCCGCTGCATGACGGCCTGATTCTGCTCCTCGATCTGAGGCCTGGAGGTCTCAATGGCGGCTTTGATCGCCTCGTAGATGGGCTCCGAAGGGATATCGATCTCCTGCGGCGGGGGCTGGTGTTCTTCAAGAGCTTGCATGATGATGGCCAGAATAACTTCCTTTGACAAGGTCTCCGAGGAAGGCTGTTGGGCGGCAAATGAAGGCTTCATGTCCTCCAAGCATTCACGTACAGCTTCCAAAATCTCTTCCCGGACCTCATGCGCCTCGTTGACCGGGGCCGGAAGGCGCATTTGCTCCAGAGACTGATGAACAATGTCTTCAATCTGCTCCTTGGTGACAGCACCAGATCCGTTGTAGTCCTGGAGGCCCTCTCGCAGGCACTGGAGAATTTCTTCGCGCTCAAGACCGAATTGCTGGATTTCGACATTTGGCTTCATCTCGACGCTGTCGTAAGCCTCGCGGACAGCGCTTACGATGGCTTCCTTGTCCAGTGCCGCGCCTGGAGCAGAATACTGGTCCAATCCTCGCTCGGCGAGTGCGTGCTTGACGACATCGTACACTTCGTTGCTATCGACTGTATTGCGAGTGACGTTTGAAGAGATTGACTGACGTCGCCTCTCACGCATGACCTTGTCCATGTGGTCCTTTAGGCTCGCAAGGCCCTCCTGAACAATGGCGTTGATTTCCTGGTTCGCGTGATTGGAGTTGCCACCGCCTTCGATCGACCTGGTCTGCTCTGCCTCCTCGACTTTGCGGGCCAGTTCTCGACCCATGCCCAGTACTTCGCCTCGCAAATCTTGGACCAGTGTCTTGGTGGCCATGGTGACGCAGCCGGATTCCGCAACACTGTCCTTGATCTTGCGCAAGAACTTGAGCATCTCCTCGCTCACGAAGTCAGCAGCTTTGGGGCTTGCGTATGGCTTGCTAGCTTCCGACACGTTGTGTAGCGAATAGCCTTCGGATATGGTACGTGTGAGAGCTCCCGATCCGGGGGAAGGCTGGAAGGAAGCAGAGCCAGGTGCAGCGTTAGACTTGAGCCCATTAGCGGCAGAACCTTGCTTGACAAATTCCACCAGCTCAGTCACCTTCTTCGCTGTCTCTCCTGTCGCCTTATCGACCAGAGTCTGAAGATTGTTGATGAGACGTTCCTGGCCATCCTTGGTGACCATTTCGCGGATGATCTTCTCCAGCATCGCAACGCTAGCAGCACCCTCTACCGAGTAGGGGTTTGGGCTGCCTATTCGCTCATCCCAGCCGCTTGGCGAGGACATTCGTGGAAAGGTGAACTGCTTGGTAGGTGTCATGTGAGGATCTTGCAGGTTGAGGCTGCTGGAGCGAGGCTGCTCAGTCTGTGCTGCTGCCGCCGCCATTGCCTGTTGCTTCTGGGACATGGTTGTGAGAAGGTCTTTGAGAGATTTCCGGATATCCTCGTCTCGTGTGTTGGTTGCCTCCTTCAGGCTGATGAGATCGGTTGCATTGTCCTTACTCCGTCGACTGAGCTGAGACATGTCCTTCTGGAGACTGGAGACAATGTTGTTGATACTAACAAGCTGGCTAGCGATTGAGTCGAGTCCCTGCGGTGGTGGTGGCGCAGGTCCGTGTGTTGCCGCTGGTGGCGACTTCATAGACGAGTTTGTAATGTTTGAAAGCGGGGGGTCGAGCATATGTGCAGGAATTGACATGTTCTGCAGAGCCATCATTGTCGCAGAAGGGGGGGTGTTCTCTCCAAGGATAGCGCGGTGGCTCGGCCTCAGCGCTGGTGTTTCCTTGATCTCGAACCGCGGAGGCGGTGTAGGCGTAGGTGTACCATGAGGCGCACCGTGTCGCGACGGGCTCAGATCATTGTCTCTGCCGAAGTAGTCCTTGTCCAAATCACGCGAGAAATGATTTGTCCTGCTCTTAGGTCGCTCTGGCGAACGTTCTGGTGATCGCTCTGGCGACTTGTGTGTGTCGAGATAGCTGCGCAGATCGCGAACGCTACCTGGTTGCAACGACTGCATGCGCTTGTGCGCTGTGCCTTTAACGAGAGACCGCTCCGGTGACTTGGATGAAAGTGGTAGTGGCATGGGGTTGGTGGTGTATGAGCTTGCAGGCGCACTCTCTCGTGCCCTCTCCTCTAGCGCTCTGGCGGCCTGCATAATGGCTGCTGAAGCTCCCGGACGTGTTGTGAGGTTTGGCGACCCAGGATTCAATGGTAGTGGTGGTGGTGCTCGGTCTGGGTCAGCACTGTCCCACCTAAGGCGCCGTGTTAGTCGGGCTGCCACTACTGTTTACATGCAAAGCACTTGGAACGTACATGGGAATCATCCTGTCGCCGAACGACTGCGAGTGCCTGACAAGCTCCCGATCGCGCGAGTCTTCCCTGTCGGAGGAAGTCATGCTGCGTCGTCCGGTAGATGGTCAACCCAAAGTGGTAATTGCGGAATGTATAGCGAGGTCGAGCCAACAGCTGGCGCGTGGGTCTGGTATGCAATTGGTATTGTTTAATGGATGATGTTCAATCGCAAAACAGCTTCAGCGACCCAGCGCACAGGGGTATAATAGTTCGTGATATCGTGAGCGAGGAGGGGTGTGATGATGGAGGCGGGTGCAGGGCGGCTCGCTGTTGATAGTTTAAGCCATTGTATTGTTTACATGGGCGCTCGGGCCATTAATGACGAAAAGGCGCGCCTGCCAACTCAGCCGTCCCCACGGCAGCAACACCGCCATAATTATCGATGCCCTTGGCGAGAATAATGCATTCACAATGCAGTCACGAGATGCTGGACTCGAGAGACGTGCGTTTCAAAGTAGACACTCGAATCAATCAATTTTGTACCTTCTGCTCAGTGCCCGCGTTTGCGTGTTGCGAGACCATGTTTGCGTTGCTAGGGACGTGACTTCGTACACAGGCCAATCGGCGTCACGTTTCGCCGACCGTACCTTCCCTCCGCCGCCGCTTCGACGATTGCGCGTGGAGCTGTTGCAGCATCACCAATAGCTCCATCACCGCCACCCCACTTTCAAACCCATACCCGAACCGTACACGCCCTCACTGCCACGACCTCACCGGACAGTACATCCTCCACGCATCCTACACCATGGCCGTCGAGGACACGAGCAAGCGGATAGCGGAGGCGCGGACGTTGGCCAAGTCGGATGCCACCAAGGCCGAGCAGATCTACAAAGAGGTGCTGTCGACAGACCCCGGCTCGAATGAGACCGCCATCAAGAACTACGAGAGCGCATTAGTTAGCCTAGGCGAGCTGTACCGCGATCAGAAGAGGGTCGATGCCTTAGCAGAACTGGTGAAGCAGGCGCGATCAGTCTTGTCATCATTTGCGAAAGCAAAGACATCGAAGCTAGGTGAGATTTGTAATGCGACTTTGATCGAGGGTGGACTGACAAGCTGCAGTACGACAACTCCTCGACCTGTTCACACCTATCCCCAACACCGTCGATACCCAGATCGCCGTCACAAAGTCATGTATAGAATGGGCTGTCTCGGAGCGGAGAGGCTTCCTACGGCAAAATCTCGAGACCCGCCTTGTCTCGCTGTACATGCAGAAGCAGTCGTACTATGAGGCTTTGGCTCTGATCAACAGCCTACTCAAAGAACTGAAGCGTTTGGATGACAAGCTGGTCCTGGTCGAGGTGCAGCTACTGGAGTCGAGGGTCTACCATGCATTGGGCAACATACCAAAGGGACGTGCCGCTCTCACCTCCGCACGAACATCCGCCGCATCGGTCTACACCCCACCACTTCTGCAGGCCGGTCTGGATATGCAGAGCGGCATGCTCCACGCAGAAGATGGCGACTTCAACACCGCATTCTCCTACTTCATCGAAGCCATGGAGGGCTACCACTCGCAAGATGAAGAGCAAAAAGCGACCTCGGCACTCCAGTACATGCTACTGTGCAAGATCATGCTCAACCTCGGCGACGACGTCTCCTCGCTCATGACCTCCAAGCACGCCATCAAGTACGCTGGCAAGCGGTTAGAGGCCATGAAGGCCGTAGCCCGCGCACACACAAACCGCAGTCTGGAAGAGTACGAGGCAGCCCTCACCGAATACCGCCAGCAACTCGGCAGCGATCGCTTCATCACAAGTCACCTCAGACGCCTGTACGACAACATGCTCGAGCAGAACCTGATCAAGGTGATTGAGCCATTCAGCAGAGTGGAAATCGATCACGTTGCCAAAATGGTGGGCCTCGACACGGCACAGGTGGAGCGCAAGCTCTCCCAGATGATCCTGGACAAAGTCATTATTGGGGTCTTGGACCAGGGCGCAGGATGTCTGATTGTGTACGACGAGTCTGAGCGTGATCAGGGGTACGATGCTGCGCTGGAGACGATTGAGAAGCTGAGTAATGTCGTCGATGTACTCTACACCAATCAAGCGTCGCTGTTGGAGTAGATGGGATAAGGCCTCGACGTGTACGAGCGGAAGTAGAAGGATGAGGGTTGTGTAATATACCAACATAGATGGCCAAGCACATTCAGTGCGACCAGCTGGACGAAAATGAACATGACACACTTCAAACAAAAAAGCCTTGCACATGAACAGAAACAATAAGCCAAAAACCTATACAACTCGTCACATGTCGTCATGACTAACCACTATCCAACAGGACACAACACCCACTATTGCAAAAGCTCCCTCCCTTTTCCCATCCAGACCACATCATCCCCCAAAAGAAGAAAACACTAAAGCAGTTCCCCCTCATCCTCCAACCCGCCATCCCCACCATCCTCGCTATCCCACTCTAACCCCTCGGCCGCCTCATCCGCCCGTCTCTGCACCTCCTTCAACCCACTCATCTCCTCCACCCACCCCCTCTCCTCCAACGCCCTCGCCACAAACGCCCAAGGATCTGCGTCATACGCCTGAATCACCGTATCACTGCACGCAGAGCAGCAATCATATGGCGAGCCTTGAACCTGGATATTAGAAAAGGAAGAGAGGTAGCCGCGGATGGTGTGGGGGATTATGCCGAGGGGGTGGGTGAAGGGTGGGGGGAGGGAGGGGTGAGATGGTTTTGTCGTGGTGGTGGGAGGGGGTTGAGATGGGTTTGAGGGGTTGGGTGGGGGAGGGGCGCGAGCGCCCGAGGGGTGTTGAAGGATGGAAATTAGGAGTTCGACGAGGAGGGAGGAGGCGAGGGGGGCGATGCCGGGGCGGGTTACGGTGCATTGTTGGTCGAGGGTTGCGTTGCTTAGGGACTGTGGGTGGGTACGTGTTAATGAGGGGACATAGGCTGTAGACGGGGTGTTTGTTTGACTTACATCTGCGGGGGCGACGACATCGTTGCAAAAGTAGCAACCTAGTTCTACCTCGCCTTCTTGTGTGGCCTTTAGTCCGTGTCGCATCACGACATATGTGTCGAAGCCTAACGCCGCATTAAGGACGATCTTCCCGGCTGCTTTTCCCATGACCGTGGGTAACCATCTACTCTCTCGCGTGTCCATGAGGAGAAATATGACATCGTGCTCGTTTATGAGTCGCTGTAACTTGCTGAACTCGGCCTTTGTCTTTGCGACGTCGGTCATGGGATGGCCCAGCATAGGCACTTCCATGACATGACCGGTTGCATCCACACCTGGATATATTTCCGTCAACGCCTTGGCAGCTCTTTCTGCCTTCTTGGCTCCGCCATTCAGGCAATCTTCAAAGTTGAAGAGTGGCTGCCGTACGGGGTTTGAGAAACTGACTGTGGCATTATCGATGAAGGTAATCTTCCTCACGCCCCAACCCATGAGTGTTCTTGACACGTAGGTACCTAGTGTCCCTGCACCCAGTAACAGGCATTTGGCATTCTTGATAACGTCCAGATCTATTGTTGGAGCAATGCGCCACTTGATCAACTTGAGATTAAGATCCACAGCCTGGTCTGCGAGTTTGCGTTCGTCCATGTACTCCGAAAGATCGACATTCCGTGACGAAAGCTTCCCAGCTTCTGTCCGCTCCCACCCTGTGACCTTGGGTAATTTTGGCGCTTGGAGAGAAGAATGTGAACTCTCGAGCGAGAGAGGCTCTAGATCCACGCCACCATCTGATTCGAGTTGAAGGATTAAAGAGTTTGGCTGGTCTCTTCGTAGATGTGTGTCGCGATAGCATAGAATCTGGGCTTTGTTTAGCCGCCACCGATGTCGCATGAGTATGAGCAAATTTCTTAGGGGCCAGCCTGGGTTTTCGTCGTATGTCGAGGGGTCTGCAAAACAGATTAGACGATCTTCTTGATCGATCCCGTTGAAAAAGCCCTTCTCATACGCCTCCAGTCTTCCAATTACCCATGTGTATCCAAATTCTTCTAGAGGATTTACTGGCGTCTTCGGTCTCTCGTCCGTATCGGTGCCACCACGCATGCGCTTAGCCAAAAAGAAGCCTCTTTGGCGCACATCCGAGCTGTACCGCCATGTCTGTACCGCGTCGACGAGGTATGTAGTCTCTCGTGCATGTAACCTGCTCGCTCCACCTATCTGCTTCCATTGTGGGTCTGACTGTATGGCGGGGAAGCCAAAGTGATATGTGAACTTGTACTTCTTGAGGTTGGCGAAGATGATGGCTGTGAAGGAGGAGAGGAGGGAGGGGCATTCGTAGATGGAGCCGTCGTGGATTGCATCCCATATCTAACGAGGTCAGCAGGGTAAGGCGAGCAGTGGGAGATGGCAGCGCACTGTCTGAGCGCAACGTTCGAGGATAGCAGTGCGATCGAGGTTCTTGTAGTCTTCTATGGTGTTGCAGTTCTTGATGATGCCCTCGGCACGGCAGAATGTTGGAGGGGTACTAGATATGGTCCGTTAGGGTGCAGGTGTGGAGTTGTATCGTTGTACATACTCATCGGATGTGAGCGCATTTGGGTGTATCTGAATGCGCATGGAGCGCGAAGAGTGATCGCCCGAGCGCACTTCGTACAATCCGAGCACCTTACGCGCGGAGTCGTCGAGCCTGTCATGGTTGATCTTGATGTGTGCAAGCGCTGCGTAGAACTGCACATCTACGTCGCTCTGCCAGGGCGCGAACCGGAGCGCGGCCATATTGGGATGAATGCGGGGGTACTCTCTGGACTATATCCTATGGCGACGGTCTTGGAGTACGAGGGAAGATGGCCGAGAAGGATAGGATAGGTGGCAATGGGAACAGTCATGGAGAGAGACGCATGTTCACTAAGCACATGAAGGGGATCAGGCACACATGACGGGTGATTGTCTTGGTAGGAGGGCCCGCACGAGGCGGCGGCGGCTGTCGAGGCGGCCCCGCGCGCGAGGTCATATGAGTATGAGATCAGGCGGGGCAGGCTGGGCGCTAGAACGCGTTCCTGCAGCCGCGGCCAACCCTCGCACGCTAGCCACGGCTCCCACAGGCCATGGACGTGGCCACGCCCGCAGCCTCTGGTGGACAGTGACTTGGTGGACAGTGACTTGGTGGACAGTGACTTGGTGGACGGGCCCTCAGCTGCGACTCATCATGCTCATTGGATTATGCGGAGGCAAGCGCCGTCCCAGCGTTTTCGTGCGGCTGCTAACGTCGTCCCAGGCATCTGTGCGGGCAAGTCGTCGATAGCTTCGTACCTGGTTGAAGAGCACCGCTTCACGCGTATCCGCCTCGCCCGTACCGCTGCTACGCCCGAAGTCGAGAAGTCGGCCTCGAGTGCACATGTACCCTCCGTAGAGTCGCGTCCTGTACATCAGCAACACACCTTCCCTGACGTGGACGCGCTCCTCGATTTTGTCACACTGCGATGGAGAGAACGCTGGGTGACGACGGACATATGGGATGACAAGGTCGTGGATGCACTGCTCAGACGCCCCTTCTTCCTGCTGGTCAGTGTGGACGCACCCGTGAGCGTACGGTGGCAGCGTTTCAAAGACCGCTGTGCAACGAACCAGCTCACTCCACCGACTCTCGACGACTTTGTCAGGCGCAACGACGACCATCTCTTTGCCCCAGGGACTGGGCTCAGCGCGCTCTTCCAGCGAGCCCAAATAAAGTTGCTCAACTCTACCACGTCCATTCGCTTGCTACGGGAAGCGATACGGTCACTCGACCTTACAGATGAAGCTCGTCTACGTCCCAGCTGGGATCAGTACTTCATGCAGTTGGCAGACCTGGCAGCACACAGGAGCAATTGCATGAAGAGACGAGTGGGTTGTTGTATCGTTAGAGAGAAGCGCGTCATCAGCACCGGATACAACGGTACTCCGCGGGGCATGACCAACTGCAACGAGGGCGGATGTGAGTCTCTGACCTCCACTCTGTGCCCATGAACTTATTCTTCCCAAGGTCCTCGCTGTAACAACGCAGCAAAAGGCGGTGTCAGTCTCTCCACCTGTCTGTGCCTACACGCCGAAGAGAATGCGCTACTCGAAGCCGGCCGCGATCGTATCGGCGAGAACGCCATCCTCTACTGCAATACCTGTCCATGTTTGACATGCAGTGTCAAGATCACTCAAGTCGGCATCAGTGAAGTCGTCTACAACCAAGGCTACCTAGTTGACACGCAGACGGCCGAGATATTCGCAGAAAGCGGCGTACGTCTACGGCAGTTCTCCCCACCCGCAGGCGGTCTAGTCGATCTCTCCTTACAAGTCGCCACGGTGAACCCAGAAGAAACCAAGGTAGAAGATGTCCGTGAGATTCTTAGTGACGATAACTTCGTACGGCCTCTGAATTAATAATGGACTTAGTTGAACACCTGATACACTCCTCACCTCGTCTGCCCTATGCAACAACCTCCCCACTGACATTAATCCTCTTAACCCCCTTTCCCTTCCCACCCTTCCCTCCAAAACAGCCTCCCTTAACCTTCCCCACGGTCTTCGTCCACCATCCTTTCACCGGTAACCTGTCCCTCACCCTCTGCCCCTTACTCCACTCATTCTCCGGCCACACCTCCTTCCTCTCCAACTGCTTAAACGCCGGTCCCGTCGGTCCACCCACATACTTTTTAAACCCCAACAGCCCTTTCCCCTTTTGCCGCGGATCATCCTCCGGGTACTCTGCGTCGCCCCATAGGCCAGCGAAAAGGAGGAAGGAAGTCGGTGCGTTGGGCGTTAGGGGTGTGAAGGATCCAACTGTTGATGTTGTTGCCGGTGAAGGTGCAAGTGGTGTGTAGGAATAGATGTACGACGAGGGAACGGGGTCATAGAGTGGTCCTGCGTCGCAGGTGTCGACTAAGAGGAGTGGGGTGGGTAGGTTGAAGTTGGGGATTGTGTGGTCGTGGGTTCCTGGGGTGGGGTAGATGGCGTGGGAGCCGTTTGCAATGTATAGGATTGGCTGTGCATAGGAAATTCGCTCAGTAAGATAGGGGACATGTGTGGAGGGTGAAGTAAAGAGGGGAGTTGGATAAGTAAGGAGGTAGCAGAGGAGAAGGAGTGAAGCTTACTCGTTTCCCACTCGCATCTTTTTCCAAACAGGAAAACGTATAAGCTTCTCCGTTGCCATGCTGAGATAGCCAAACTGCTTTTGGTATCTCGTTTTCAAACCGTATCATTGTATGTTCCCTGGGTTTAATATCGTTAGCGCCGCTCTCGGTCTACTTTCTCTCTGATCCTCTTCTCCATGTGTCCCATTCTCTTCCTTCTCCAGTGTGTTTCATCCAGTGATGAATACCGTAATGTATTTCAAAACACTATCCCACCAGACCAAACTCAACAGCAAAAACGAGGGGTATATCAAGACGTCCCCAAAAAGTGGAATGTAGAAAGCAAAAAAAAAGGCTTTAAACATACCAATCCCCAACATGATCACCCACCTCCCGTTCCAACACCACACCCCCGTAATTAAACGAGAAGAATGTAAAGTAAAAGACATCTACCACCCCACTACCTCCTCCTCTTTCCTTACCACTCTTCTCCCCGCCTCCAACAACCCCTTTATCAACGACAACAATAACTCCGCTCTCCCCACCCCCCTCCCCCTCCTTACCCTCCAACCACGCAGGCTTAGTATTAACGTCATCATTACTAGTTAAATACACATCTTTGCCCGCCTTGGTGCCCAAATCATTCAGTTGAGCCAGTGTATCCAGATTCAGTGGGTCGGTGGTTGGAGGGAGGGGTGTGGAGGGAATGGAGGCGTGGGTGTGTGAGAGGTGTGTTGAGAGGGGGGAGGGGTGGTATGGGTCTTTTGTGGAGAGGTGGAGGAGGGGTGCTGTGGGTGGGTTTGGATTAGTTGATGCGGGCGTAGGGAGGAGATGAGGGTGTGTTATTGCCGTGGTTGAGAATATATTGGGGGATATTTTGTGTGGAGGTGGTGGGTTTAGGCATGTTTTCGTTTTTGGGTTGAGATATGTTTCTGTGGTTGGAGATTGTTGGTTACGATGGAGGGAGAAGGGAAGTAGAATGATATCTCGAGGAATGGCATGGCTTATACTATAGAGAATAGTTCTATATGCAATAGATCATGCACACTGACACTCACACTCCACACTCACACTCAAAGCAAGATCACAACCTCATCACATACCTGGGTAGTACTCATGACACACCCATCCCCTCTCGCCTACAGCATGTGCGATGCCGCGCATCACTTCTCTCTTCCCAGTCCTTCACGAATCTTCTTTCCTTTAGGAAGGTGGCACCGATAACCCTCTCCATCGTGACAGACCAGCCAGCTCTATTGTCTTGCTTCAACATTCATTTCGAACCATTGATTCATGTCCGTGGTGATATTGTTGCTCCTTCAGATCTTGACTAAGGATAAACGTGCTTTGCTGATTCGTCGAGAGAATTCCAACTTCAAGGGTTAGGGGGGGGAGGGGGTATCACATGGCACCAATCGAATCTACGCTATTGACACTACACTGCACACTCTACAATCTACCCCCAACGCACTCTCTCCCATTATAACCCATACACGAAAGAAACCCCCTGCACGATACACTCTTAAACAACAGCAAGCACCCAAAAATAAACGTTTACCCCCAATGAATCGCCGTATCAATCAACGACAAAAAGCCCTGGCAAGCATCACATGAAGTCCCATCCCATCCCTACCCATACCATGACATCAACAATCCACAAGAAACCCAACCCAACACAATCCAATCAGCAAAATAAAAATAATCCACACCCACCACCAAACCAACCCATTCTCCCTCCTCCTCCCCAACCCCCTACCCATCAAATCCCCTAAAACAACTACCTCACCTCCCCTTTATCAAAACTAAAATGTGGGGTGGGAGGAAGGGTATATTTCATATAAATTTTCGCGCGTGACAGTTTTCTAGTCAAAACTCCACCCCCATTTCAACGGACCACACACAGAACACAACACAACACTCATCAACAGAATAAAACACAACACAACACAACACAACACAGCACTCATCAAAAACAACAACAACACAAAACAAAATAAAACAACACCTATAAACACTCATCAACACGCAAACGCGCTCCCTGCGAAAATACAATTCAAGTCAAACCCCGCAGACCGTGAAATGTACCTGGCATCCTGTCAAACCTGTCAAATCTGTCAACGGTGCATGTCGTCTGATACGGTGCGTGCGCGTGGGGACCTTTTCGAGGTTACACGGCATGGGAAACCTACCATGCATTGCATGCATGCATGCAAACTGCAGTGCAGCACATGACATAGACTCTTTGAGAAAAAGAAACCATAAATGACAGCACCAAACCAAACCCCCCCCCCCCCCCCCCCCCCCAAAGAAAAGGACGAATTCTCTTTTTTTTCATCAAGAAGGTGTAATTTTCATATTCATTTGCATAACCATCCGTCGTCTTTTTTCGTCGTCGTACCCATATAACCATCTCATACCAATCTTCATAAACATAAACATAAACATCAAAACCCCCTTTCACCTCCCACCCCTTCCCCCATGGAACCCCCTTCACCGCATCATTGCCCCCCCGTCTTCTCCCATGTACTCATCAAACTGCCAATAAACGTCGTAATAAGCCTACTCTGCACCGCCACAATATCCTCAGGAACAAGCCAAATCGTCGCCCCCATCTTCCTCGCAATACTAATCGCCAACTTGGCATTTTGATAGCATTCCTCTTCGTTGCGCCCAGGGGCCACGAGATCGTAGTCGACGTACGCGGGCTTCATGCCCGCCAGCACATCGAGCAGGAAAATGGCGTTGGTGAGTGAAGAGTCCTTGAAGGAGCGCACTTGGGTGGATTTGCCGCCTTTGCGCGCCATGTCGTTTGCCCATTTGATCATGTCTGCGTCGGCAATTTCGCGTTTGCCCAGGCGTTGGGCGAGGCCGTTAAGGGTCGAGACAATGTCTTTGCGCATTAGTTGCCAGACGAGGCCGAGGGTGAGCGTGCGCTGTCCGTCTGTGATGTCGGCACCTTGGATGCCGGGAAGGCTGAACTGTACTTGTTTGCCGAGCTCGACGGCGTAGTTTGTGTTTTCGAGCGCCTTGAAGCGCATCAGTTCTTGGCCTTCGCGCGGCTTGTTGACGTGTTTCCAGTTGACGCTGCCGGGAATTACTTTGTCGTAGGCTTGGAGGATGACGGTGCCGTCTTTGAGGTCTTCGTAGAAGGATTGCACGACGGGTTTTACATCGAGCGAGTTGAGCCACAGGGTGAAGACGCGGGCTTCGCGCTCGCCTTCAGCGTCAAAGTCATCGATTTCGGCCTTTTCTTCCTCGGTAATGGGCTCGAGGCAGGGGTGCGTGTTGAACAGGTTGGCCACGAAGGCGAGGTTGAGCTTGGGGTTTCCTGCTACGAGTGAGGTTGGAGTCAAGAATTTGCGACAGTCGAGGGCGTCGGCGTTTTGAAGGACACTTTCGGCGCGCTGGAGAAGGTCGGTCTGCTGGAGTGGGGAGCGGGAGCAGGTCTCAGGTGCAAGCTGGTTGAGCAGGACAGTGTAGTTCTCGCCGTCTTTGACATCGGTGGAGAAGTTGGTGACCCTGGATATGTTAGCTAACGCCGATTTCAAGACAAGAAAATTACTGACTTCCTGTTCCACTTGGCGTTCTTCAAGTGGTAGTTGAACCATCTCAGCAGAATTTGCTCCGGGGGCAGACGCAGGAACTGCTCCAGTGTCTCATCGTCTTCCAGTAGCCTGTACAGCTCAGGATGCAGCTTGATGTCAATCTTGCCCAGCAGACCTCGCCGAATCACCTGCCAAATCAGACCCAGAATCAGATGCTCGCGGACCTCAATGATATCCCCAGCGCCAATGTTGACTACAGAACACCCAATACCCTTGGCGGACTCAATGACAATGTTGTTGTTCTCGGTGAAGTGGAAGTTGTTGAGCGACTTGATCTTCTTGCCGGGCTTGTTCAGCACGCGCTCGTCGATGGTGTCCGGTACGCTGTCGTTGATGAGCTTGGACAGCACCAGGCCGTCCTTGCATGCATCGAACATCTCAAACGTGTCGGTCGGGAAGGGCAGGCGGTCGCCGATATCCGGGTCGCCGGCGAGGACGGCATTGATGTGGCGGGTGAATTCGGTGCGCTCGTCTTCGTTGATGGTGTGGGTGACGTTTGCTGAGGAGCCCTGGACCTGGATGCGGCCTCCGCCAGCACCGCCGCCGATGCTGCCCTTTGAAGCGTGGCCGGGGTTCGAGGGGACGCTGCCTTTGGGGCCGGTGCCGGCGCGCGGTCGGGTTGGGCCGGTGGACATGCGCTGCTGGGCGGGCGAGGAGTCGCGCAGTTTGGAGATGAGCTGCAGCTGTCAGCTTCCTGTGTGCTCTGTAGTAGCAACCCCGCACCACACGGGAGGCTCGACATACATCCACATAGTCGTCGAGCTCGACGCGCCGTGAGCTGTCGAGCTCGACCTCCTTCAGGGCTTGTCGCACGACATCGTACGGCTGGTGCTCCGACTGCTGGGCGGCCTTGATGACGGTGCCCTCGTCCAGATAGCCCTTGTCGTCAATGTCGAGCTTGCGGAAGGCGTCCTGCAGGCCAAAGATCTCGCCCTGCTGGAACTGCGGGTACTTTCTGCGCGCGATGCGCCGTCAGCCAGGTGCGCCGTCGGCGAGGCGGCGGAGGGCCGCGGGCGGGGACCTACTTTTGCAGTTTGATGATGTTCATCTTCGCAGCGCGGTTGGCCGAGTGCAGCAGAGAGAAGGAGCGGGCGATGGTGGTGTACCAGGCGGGTGTCGCGGTGTAGTCGGTGCTGGTGCCGGTGCTGGTGTGGTGGTTGCTGGTGTAGTTGTCGCTGTTGCTGGTGCTGGTGCTGGTGCTGGTGCTGGTGCTGGTGCTGGTGCCTGGCTCAGCCTCGCCGTGGGTTGCGCGTCGTGGCTGCTCGAGCTCTCTGGTTTTGCCCGCCCGATGACGACTGCCCCGCCAAGTCGGGCTGCCGTCGAGGGGATGTAGCCGCAGCCGGCACGCCGCCCCCTGATTGGCGGCCTGCAGCGCCCTGCAGCTCACCGCCAGCATCATCACCGCGACCTGCTCGCGCTCGAGTCGTGTCGTGTCGTGTCCTGCACGGTCCTGGGGGGTGAACGCAGAAAGCCGTTAGTTGGGTTGCTATAAAAGAGTGTGTAGGGCTGCGCTGGCAGCCCAAGGTCACCGCGAGGGCGCCTGAAACTTATGTATACGGTATCCATTCTTGCTGTCCGTACCTGCATGTGCCATCAAGCGGTGTGTTTCGGCGTGCATGAGCTGCACACTTCTCTTGCAACGAGGCGCCTACACCTCCTGAACTGTGCATAAGACACCCGCACTATCGTCCACCTCTTATTGACTTTAACTGCAATGGTCCGCCAAAGCCATCTCTCGTCTCCAAATCACGCAAGGGACCAACCACCCTCGCCCAGTCCTTCCGAGCAAGCTTCAAATAAACTATCTGCGTGCCTCGAATTCTCGCCCGCGGACTGCTTACATTGTCAACAACATCGCCAGGAATGCCATCATCTGTCGTCCTGATCAAGCATTTAGTCAAGCACATCACCTACACTTCACAAACATCGTCACTCATACAGCCGTGTCATTGCACACGCCCAAACACCATACAAATAAAAAGAGCTTTTGATTTCCCTCATTATTTTCCCCAAGGTCGACATCGCCGGCTCGTCAACATGAAACCCATTCCTCGCGCTAGAATACCCGGATGACTCCATGACGGCTCATGTCTTCTCAAGCCGACTCAGTACATCCGACAGAAAACAATATGGTCAGAGACCTTCTACGAGCTGGCCCGCTGCTCTTCAGATAACCAAATTTCGTCAGAGCGTAAGATTCCTTCGTATTCGTCTGCGCCTGTACATCCGTCAACCACGCCATCCCGCCGCGGTTGATCCGAACATGGAAACAAGTTCGTGGCGCCCCGTCGTCTGTCGCGTCGCCAGCCATCTGTGTCCAGTCTGAACGGGCATCATGGTTTGACACATTTCGAGCGAACGAATGCGTCGTAGCAACGCAACAAGGCCGCCGAGTTTATTGGTGCCCTTCAAACATGTTAAAGGTCCAGGAAAGGGGTCGTGACATAGTACAAAATCGGCAACTGCAAAGCAAGCTCGATACACGAGCACATTGCGAAGACAGATGCCGAATGCAGGAGTCGTATATCGTGAAAATGAAAGATTGAGACACGCTTGATCCGTGACAAGCAACCTCAAGAAGCAGATAATCATCAAGTTCGTCAATGCACAGAGGCGCAGAAATGTAAAATGAAAGAAAAGTCAACAGTAGACACAAGGAAAGATCCGCATCGATGGGAAGAGATGATGTAGGGGCAATCGCAATGGGGCCTGTGTTTCCCTGTGTGTGTGTGTGTGTGTGTGCGAGTATCGGCGGCAAAGCAAGGCTGATGTAGTCCCTCCAAGGCGCTTGCTAATGATCATGGCAAAATGACTCCAGTGCCAGACGCTGAACTTGACCGCCGTCTAGTGCAGAATGCAAATCAGTAGAATCCCTCCAGTACATGGTTATCAACGCGAAGAGTGTTACCTCCGGGCAACGCGTTGTGCGGTCATGGTGTGCGCACGCTGAATACCAGGAGAAGGGTCTTGAGCGAAAGTTGGGCCAACGGCGCCTCCTTCCATCGTCTTGCGTCTCTTGAGAGCGGCTATTTCGTCAGTCTGAGTACTATCACCGCGGTATGTGCTATCATCTTCCTCACGTCCACGCTTGCCAGATGCATTCACCCCGTTTGTAGGGGTGTACCCTGGACTGGCGTACTGAGGAACAGCACCAGAGTTTTGGTACGTATCATGAGCCGCATTCCCATTAGGAGCTCCTCGAGGATCGCTCATTACAGTGTAGAGGTTGCTCGAGGATGGTGCCTGCCGTTGCGGTGTCGGGTAGCCAGATGCCCATTGACCTTGACCGTTAGTCGCTGTACGTGGCGTGGCTCGTCCTGATCCGTTCTGGTGAGGCGATCCAGTCATTTCAGGCGACAAGTGCGCATGGTCGGTGTGCAGTGGTCCTGACGGGCCGTTGGAGTTGTAGCCATAGGGTCCTCGGTTTCCATTGTATGGAGCGCTGGAGTGCGTGTATTCGTTGTCGTCTTCGCTACCTGCGGGAGGTGCTGCCGTCACCTGTTCGCTACCCTGAGGCATCATTGCATCGGGTGGCTTCACCTCGCCTTCTTCGGGGACATCGCTGATGCGGGAAGGCGGAGCCATTTCCGTCTTCGGGTAAGCAGTGTCTGGCCGGTAGCTCATCATCGGCTGTCCTTGGGCGTACTGGTTTGGCTGAGCCGGGGGCGCAGAGTACATGGGCCGTGAGCCGTCATAGCTCTGGGATGAGCCGTATGCAATGCTTTGCTGTACTGCACCTGGAGGGGTGCTTGCAGGCGTTGTAGGGACAGAACGCGTGTTACTCAGACCAGTGTCAATGGATAGAGGCTGGTTACCTTGAGGATGTTGTTGTACATTGTTTCCATTCCATTCATACGAGCTGCCTTGATTGCCCATGCCCATCATGCTCGAGGCACTGGTTGGTGGGGTGGGAAACGTGTGGGCGCGATCGAGGCCGGGGCGACCAGACGAAGGATGTGGTTGGATGGCATGCGGAGGCTGCGACATAGCGGACCCTACCGAATTGGTCATCGAGTGATGATGATGCAAAGATGGGGGCTGTGATGTCGTGGGTCCTGTCATGTAACGTTGCTGAGTCTGCATAGAGTCAGGTCTACGGTTGCGATCAACAGCAGCCATGGCCGCGCTTCCTACACTTGCCCTCGTCTGGTTCGAGGGATGATAGAGCAGAGCCCCAATATCATGAACAAACAGAGGGTACAACTGTTCTGTGATCTTCTCTTTGTTGGCGAACTCCAGTGCGCGCTCAAATGGAATCCTTTTGGCTGTCAGTACACCGGTAATACCTGTGCATGGCACGATGCGACCTACCAGACACCCTTTAGGTGCATTGGTCCAATCTTGACCACGTGGCGCGTCTTCTCGCTCTTCAAGATGCCGTCTCTGCGACCTCGAGTCATTCCCGCTACGTTGAGTAGTTTTGTGCCATTGATCATGTGATTGTCTGCCATTCCATTAGTCTGACAAGATCTTAACCGGAACAAGGACGCACACACCTTCACGGCGAGCGACGCATACGCCTTTAGCCTCGACCTGGAAACAAAGACTGCCTTCATCTTCCCAAAGTGTGGCAGTCACACGCGGCTTCATGCCTGGAGGTGCGACTTGGCCAGTGTGGTCAAACGTATGGCTCTGATAGCTCTGTGAGCCAGGCATTGATGAGGCTGGGGCACCAGCAGACATGGCTGTATCTGTAAGCATATGCACTTGTGGTGTCACAGGACCTTGAAGCATACCTGGCAGCTGGAGAGGTGGGGGCACAAGGGCATTGTTCATGGACGAAGACGCTGGTATCTGGGAGGGTACACCGTTGGCATATCCATATGGGTAACCTGCAGGTGGAGCACCATACTGCTGTTGCTGTTGTGGCTGCATCATCGACGACTGGGGTGGATAAGGATAGTGCGAGAGCCCTGCTGGTGGGCCCGAAGCAGGCGCGTGTGCTGCAGTAGACATGTGGGGTTGATGCACGTCAGCATACGACTGCATCTGGTTCATGCTGTTGTATCCCGTAGGATGGATAGCGTAGCCTTCCTGGGTTCCGTACGGTGAGCTTTGTATAGAGTGCGCGTGTGCTGGCTGAGCGCCGCGATGGAGTGCCTGGGGAGCCTGCTCGGGCGAAGGAGTCTTGAAGCCGGCTGCGAGGCCCTGGGTCGATGCGGCGTACGACGTATTGGAGCTTGCGCCTCCAGAGCTGAAAGAGCCGCCTCGAGGTGACGAGGAGTTTGACGATGCGCTGGCGTGCGGCTGGATCTGGGGGAGGGATGGGAGTCGCTCACTTGGTACTGCAGACTTTGACTCGTAGTTCTGGGCGTACCAGGTGTCGACAGGGCCGCGGGCGTGAACCGACGAGATTGACGGGAGCTCCAGCTTTACGGTATTGTCACGGGTTCGTGGAAGGGGTTGTGCTCGGGGAAATCGAGATTTGTCCTCGCGAACGGTCTCGAGTCTATGTAACAGATAGCCGAGCGTACCAAGTCGTCAGATGAGCCGAGCAGCGCTGGCGGCAGTAGATTGCGGTTTCTGTGCACGTAGCCGGTAGGACGGTGGTGAGGGAGTTTATAGCTCGTGCAGACCGTTGATGGGGCGAATTATCTACACCGCAAGTCAGTTGTTTGCTGCTACAGTGAGCTCGGTAACGCGCAGCGGAGCCAACGAGCGTCGGCGAGCCACGTGGGCAAACAGACGCAGTGCAGCAAAGGCCGTTCAGGAACGCTGCAGCAATGAGAAGGAAATGGTGAGGGTTTACGTGAATTTGGACAGAATGCATTGCGGTTGCATAGCAAGTGTAGCGAGAGAGGAGAGAGGGAAGAGGAAGAAAAGCGACATACCAGAGAGTCAGTGCGCAGGGCAAATGTACATGCAGGTCGCGGACGGGTTGGAGCCGAAAGACTAAACTGGGTCGCTTGCAAACAATGCAGATGAACCAAAAAAGCACGTCGTTACGTCGTTGGAATCGTGAGACGGGTCCTGGCGCGCGTTGGAGAACCAGGCTAAAGGCACGAATGGTAGAATGCTGAGTGGGAAGAATAGCTGGGCGAGGCAGCGACAGTCGGGCACATGTGCTGCACTGCTGCACGCACGGCGGTTGACTAGTCGTGGGGGTGTGATGCTGTCGTCGTCGTAGCCGGTCGTAACGTCGTGGGCAGACGGGGTGGGCCGTCGGTGGTCGTGGTGGTCGTCTGGTGCGGGCCGAGCTGTATAACGGATACTGAGAGCTGCGAGCGCCGGCAAAGAAAGACTACGCGACGCACGCGTCAGTGGCAGCTCGTGCAAGACAGAAGGCACAATGGCATTGACGAGAACCAACCTCCGCCAGTCTATGGGAGAAGCAACAACGGCAATGCACAAGAGTCCAGAGAGCCTGCAGAGGGCGGCTTTGCAGGCTGCGGTGGGGAGGCGGAGGTGTACTCTCTGGGTGGGCGGAGGTGGTTGGGATGGGCCTGGGAGCTAGCGCCTGCGAGGCCGTGGGCCAACCAGCGTGGCTGTCGATAGGCGAATACACGGGAAACGCTGGGCAGGTGCACCCGGCCCAGCAGCAGCAAATGCAGCGCAGCAGCTGCTAGCCGCAACAATGGGGGGATGGGATGGGTGCTGCCGCGCAGTGCAGAGCCGTGCAGAGCAGAGCCGTGCAGAACAGAGCCGTGCAATGCAGTGCAGTGCAGAGCAGAGCCGTGCAGGTGGGCGATGGCAGATGGGAGATGGGAGGGACGCGGGGTGCAAGAAAAGGGCCCGGGGGCGCGACACTTACCACGATTACCACGATGCTGTGCGGTCTATCGTGAGACGGTGCAGAACCACAGAACCACGGCGCGGCGGGCGGTTTCGAGTGCAGCGCAGCGTGTGGAGAATGGAGCGTCGTTCGTTCTCGTCGGCGATGCTGCAGGATTCTCTGCAGCGCTCGACACGCAGGCAGGCCGCAGCTAAGAGGGCTGACCGAGCCAGGCGAGCAGTGCACGCCCCGCTGCGCAGTCCGTCCGAGGAGGCCGCTTTTCTTGCGGGCGGCGTGTCCAATGCCCTCAGCGCTGGCGGAGCGCTATCGCCGCCGCACGCTGCTGGCACGTTGATGCACAGAGGCACGATGGGTGCTGCAGGCGGGCCGGCGCGAGTTTGCAGCAGCGGCGACGACGGGCAATGCACTGCGCGAGGCCAGGCAGTGGTGGGCCGGCGATGCAGCCTCTATTCTTGCCTCGAGGCAGGCCGTACGTACTGTAGGCACCGTACAGTGCCGCGCAGTGCCCGTCTGTACATGCTCTAGCACATGCTGCTAGCAGTGCTAGGACCGGCTGGTGGAGATCCTCTGGGGACGCTGCGCAAAACTCGCCCACGAGCCGCCGCGGCCTCCCAATCGCCGCGCACTTCGGGCCTGGCGCAAAGGCGACCGCCGTAGCATGGGGGTGGGCCGGCCGGCGCTCCCAGCCTGGACCGCATCCTGCTTCCTGCGGCCTCGCCAGTCCCGTGCACGCAGGCCGTTTTGCACTTGAGCGCGCACTGACGGCCAGCGCCCGGCTGGCGCGCAGGGATGGCCGCTGGCGCTGGCTGACTGGGCTGATGCGCCGCCGGGGCGGTTGACAAGGGCGCCCCCTCCAGTCTGACAGGGACAGGCCCGCGACGCACCTGCTGCTCCACCGTCCAGTCCTACAGTGGCCAGTCCTCCAGTCAACCGCGCCATTGTACTGTACTGTCTATGTACAGTACACAGTACACAGTACACAGCACTGAGCCTGCACCCATCGCCCGCGCAGGCACCGCAGCTGCAAGATGCACCGCACCGCAGCAGCATGTCCTACGCGTTCCCCCGCTATACACTACAGCCTGCTCTCGTACGTGCACCCTCAACAGCGCCAACAGCGTCAACACCCACCGCAGCGCAGCGACCTCCAAGGGCCGGGTCTACTGGTCAGCGGTAGCGTAGCGTAGCGTCGCCGCCCATCCCCAGCCTTTCCTCAACAGTGGCAACTCTGCACGCAGGGGTGGTTGCGCTCCAAAGTTAGCGGGCGCCTACTTTTCAACAACAGAAGCGTCCCGCTTCCTGAGGCACCGGCCGGGGTCCCGATTGGGATAAGACGGCTGAATGGGCACGGCCACTCACAGCACCCGGAGATATTCGACGTGCAGTTGCGGGCTCGCGGGCAAACTTGGGCAGGATACGGAGCAGTGCCTCACAGCTGCCGCCCTTAGTCAGCCGCATCGCTGCGTACGCCGCTTAGCACAAGCGCAGCCCATGAACCTGCCATCCCAGCCAGCGATCGGAACGCAGACCCTGTTGAAACGTCCAAACTTCTCCTCACACGGGGGGCGTTGCTGAGTGGTCCGGCTGGCGCCATGGTTGGCACCACAGCGGCGACGATGTGAGCCTGCCGAAGCTTCGTGGGCACCGATACGAAAAGGCAGAGCCACGCTTTGGCACTGCCGGACACCCAGGCCAGGCTTGTTCTGAAACGAGCTGGCCAGCCGCGGCCTGCCCATCTGTTCACGGCGGCCGTCATCTTTCCGCTTTCAAGCCGGCGCTCGATGCTTTGGGCAGGACGAGACATGGCCGCAGCATGTGTGAAGACAGCAAGCAGTTTCCAGCTCAGGCTAAATGACCGCGATCCCACTGGCGCAGGGATCCGCCCGAGAGCGAGCGGGATAGACGGACGGTAGGCCGTGCAAGCCAGCTCGCTTCCTGGGTTATCGCGAAGTCTTTGGGTGGTTGGCCCTGCCTAGAAAGCTACAGTATTCTATTGCCAGTCGTCTCCATCCGCGGTCTGGGGACGGTCTCCATCGACCGCAAGCATGAGGCCAGCCGTTTGCTGCCTCCATGCGAGACAAGTCCAGACGGCCAGCACTCACGTCTGGAGCATCCCCAATGGACCACGCCTGAAGCATTCCCGAGGAGCAGCAGGTGCAACGTGGAGACTCGAGATTGTGCGACAGCCATGTCATGTCAGCGGGGTCGCAGCCAGTGGAATAAACGAGCCACACCAGGACAACGAGCGCGCCCAGGCGTCGCCTGTCTCCACTCGCAGTGATCTGGAGCACGTCGAGAGGGAATTCAATCGACAAACGTGCCGATTGTACCACCAGGCCCCGTGTTGGATGTGGACGCCGTGGGGCGTGATAGGGCCGCTGTCGTTGCGGTGAGTAGATGCGCTGGCGGCGCTAGCTGCATGTGGAAGAGCCCAGCTCAGTCACGCTTGACTGCCTCGCTCTCAACAGCCACCCGCACACCACACACAAACTGCATCAATATTCATCGCCGTGTCTCGCGCTCGGAATCTAGAGACCCAGTACCTTGGACGGGGCGTGGTGCAGCTACACAAGAGCATTCCTTTCGGCCAGCTGAAACATGTGCTGCCAGGTGGCGCCCTATGGCCTGCCGCCACTGCCTTTGCAACCCCAACCGATTGCACTTGCGTATTGCTGCCAGCCACGCATCCATGACTTTGTCCTGGAAATCTCACTGTACAGTACGAGCACCACGGTGCACGGGAAGGGAGGAGACCGGCTTCGCCCATGTGCCGGTCATGCGAACCGTGTCCGCCTCGACTTTCAAGACATCACGCCAGCCACTTGATAGATGGCGAAGGCCCCGCTCAGCTCGTCGCCTCGGGCGCCAAACAACTGTTCGCATCTGATTCGACCCCTGCTAGCCGCGGGGCC
This sequence comes from Plenodomus tracheiphilus IPT5, assembly GCA_010093695.1. NCBI lineage: Eukaryota > Fungi > Ascomycota > Dothideomycetes > Pleosporales > Leptosphaeriaceae > Plenodomus > Plenodomus tracheiphilus. The sequence continues at coordinate 220,663 of MU006332.1, forward strand.
TCCAATGCCAATCCTCCAGCTATGTATGCTATCTTGCAAGACGTGGCCCAAAGTCTGGGCCAGAACAGTTTCTCTGACACCTGTGCAACCGGTGACGGCATGATGAAGACGGCATGTTTATCGCATCATCCGTCGGTCGCGTCAAGGGCCACAGGTGCTCTCGAGACTGTGAGGCCATGGAATTCATTGCTGTCTGGTGCTACAATGGCAAGCACGCGAATTGCACTAAAGGTAACATGTCGGCGCACAAGCCTCAAGCGTCTCACGCAGTACTACCAGCGGAAAGGCTGCGTGTTAGACAACCCCTCACCAAGGACTCAGGTCATACCTCTGCCGCGTGGACTCGGGTGTCTAGGACTTATGCACAGGTGGAATTAAACGTGCAGTGCAGCCGGCGCGATGTGGGAGCGGATCGTGGAGAAAGGCCCGCGCCCCGTCTCGACTTGTAACATGCTGACCACCCGTTGTGGATCTGATGCCATTTCAAAGGCGATGGGAGCTGTCAAAACAACCACGCACTTGACCGATCGAGACGTGCATGGGTATAACTTCAGGCCCTACATCGTCAGAGCACATGACGTGGAAGTCTATTCTCAGAGTTTGGCAGGGTTTATTGAAGGGCGAGTCTGTCGTAACATCCTTCACTCTTCAAACACAGTATTCTCGTCTATGGGCCACGCAGTGGGGCCTGTGTGCAAGCTTGTCCGACTAACCAGGACGACCAATCCATTTACGGGTCGTGGATGCGGATTCGGCCAATTGAACCCCCATGAGCATGTCGTCTCACTTGATACAGTTGATCACCCCATCATTCTCTATGGAACCGTCGGAGATGAAGCAGGAAGACTCAATCTTCAGAGTTCGACATCATCCAGAGGAATCTCGAATGACCACAACTCGCGGACAAGCGTTCCTGCAGCTGCAAGGTAATCCCGCGATACTGCTATGCTTGGACGACTTCAGCAGCACGATTGGCTGTGATTCATCTGCACCTACCCGTGCTGCATATGCGTGTGATATAGGCTATCCCTGTACTGCACCAGCCAAGCCCGTGCCCCAGTTTCCTTGTCGTCCAGGATCTCTGAGCATGACCCGAGCGAACTGCTGCAAGACCATCAGTGCATGTCGTCGCACAGGACACCTTCGCGTCGTTGAGCATCATACTTACATATTCACGGCCAGGTTTACCGACATTTGTCTCCTCTGTTACCTCTTGCATCTGCGATTTCTGACCTTGGAGAGACAACGATGACTATCGCAACTCTACCCCAGCCGATCAGAAAAACGTTCTTCTGCCAATGGGAGCTGGCCACGTCAGAAGCCAGCGAAGCCGTTATCGGGGTATCGACGGCGCAAGCAAGCCACCACTGTTCCTTGCTCCGGATACAGCGCGTGGGGTGCGTCTGCATGTCTTGATTGGTGCATCTTCTCAGCTGGCTTGCGTCCCCCAGCATCCGCCTCATGAACCTGCGCCCCACTTGTGTGTCGTCTTACCTCACCACGCACTACTCGCTTGCTGCGTTTTCTAGTGTACTCCAGATGAACTCCAGATGCTTTTCGATGTCCTCAACAGACTTCATCTTCTGTGATCGAGGTGAGGGGGTTCACATGTCTACCCGTTTTGCCGTCAGCATACAATGATACCCGAACCCTTGGTGGCTTCGCCTCTACACCGCTTGTTTACGCTTGCCGCACCCGAAAGGATCCTCTCGGAAAGAAGGTAAGGATTCAATAATATATCCTGTACACAGTAGGAGCTCGATGACAAGGTAGGGCGGGGCTGACGGCTGTTTTGCCCCGCTGCGCCGCATCTACAGAGGGCTCCCTTTCCGTGCCGTGACGAACACCAAGTACCGGCAGTAGAGCTTCAGATGCTCCTTTTCAGACATGATCTTAGAAACAAAGCTGGCACGCTTATCGAAGTCGGCCGCCCTGCAGCATCTTGAACGGCCTGCAAAAGCAAGCTGCACGAGTAGGCTGCCATGTCGCAGCGAGCAAAGCGGAGCCGCTTACCATCACATCACCTTCGCTTGCGCTGCGCGCATGTTACGCACGACATAGCTGCGTGCATCAATTGCGTGTCTGGCCGGCCGTTTACTTAGGCTACACTGCAGTCTGCCAGATGGCGTGTAGCGGCATTTCGTCTCGACAGGCTAACTTGTCACCACTATGACCACCAACAACAGTAGCTTTTGCGATGATTAACCAGACAGGTCCAGAACTTATTATCTGCCCACCATGGCAGCAAAGTATGCCGCATAAGGCAACTCCTGCGTCACGAACATGTGTTCTATGGTGGTCTCTGCGCAGCTATGCATAATCCATCGTAGATGGGCATAGACGGGCCTGCGCGGCGCGCATTCAGCCAGCCGTTGCAAATTGCCCTGCAACATTTATCAGTATCGTATCCAGCAGACTGGATTCAAAGTACGACCCGGTGCGCGAGTGCGGAACGGCCGCGACCTGCCGTTATGGCATTGCAGAACCGACATCCATCTCAATCTTCGGCCATTATGTAGCTACCTACACTCTTGTGCGGATGGTTGGGTGCAACTCCCCGACTCTTCCGCATTATTGACGCTGCAAGCTAGTTCATGGATAGGGGCGACAGCGAGGTTATTCTAGAGCACAATTTTGAGGTACAAAGTAAAGTGAAGAGCCATGGGATTCTTAGTTTCCGTTTTCCGAGGCTCTTTTTTTAAACAAAAAGCGTCGCTCAACATGGCACCAATATTACCCGAGGTATCTAATAACAGTGGCGGCTGGATAAATTGTTCCACCACCACCAATCCAATATATTGCTCAAGAATCCTACAGACACTATAATGTATTATTACAGTATGAGGGGTTCTTTTCTTATCAACTCTGTCTGACCGAACTTATGATTTTGTAGGAAGCTCCCATCATGCATGCGATGCAGTAATCGGGAATGAGTTTATAATAGTAAAAGGACACTTTACTCAACTAGACTATATACGTGTACTCTATGATTTCAGTTCGTGTACGTAAAAACATCGTAGTCCACGGTGATTATAGTACTATCCTTCTCAATCAGCAACAATAGCACAAACTCTCAAACACAAGCGTAAATCACCCACGATACTATTAAACCACGCTAAACGCACACTATCAGTCAACACAACCACGAGTTTTGGATTTTTAACACATTGTAACTTGTATCCACCTGACCTATATGATAGCCTCAGTGCTCTCTCAGCTTAATTGAATCTGTATATCGCTGTTATTAGTACTACTGCCATTTCTTCTAACGTACTTTATAAGCGAGCGGGCCATACAAGCGAGTGGGCCACCTAACCAACTTTGCGCACCTCTACACCTTTGATCAACTATGGCCCCCCCTAACCACACCCAAAAGGGCTCTTGTGAGCCTAATATATACCTTGCAATCTCAGCTCTTAATCAACGCCAAATATTAACTAAGAGATCTGCTGCCTAGACGTACGAAGTCTCCCGAGCCACCCTCCAACGCTAACGCGCTGGGACGCGCGCCCGACGCGATTGTCAGCCCAACTCAAAGAAGCTCACCCAGGTAGAGGAGGAGGTAATAGTCTATCATATACTTGACTTGGACTAACGTGGATTTGCGCCTACCTATGCAGCTATACGCGATATGGCTGATAGACTGCTGGCTACGCGTAGCGCAGGCCAGGTTAGCGTCCACTGGGCGCGCAACTTTGTCAAGCGTACAGACAGTCTTACAACGCGTTTCAATCGAGCGTACGACAGACAGAGGGCTCTGTGTGAGGATCCTGTCCTTATACAAGGCTGGTTTAAGCTTGTAGAGCAGACGAAGGCCAAGTATAGCATCTGTAATGAGGACGTCTACAACTTTAACAAGGCTGGCTTCATGATAGGGAAGATTACAACTCAGCTTGTCGTAACAGCGTCAGAGAGGAGAGGCAGGCCAAAGGCTATCTAGCCTGGTAATCGTGAGTGGGTGACGTTAATTGCGGCAATCAACTCAGCAGGCTGGTTAGTCCCACCATTCCTCATCTTTGCTAGCAAGTATCACCTGTCAGCCTAGTATGAGGAGGCAGAGATTCCACGCGACTGGGCAATAGCTGTTAGCGACAATGGCTAGATAAACAACGAGATAGGCGTTGCATGGCTGAAGCACTTTAATGCTCACACAAGGACTCGCAACGTAGGTGCGCGTCAGCTGCTTGTCCTTGATGGCTATAAGAGCCACCACTCTCTTAAGTTTCAAGAGCTTTGCAAGGAGAATAATATCTACACGCTCTATATGCCACCTCACTCATTACACCTGCTGCAGCCTCTTGACGTTAGCTGCTTCTCGCCGTTGAAGCGCGCGTACAGTCGTGAGGTTAAGGCTCTAATCTGCCACCACATTAACCACATTACTAAGCTTGAGTTTCTGCCAGCCTTTAAGACAGCCTTTGTACAGGCGTTCACACCAGCCAATATTAGCTCAGCCTTTTAAGGCGCAGGCCTTGTACCTCTCTAGCCAGACGCTGTCCTGTTAAAGCTTGACGTACAGCTGCGTACGCCTACTCCAGCTTCTCTCCCAGAGGCTCCCTGGGAGGCTCGTACACTAAGCAATATACGTGAGCTTAAGGCTTAATTAACATTAATACGTAATCGCGTACGAAGGCACAAGAGCTTATTACTAGCCTCAATTATTGAGGCAATTAGCCAGCTTAAGAAGGGGGCAGAGGTAATGATGCTCTCAGCTAAGCTGATGCGTAATCAGATTACTAGCCTTAAGAAGGCTAATGAGGCAGCAACAAAGCGCAGACAGCGTAAAAAGAAGCGTATACAGAAGCAAGGAGTATTAACAAAGGGTACTGGAGAGGATCTACTTGCTTAACGTGAGGCTGATCAGCAGATTGCTCATAAAGAGCGTCAAGGAGGAGGGCAATTAGGCCTTAGCCGCCAGGCCCTGGCGCGCTGTACAAGGTGCAGGGAGACTAGGCATAACTCTCGTACGTGCAAGAAAGATACTTAAGATACTGCTTAATCTACTCTGTTAATATCTATATATTATATTAGCGCGTTGTTGAGAAATACGCCTGTAGAGGTGCGCAAAGTTGGTTAGGTGGCCCACTCGCTTGTATGGCCCGCTCGCTTATAAAGTACGTTACTCTTCCCATCCTTGTTCTTTTCAAAACGTAGATGGATACATATGCATGCTAGATTAGAATATTAGACTAGCACCCTGCACGTTTTCAAAAACATGATAGCTTTGCTAGTCCAGCCTGTTCGGACGGATTGAGTCCTGAAACTTGGACATTAAGATGTTAGACATGAATATCAGCATCGGCTTGATACATTTTTCGGAACCCCAATCCTTAGATCCGGAAGTGCGTTGCGTTCCACGTGTTCTCTGGTTTAATTTTAGATTTTTGGTTATAGTTTTTAGTTTGATGTTGGGGTTGGGTAGACTTATGTTTTAAATGTCCCTAGTGTATTGGTCTCTTTGAGGCTGTAGAATTTGAGATGTTGGTGTTGGTTATGGTGGTGGGTATTGGCTTTCATGTGGTAGGCACATTCATAACTCGCTATGGTGATTAAGCAATGGTACTAGGAATTGATGTGTGGAAGACTGGTGTGATGGGTGGGGTTGAAATAGATTGGGGGGTTTTAAATAAGGAATAGGTATAGAGATGGTGATGGTTATGCGTAATTGATGTTAATAACCATGCTAATGTTATTCATGACCGAGCACTCCGGTTATGAAATCTTCTCAACGAACTACTTATGGGGGTTAAAGATAGTGTTTCGAGTGGGATTGGTACGCAGTGGAGGTATTGGGCATAGGGTTGTAAATAGTGGTTTCAGGAGCTTTTACTAGAAGAGTGTGTCTCGGAGTAGCGGGATGCTGTGATGATGTTGCGGAAATGTGGTTATGGGTCTGTGGTGGTGTTAGTGTGGGTTGTCGTAGGTCAGTGGAATTGGGAGTAGGATGGGGAGTAAGATTGTGTGGTGGGTTTTGGTACTTGAGTCCGATGTCTAATGTTAGACGGTGGCGTTGTTTGGGGAGGTTTGTTGAGTTGGTCAAAGTGGCTGTCTGTGTTGAGTTAGGTCAATGTTTCACATGTTTACGCGTCAAGCTTCGGACTTTTTGATTTAGTATTTTGTGTTTCTGTTGGATGGGGTGGGGATGCGTTGCGAAGCCGATACGTTACCAATTCATTGTCTCCATGGTTAGTGACCCAGGAGTGCTAAATACACTCACTCACCTCAACGCCCAGAATAGATACCACTGACACTACACCACCTCCAAACATCGAAACACAGCTTAAAACGGCATGCATCTACCCCGCGAAAATGTGTTTGCGTACAGTAAAACCTGAAACACCCGAAAGTATCAATGTCGTCCCGAAACTGCTGACCGAATTACCTTCCTAACCACACACACACACACATACATAAACAAGCCTTGCCGAGTAGTGCTTATGAATACGTAATAAGTTTCAACGAGTGGTCCGCCGCTTCTACAGGGTCAAGTCGCCTTGGGTTGCATCCATGTAGCGCTCGGATTTATTACCGCAAAAAAAGGGTGAAGGAAGGGGAGGGATGGGTGTGGTGAATGGGAGTCTTGGGTGGGGGACTAAGTGACAGGTAATACACAGTTGCTGGTGATGCTTAGGATTGCTATAGTAGTAAGTTATGACTTCTTCATCAGTGTCTGATATTTCTACTTACGTCTTGTATGATTTGCCTTCACAGTACAATTCCATTGACAGCAGATGTTAGTATATGTCGACGAGGTCTGGAATGGAATTCATCATGTCATTCGCTGTTTTACTCAATATCACCACTATTAAAGCATGAAAGTGGTCCTTGTTAATAAGATCCTCTACTCCTTAAAGTTCTTTGCGGAATCTCGTAGTACCCATCATTGCGTGAACTAAGAATGTTTTCGCTTGATACGATTTCTTCATAATAACTGAAAACTTTTTTGGTAAGAAGGGATAAAACATCTGGGAAGACGTCTCCGCGCTTGATCAGTCTCGTATCCTTTCGTTGTTCCAAACTTTGAAAAGATACTATAGTATTGGAAGCAAAGGATTATTTGCATGCTGCATACACTTTCTGTAGGTTCAATCAATCAAAATCTTGGTCAAGGACCCTCTTATGACTCTGAAACGCTCTCCATGCAATATTTGAATGTATCGCTGTCGACTTCCTCATTAGGATTCTTGAAACAGGTTGGCTTGGCAAGGCTCCCACATCCATACAAGATTGTGACTCCCGAGGTCCGCACTCAAATATCATCAACATCACTCACGCTCTGGTCTTCATATCAACTTATTGGACTTATAGATTCGTTGCTGTTGAGATGGCGTCACTTGCCTCGCTGCCCATTGAGCTGATTGGCCTTATCCTGCTGGACCTCTCGCAGTCCGACAAACACAGCCTCTGCATCGTATGCAGAAGCCTCAATATGGCTGTGGCACCCGCACTGTACGAAGACATAGACCTGGTGTGGACCTCCCAGAATTCGCATATCAGAAGTCATTGGCAGTCCAGGGCACCACGCATCGAGTCGCTCCTACGAACATTACTCCAGCAACCGAAACTTGCCGCATTGGTAAAGAGTCTTGATTTCCACGCCGATTTGGTAGCCGCTGGTCAGCTATACTATGAAGAGACCAGTCTCTGTGGTAATATGAATCACATTGCATTATCCCAGGAAGACCAGAGCCTATTCCAGATGGCGATTGGGAATCTGCGGCTACCAGAAGCAGACAAGTGGAGCACGGCGCTCATGGAGAAGGCCAATTTGGGTGTTGTTTTGGCTCTTGTCATGGGAACTTGTATCCGTTTAGAGTCGCTTATGATATCCAGAGAGTTCCTCGTGGGAAATGACTGGTTCTCGCGATTGATCAGACACAGCTTTCAGGCAACAACACACGGCATCGGTCTATTCAGCCATCTATCCCAAGTTCACATTACTAGTTCCGAAAATCTACACCCTTGGGACGGCCAGCTTCCGCATCTACAGACGACATTGTGTCTTTGCTTTTATTTGCCCCTGGTCGAGATCCTCGGACTATCTGCAATGTCTGACTTCCGCCGCCGCAATGTATATGATGATTCCTGGGACACTATCAAAACGCTCACATGGCCACTGGAACAACCCCCTAATGGCAATAACATAACCATTCTCCGACTTCTGCAGTTTTCGATTCACCCAGAGACATTGTCATATTTCCTGAGACAGACACCCAATGTTCATACTTTCGAGCTCTCCGTGCTGGAACCAGTAGAAATGGAGACCAATGACATCACCGCGTTTCGTGAAGCTTTGCACCCTATCCGCAACACCCTGCGCGATCTTACCATTCGCTACACTGTCGCCGAGGAAGAGGAATGCCCGCCGCCACAAGACAGCGTCGATGTGATCGATGGCAGTCTCGGCCCACTTCATGATTTCCCCATTCTTACATCTCTGACCGTCTCTCTCGCTGTTCTCTTTGGCCGCCACGGTGTCCATACAGGCCGCTACCCTCAGCTTGTGGACTTTCTCGCCCCGAGACTCCAGAAGCTGACCATTACCGACGATCTCTGGATGTACAGCGACTTCCAGGGATGTTTCGAGGACATGGACGCCATGCAAATATTCCGGCGATTTCTCACAGGGGAGATGGTGGAAGGTGGCTGGACTGGAGGCACACAGTACGAAAAAGCTGTTTGGGTACCATCCGGAGACGTGCCGGGGTGGAAGGTTGCAACGCCGGACCTGAAAGAGTTTGTGTATGATATTCGAGAACATATTCAAGAGTCCCATGGTTATTGGTCCAAGCGGAAGTATAGAAATGAGTTGAGGAGAGCTACGAGAGGGCAAGGGCTAGAATGTACGGTTCTTCATCGTTAATGCGATTGATGTTTGGCTCCCCCGATTCTTAGTGATAAGTTTATATGTTTGGTTTGTTCCGTGGAACCATAGGTACCCTAGTGTTTTGTTCACGTCAGTAGTCAGTCCTTTCACGTGGTCTTTGCAACCTCATCGATGATCGACTTGCGCGCGCCTTTGCGCAGCCCTTCAATGTACACACTCCTGAATCTACCAGAACTAGAGGGCATGCCAAGGATAATTACTTATTGCTATGTAGAACAATCACTTTACAAAGCAAGAGCACGCGACCTGAGGTCACATCAGCCGCATCGTCATTAGCGCAGGACCCTTAGCCCCGCACTAATTCTAGCCCCAACAGCACCCCCCCAGTCAATCGCGAACGGCAATCCATCATCCCAACTTCCTCACCGCAAGATCCCACCAAACCAATCCCTGTCCCACCCTTCTATACGGCTTTTCACGCAAGAGTACGCCACCTACAGAATGCCAGCCGCAGCAGACATCCTTTCCGACCCGGATATCAGCCAAGCCTACGAAGATGTGCGCTCCGACAAGTCCGAGACCACGTGGCTTATCTTGAAGGCATGTTTTTCCACGTGCCGATACATATGGCTCAGACCGTCGTGCTTGCAGCTGTTCACGAAATTGAGGATTAATATATATATTTACTAGTACGCATCAGCATCATCAGATAATCTGACACTGGCATGCACCGGCACGGGCGATATTGCAGAGATGACAGAGAGCCTGGCGGACGATGAGGCGGCGTATGCATATGTGAGGATGAAGTTGGGGAATGATGAGTATTCTGAACGGGTGAAGTTTGCTTTTGTGGTTTGGCAAGGTATGTTTGAATTCGCTCCTTCGCCCCCAGCATGAGTATTACGGACGGGATAGAGAGGGGGATGGACAAGCAATGATAGGTTAGTGAATGGTGATGTTGATGGGGTTTCACAGGTGTAAACACAAAGGTCATGCGCAAGGCCAAGATGTCATTCCAAAGCGGGCAGGTTAAGCAGGTAATTCGGACGTATGCTGTGGAGATCCAGACAAGCGATAAGAAGGAATTGGAGGCTGAGGCCGTGATATTGAAATTGAGGAAGGCTATGGGCGCGAACTGTGAGTGATGAGTTCTGGCAATTGACTTCGCAGAGGTGAAAAGCTGATGATGATTAACAGACGACCGGCAAACAACGAATTACTAGATGTGTGTAGAGAATGGAGCTATAGACCTGGAGTATATACTCTTACATATCGACACCGATTTCAGACACATAATGTCTCATGAGTTCGTCCCTAGAATTGACAATCATAAGTGAGCAACCACTGCCTTCCAATCTATTACACTATCCAGGCATCAATGGGGTCACGTACACACATATGATTATATGCAATTCATCCTATCCCCTCCGCCAGATATACATCTAAGCTACCGCTTATCCTCAACCTTGTTCTCATACCTCCCCCTCTTGCCATATAATTCCTCCTGATTATTCATATTTGTCTTCCCCTCGATACGATCCAAGGCATCCTCAATCAGACCCATGTGTCCGCGCAGGGTTCCTTCGATTTCATCAAGTCGCGCTTCTTGTTCTTCAAGGTTGTAGGCGATGCGCGAGCGAAGGTAGAGTGTAGAGCCACCTATGGTAAGAAGGTTTAAGGTGGCGGGGTAGATGATTTTGGCATTTGTGTACCAGGGCATATCAGTTATGAGGGTGGGCAAGAGGGTGGGATGGCTTGTGGGACAGATATGAGACGGAGAGGGACTGCGTGAGTCTGTTGATGAGGCTTAAGACCGTTGGCAGGGCTTAAGAGTACTAGCAGACTGCTGAATCCTTGTATGGATAGCCAATACTGGCGAAATTACTAAGGCAAGCCTCATTACGACATCTCTCTGGCTGTGGGCGGGAAATAGCTACAGCTACACGCGCTTTATCATGTATATGTAGCGGCCTATCAGTGTAAGAAGTCTCCTAGTGATCGCATGCACGTCCTATGGCATTTGAGCGATGGGAGGGACTAAGGATTCCGCCTAGGTGAGATCAGATGAGCCCGATACGGTTAGCGCGACGTCAATGATGAATGACGCGCATGCACGGGATCGCGGGAACACGCGACGTGAAGCGCGGAAACCACCATCTCGACCGTCAAAACCTCATGCTTGCTATCCAAATACGCTCACAGCCACCGTCGGTACCGTCCATGATACCCGCGCACACCATCATGTACTGATTAGGCCCCATTATGTCCTCGCCGGCGCCCCACTTCGCCTCCTCCCAATTCTCCATCACGTCCCCACGCCGCATCCCCAAATCGAAGTTCACATATAAGCAGCTGCACCAGCTCAAATCCTTCAGCCCGACAACTCCCCTTCGTGTAATCGCACATGTCGACCTCGACGCCTTCTACGCACAATGCGAAACCGTACGCCTGGGAATCGACCCTAATAAGCCGCTCGCTGTCCAACAATGGCAAGGCCTCATCGCTATAAACTACCCTGCACGCGCCTTTGGTCTTTCGCGGCATGTGACAAGCACAGAAGCGCTGAAGCAATGTCCGGAACTCATACTGCAACACGTAGCAACGTGGAAGGAGGGCGACGAGAAATGGGCATACCACGAGAACTCCTTCAAGGACATGGCGACGCACAAGGTTAGCTTGGATCCCTATCGTCAGGCGAGTCGAAAGATTCTACAGTGCATCAAGGAGGCTCTGCCAGAGAAGGAGCAAAGAGTCGAGAAAGCGAGTATCGATGAGGTGTTCATGGACTTGGGCGCACAGGTACACACGATCTTGTTGGAGAGGTACCCAGAGCTGAGAGGCCCTGCGCCGTATGAAGATCCGACAGAGCGGTTACCCAAGGTGCCCACGACGGTGTTGGATTGGGCGGCCGATGCGCTTGTGGAGACTGGGGAGGAAGATGGAGAGGATGCAGATCCGGACTGGGATGACGTTTGTATGGTCATTGCATCGGAGATCGTAAGGGATGTGAGAAAGCATATCAAGGTCACACTGGGATACACGTGCTCAGGAGGTGTAGCAAGGAACAAGATGTTGTCAAAGCTAGGCTCAGGGTACAAGAAACCGAACCAGCAGACCGTTATTCGAAACCGTGCGGTGAAGCACTTCCTGGACGATATGAAGTTTACAAAGATTAGAATGCTGGGCGGTAAGCTGGGCGATGAGGTTGTTGCTATGTTTGGCACGGACAAAGTCAAAGATCTTACGGAACAGTCACTTGAACAGTTGAAGAAGCTAGGCGATGATACGGGGAGCTGGCTCTACTCAACTATCCGCGGTGAGGATAATAGTGAGGTCAACCCCAGAACTCAAATCAAAAGCATGCTTTCCGCAAAATCCTTTCGACCTGCCATAAATTCCTTCGAGCAAGGAGTCCGTTGGCTTCGCATCTTTGTCGCCGACATATTTTCTCGCTGCGTCGAAGAAGGCGTTCTAGAAAACAAGCGGCGTCCCAAGACCGTGAACCTGCATCATCGCCAAGGAGCACAAACGCGGAGCCGTCAAGCACCCATACCTCAAGGCAAACCTCTCTCCGAATCCATACTCTTCGATCTCGCTAAGAACCTCCTCGCTCAAGTTGTTGTCGACGGGCGAGCATGGCCATGCGCCAATCTCTCCCTGAGCGTTGGCGGCTTCGAAGATGGCATAACAAACAATAAGGGCATCGGCGGCTTCCTCGTGCGTGGCGAAGAAGCAAAAGCCATGACGTCGACTGCCGGTCGCTCTATTATGAGTAGCTCAAATATGCACGAACGACCGGCCAAGCGACGGCGAACAAAAGGCAATATCGCCAACTTCTTTGGGCCAAAGGATGATAAGAAAAAGGAATTTGAAACTGCACGTGCGCTGCTAATGAAAGCGCACAGCGAATCGACAAGAGTGGAGACGGAGGATGACGGAGAGGATGATGAAGAGCTATTCACGGCGTTGCATTCGGGTGATGTACAGAGGCCATCTACACCACCGTTAGTGCACTATCCTGAGTCGGATAACGAAGATGAGCTCCCATCTGATACACCACCCTCGGCGCAACCACGCGCTCCATCACACTCACCGCCTCCTCAACATCAGCACTACAAACCTGATATACCAGATACACCAGTCCCACGCCCCAAACCTCCTTCTCATCAACAAAACATCGAGACATACTTCTGCGCAAGCTGTAATGTACACTTACCACTAATCGAGAAGGCTGAGCATGTCGATTATCACTTTGCACTTGATCTGTCGAAAGAGATGAGGCACGAAGAGCGGCAGCCGCCATTAGCTGCTGCTCAGAGTGGAAGAAAAACGCCTGCTGGGCAAAAGGCTGGACGGGGAAGAGGGAGACCACCAGGTAATGGTGCTGGACGGGGTGGTGGTGGCAGCACAGAGAAGGGACAGGCGAAGTTGGCTTTTGGACGGCAGACTTGACCTGAGTCGTACCGCATTGAACAGTCCGGCTGGAGGACTGTAGACATTTAGATACCCGAGAACGATGACGCAATTCTCCCTGTGAGGACTAACTTGGCCGAGTCAGTGTGTCTTAACACAAACAGCACCTGAGTCTACGTGGACTTGGGTATACCACTGATTCATAATGTAAATTCTTCTAACACCACAGACTTTGTTGTTACCAAGAACACACTATCCGTCAAATTCCAGCATTGGCAAACCATCGAGTCATGCACACTACTTCCAGCCCAGCCCACAAGTTAAGCCGGGCCAAGCTCCACGACCGTCATCACCCCCGACCCTCTCGCACATCAATCTACCGAAACCCCACAAAACGTCATCTAGTGCCCCGGATTTTGTCCCAAACCTTGTTAGACTGGCGAGAAATGGGACCGGCATCCGGCTTTTGACTTTGGACGGCTGAACGATAGCAAGCCGAAGTTTAGTCGACGGAACGTTTGACAGAGACTATAAACAAATCATGGCGCCCTTTCCCTGCATTAATGCTTCCGCTGTGTGCGCGCAAGGATCAAGTTACTACTCATTATGGTCGCAATATCCAAGACCTGGATAGCACTGACGCTGCTATCCCACAGCGCCTTCGCAAAGCGCAATGCCACCCCGAGCTATGCGACAAATCTCTTGCATGAGTCAATGGATTGGTTGGACATGTACTACGACCATGACAGGGGATACTTGTTCAGTCTTGACGCTGCTGCGTTGACCCATGATACAAGAGCGAGTGTGTGGTATGCGGCGGGACTGTTGGCGCGTAATGAGCCGGACGACGTTCAGCAGGCAGTAAGAATCGTTGAGAATGTAATTGGAGGGCAGTTCAAGGAGGAAGGGAAGCAATGGTATGCATGAATTCAAAAGAACCTGATGAAGATTATCGTTGCTTGATTCACAGCTGACCGAGTACAGGTATGGAGACTACCAAATCTACCCCGAAGAGCCAACGGTCGGAACAGAGCAGTATCCCGCCGTTATCTACAACTCCTGGGATCCAAATTGGCGAGGCTTTGTGGGCACTACATTCGTCCTCATGCTCGAGGAATTTCCCCATCTCATTCCTCAACACACACGAGATTACATGCTAGAAAGCCTCTTCAACACCACTATCGGCGATAGTTACCGCGTCGGTGGTCTCGACGATGACAATCTGTACCCTGCCTACAGCAACCCCTCGATTATGCGGGCTTTTGTGTCTGGCTGGGTTGGACGACGAGTGAACGACTCAAACATGACTGTCGCTGGCGAGGCGTATGCTAAGGACGTCATCGACTTGTTCACCCGCGACAATACGCTTTCGGAGTTCAACTCTGGGACGTACGCAGGGGTTTCGCTGTTTGCGCTGACTCTGTGGGCCAAGTACATGCCACATGATAGTCTGATGGGACAATATGGAGGCGAGATGATTCAACATACCTGGACCTCTCTAGGAGAACTGTACAATGCGAACCTGAAGAATGTGGCTGGACCTTGGGATCGAAGCTACGGATTCGATATGAACAAGTATCTGAGTATTCTTGCGCTGCAGATGTGGACACTGGTTGGAAAGGAGGATGCGCCTGTTGACGCAAAGGTATGCATATTCTCACTTTCATCTTACCTTTAGGCGCTTCCCCCGACTTTGATAGGGATAATTGCTAACCTTCCCACCTCAGCCATACGCAATGGGGCACAAAAACGACTTTGCAATCTCCCCTCTCATCGCTATCCTCGCCCCCTTCCACAACACCCTCGTCCCTAACACTACCCTCTCCGCCCTCACCACGTTTCCCGGCCCCCATGCCGTAGCCACATCTGCCTTCTCGCCTCCCTACGACACCTATCCCCGCAACATCTCCGCCTATCTCTCCGCCAACCTAACGATTGGCGCCGAGTCTTTCTCTGAGAATGTCGTCGGCGGCCCCGCAAAGAATCAAAAGAGTTTCAATCCGGCGGTCGTGCAGTGGGGAAGGAATGACGGATCTGTCGGCTGGATGAGCTTATATGCACAGACCAAAGCGCTGGACGTCAGCGTCGGAGAGAATTTGTTGGAACTAAGGTATCCACAAGGAAATGACAGTAGTGGGTTTTCATTCTTGGTGGGAACGAATGGATGGGATGGAAAGAGGGATGTTAGGGGTTGGGAGGATGTGGAGGGTGTGAGGGTCAATGTGACGGGATCTATTGATGCGAATTACACCGTTACGTTTAGTGGGTTGCATGGGGGTGCGGGGGGTGTGATCAAGTAAGTTCTTGCTGCTCTGCTGGACCGGTTACCGGTTGGATGGTTGGCGAGATGCTAATGTGTTTATAGTGACTTTGAGTTTTGGAACTTTACGTATCTGATGCCAAAGGGGAGTGGGGAGGTACCTCGTGTAAGGTTGGAGTTTGAGCTTGATCAGTAGTGCTGGTGCAAGTTGAGATGTTGGAATGGGGTCCATTTCACTACAGGTGAGACAGAAGGATGTCAAATTTTCCCATGCAATCACGGAATAAATGTGATGTTGAAGTTTTCATCTCCAGTGTCTATGCAGTGCCATCACTAAGACCAAGCCTATCTACTTCAGTACATCACCTCCTCCGCATGCCGCTGGCACTTTCCCTTCGTCTCTATTCTTCTCTGACACATGCACCAACAAATTCACACTGGGTGCGCGTTTGGTCAGGTCACTCGCCTCGGAGGCACAGTGGCGGTGTATCACCGTTGTCATCGAGTACTGGTGTATTAACGCGGTCGTGACACGCTAGTAGATCAGTGTCTTCCGAGGAGTTGTCAGGGCGGTGCCGCCTGCAAGCCACAACTCTATTATCCCATTGCAATTCATCTTGCATCTGGCTTCCTATCAATGATTCTGATATTACACATCGTGGGAATCGGCAAATAAGTTGTGAGATGAGCCAATATTTATACCTCAGCCACTTGGGCCGTGTGCGTCAGGTACCTCATTGTTGACGCCCTCGTCATTCCCGCGATACAACACTTTCTACATTCGTAGTATATGGCTATATGCTATCTTAACCTACGGATCGCGGGTCCAAAGAAAATTCTTCCGTTAAAAGGCACTTGGCCGTTCTTAGATTGTACGCCGAGTTGAGACGGCACAGTGTGGCGGTGCTGGCCCTGCGAACCGAATCAGCAATACTGCTGAAGCAACGACACAGCCCTTGGACTAATTCTCATTTGGCCGAATTATGGTGCATCAACTGATTTTCATGACCTTGCGCCACCACTACGTTGTCTGAATACGAGATTCAGAAGGGCGGAGGAAGTGACTGACTCATAGCCGGCCGGTGGCTTAACCGCAATAAACCGATGTGTTATTACATAGGTGAGGTTGACATAGTTTCGGAGTCAGTGAAACTCGTCAATTGTGCCCAACATGCGAGTACCTTTGGAAATACTACGTATGATCCTCGATCATGCAAGAAACACCTACACCGAAGAGCAGTTACTGCATCTTGCCCTCGCCGCAGGTAACCTGCTACTGTCACTTTTATCATTGCGCCATATTCACACACACCAGGTGTATTTCAAGAGGATATTGTCCCACACATCTTTCCCTGTATTGATTATCGAAAAGTCTTCAAGCCTTCACTCTGGTCGATCAAACCCCGAGGGCCCCACGAGCTACTCCTTTACTACGCCACTACCAAATACTACGAAGATCAAACAAATCTCTTCTCGTTCCTGTTCGTGCCAGTGTGCCAACGCCAATTCGCAAAATTGGGTCTACATTGGACTACTAGTGAGAGATCACGCCAAATGGTCCTAGAGTGGTGTCGACTAGCCATGCATAAGCAGTGGAAGCTCGAGTGGGTAGCTGAGAACATAATCTCAGACATGGAGGACCGTATCGCGCACTATCCGGTAGAGTGCGAGTTTATGCAAGGCCTCTACGACGGCGACAGAGTGCTGACGGCGCGCGAACGACTCGACAAACGCCATGAAAATGATCGCAAATTCCTCGAGATTGGCTTAGCTATCGTCAATGATGATGAAGATGCAGTCTTGTCGGGGTTTTCCGGCTTCTACAGTGGAGTAGATGATCTGAATTACTGCTTTGGGACAACGCTGCTGGCACTTGCAGTGAGATCAGGAACATCAGCCATGCTGCAGCTTCTACTGCGCTCGACCAGCACTTTGTGCAGAAAGAATCTCTACATATACCTCGGAATTTCTATGGCCCGACATAACGACTCTGTACAATTCATTGGTATATTGCTAGATCGTCTCTGTGGTACTGATAATACGGCAAAACATAGATTTGTAACAGATGTACTCGAAAAGGCTATCTGGGATGAAGACGCAGCCATGTTTTATGCGCTTATACACTGGGTCGACACTTCAGGCTGCGCACCGGAGAAACTCCCCGTACTGGAATGGACTTTCAATTATCTACTCTGGCCCCGCACGACCCAGAAGAAAGCCTATACCTTCTGCTGCGGTGACGGAAGAATAAGGGATTTCCTTACCGATCGAGTACCCCCTCCTATTTACTCAGACTATGCTATCTTGAGTGTCATACCAGAACACTACCTTGGGAGACCATATCTCGACCAACTAGAAAGTTGGTACGATATTCTTAGGAATTTCAAAAACTGGACGCCTACTACCAATATGTCTTGGTGCTACCATGAACAACGCTTAGTCAAAGGCGCTGCGCCGAGACCTCCAATGTCTTTCTCGCCTCTGTATGTAGCGACTGTAAAAGGGCAGCTGATCTGGGTAGACTGGCTTCTGTGGGCTGGGGCAGATCCGAGGCATCTTGAGGGCGATGCGTCACTCTTGGACTGTGCATGGATTGCTGGCAAAAGGAAAGAGGTAGCCGTGCTATTGAAAATCCATGGTTGGGACGCATGGGATCTAGAGTTGAGGCCTGGTGAGTCGTCTACAAAGAGGATGAGTGCTTCGGAATTAAGCGCGAAGATCCCCTCGCGCCAGGATAGCACCAAGACAAGTGGCACTGCCACGACTGACGACCTCCTGACCGATATGGAATTCCGAGTGCATGACACTGCTGCGCGGCATCGTCAGCAAAATGATAGTTATTGGGACTATGTTGAAGATTCCCGATGCTTAGTACTTGACACAGTATCATTATTGGACCCTGCATAGAGAGTTCACAAAGTTTGGTTCGCTACCAAGAGAAATCCTTAGTTTACCACTGATGTATATTCTATTCGATGGCAACTTTCTATAAGAGCTACTACATATCTTCAACATAATACACTTTCAAGCCTCGAGTTATCAAGCCTTACAAGACTATTTTACATTAGCAATAGGATAAGCAAGATGTCTAGCATTCTAATGCACACAGAGTCAGCGTCCACTCGCTGCACCATGGGTATGTAAATTAGCAGTAGTGAAAGAAGTGAAGAGGGTTCCACAATCAATGATGAACGCTAATACCCTGTCTAGATACTTCTGTGCCAGAACGCACACCACCCCCCTTCATGCTCCTACCACCAGAAATCCGGATCCGGATCTACAAGGAGATAATCCTGTCCAGCCGCGACAGGGTTCTTCAACCCGCCAAATTGCGGAACTACTGCGGCCTGGTGCTCTCATGCACGCAGGCCAAGAACGAGTTTCAATACGAGTGGGCCAAGGCATTCAATGCCTCTATCAAAAGGACCCTCAAAGAATGCGAAACCACGCTTGGGTGCCAATTCCGTGCAGTCCCCGTGCGTGAATTCCGCGACGCGAAGAAAAGCCTTCGTGTCATTGTCTCTGGCCCAAGGCCAAAAATCATCACGAACCTGGTCGAAATTGACCAGGAAGAATACCACGCTGCACGCAGCGCCCTCCGTCCTCTGTTCAGGGAATTTCCCCATATCACCTTTGAGCTTGCCGCCCACTCGTTCACCCCGCTGGACGGCACGATTGAAGGTTTCTTCAATTCCGATCAGTTTTGTTGGCTTACGAGCCTCAGGCTCGCAGTTGATAGGCGTGCAGTTACCGCACGCATGAATTACAAGAATATGAGGTTGCACTGTGTGCCTTTGGTCTCGGGACCGGACAGTACCGCGCTAGAGTCACTGTCTGGTGCTTATTTGGAGGATGTTCTGCACCTTGTTTTAGAACGTGGGTTTCAGAGCTGCAAGACCATGGATGACCTTGAGCAGTACCGCGGACTGTTCATGGCTTCAAGCAGCTCGCAGGAGGATTTTGAGTATTACGTAATTGAACATTTGTTGTAGGGATGGGTGCGAGCGGCGCTAATGCGCTGCAGGAATTTTATTCATTTGTCTCTCTTTTTTTCCAGGCGTAGTGTACGTAATGTTTCATTGGTAGATAGTATATTTTATGAGTTTTACAAAGGACCAAACACCTAAGGTCATGAATAGTGTGACAATCAATTTCTTAGCGTAAATAACGAAATATTAAGGATGCGTTTGAGAATGAAGACAAATAAATTACGCGTACGGGTGTGCATGTGCGCCATCACGCCTGGAAAGGATCAACCAAACAATTTATACCTGCCGCGTAATCTGATCTGTAGCACTACTCAACGGGTAGAAGTTGATGTAGTTGTGCGACACGTTGATGCTGAAATAGTTGTAGTGATCAACCTTGTGGTAGTCGTTGAAGTTGTTGAAGACTTGGTCAAGGCGGACTCGTAGTAGGTCGTTGTGGTACCTGATACGGTCGTGGTAGGCGTGAACGTGCTATTCTGGTATCAGTTCATGTTTCGTAAGGAGTACAAGGAGTGACTGACAAAGTGGAAGTTCCAGTGCTGGTCGTGGTAACCGTTCTGGTCGCCGTATTTGATGATGTGAACGTGAAGTCTGGTCCAGCAGTAGCTCGCTTGATCAGACGATGGCTCGTGTGAACAACGCGCTTGCGATGGAGCTTAAGTTTAGATTTGCTAAATGTACAGCCTGAAATCTGGCGAGCCCCTACAATGTGTAAACTTGTTACTCTGTCACCAAATGTAGTCTTCAAGAAACAGGGGCCGGGGGTGCCACTTATGTAAGAGACATCCGCGCAGCCAGGTGTATCATCGCAAGCTTTGATACACTGGTTTAGGGAGTTGGCAAACGTGGGCTTTTTGGCCACTGCGTATATTGTTAGTCTCTATACTGCTGAGAAGTTACAAGCACTTACTATAGGGACCGTGACGGTCTGAGTCGCATTCTACAATGTAATGAGCACCACACTCGCTGGTATAATTGACACCTTCGGACTGAGGACACTCAAGCGAGGCATTTGTAGTGTTGTTCTGGGATTGTGCCTGAATACTCATGCCGACTGGGGGTTGCCCCTGAGGATTGCTTTGAGGTGGGGTTGCATAGGCCGCAATTTGTGATGAAGTGGTTATGTAAACAGCCGTTGGTTGAGCATATGGAGCATTTGGTGGCGGGGTTACGTAAATGGAACCACCGGGCTGTTGGTACTGAGCCCCCTGCGATGGGAACGGTACCGCCACAGTATTTGGCTGATCATAATAAGGTCCCTGTACCGAGTTTGGACCAGCCGGATCATTAGGTACCGCGTATTGATAACCCTGTGATGATGCCGCGGAAATGACTGGCATTGGCTGAGCGTGTGAAGGTTCTTGAGCTGGAACAGAAGCATAGGGGCTGTTGGGTACTGCATACGGTGTATCGTAGGGCAATATCGAGAACATTGCGGTGCCTGGTGGTACGTACGGGGGTCCCGGCGCGAGAGTCGAAAGCGATGGGTCATTTGGCTGTGCATATGTCACAGTTTGTGATGGGTTTGATGGTGGCGAATAACCGGGAGCTGGGTAGGGTGCTTGCGACGAATAAGACGGAGCAGGTGGATTTCCAGACGGGTTGTAGTACGATGAGGTACTTGATGTCATGATCGATGACGGGCCAGGTCCTGAGTTCGAATAGCTCCTTGATACTGAACTTGACCGCAAGGTACGTTGCGAGCTTGAAGGCGATACACGTGAGGATAAAGCTGAGGAAGTCGGCCTAGTGGAACTAGCCATCGAGAGTGATCGGGAGGATGAGCTGATAGATGGCGACCTCGATGAGCTTACCAAGGTAGCGGATCGCGACGTTGAGTAAGAAGATCCTAAGATACTCCTTGACGACGTTACAACAGGTGTCGAAAGACCAGAAGATGGAAGAGAAGAACTCAGAGAACCTTGGGTGCTTCCAGAGCTGGAAACTCCGCGTGAAGATGTTATCTTTGACGAGCTGGATGACAGGCTGGGTCGTGTGGAGCTACGGGATGAGGTACGCGATGAGACATATAACGAAACCGTAGACGACGATTTGCGGGACGAGATCCTTGAGGAGCTGCCCGATGTAATGGGACGTAACAAGCTCGAAGAAGTCCTCAACGACGAAATGCGTATTGCCGTCGAAGGTCGAGTGCTAGTAATCAGCGGTCTTAGACTGGAAGGCGATACCCTTGGTGAGCTTGTGGATGCGGACCTAGACGACGCCGAAGAGACTCGAGAACTACTCCTTGTTCGCAAGGGGCTCGGAGAAGATAGTCTCGATGATTTTGAAGCAGTCGATCTTGCTGAGATTGAAGAAGTCCGGGTGCTACCGGAGCTTGCTCTCGTAGCGCTTGAAGCTGATACACGAGATGAGGAACTGATTGGCTCCATTGACGACCGCGAGCTACTCAATCGAACAGATGATGGTAATCTTGATGAAGTTATAGAGGCCCTTGAACTAGACGGTCTCAGTATTGATGTACTTGAAGACGTCCGCAAAGCTGAGCTGATCACCATAGATATTTTTGAGCTGCTGAGCGGCATTAAGTTCGAAGAGAGTGACCTCACAGAGGTTGAAGAAGACTTTGGTACTGTCGATCTTGACGATGACGCTTGTGAGTTGGTGCTGAACCTCACTGAGCTTGAGGATACCCTTGTTGAAGTTCTGGCTAGTGCAGAAGATGAGACTCTTGCCGGTACCGAACTCGAAAGCGTCTTTCGTGAGCTGCTGCTGATTTTCGCTGTGATAGAAGTTGTTCGTGACTGCGAAATAACTTTCCCGGAAGATGACGTTGGGCGAATCACTGTGGAAGAAGGCCTAGGGCTGCTCAGCGGCCTTGTGCTCGACGAAGACACTGCTGGTGCTGAACGCGTGGAAGATCTTACAGGGACAGAGCTCAAAGATGACAGCCTTGATGAACTTGACGTAGGTCTCCTGGATGTTGAGCTTGAGGAGGATCTTGCGGGTGCTGAGCTCGACGAAGGCCTTGCTAAGGTCGAGCTGGAAGACGATCGCCTTGAGCTGCTTGAGGAGCTGGATACCATTGGTTTCGAAGTTGACCTTCGGGATGAGGAGGGAATAGCCGATGCAGAGGGAGATCGGGAGCTACTGGTCAGCCATGAGCTAGATGAGGAGACTCTCATAGAGCTTGTCAGAGCTCGAGCGCTACTGCGGCTAGGCGTCGCAAGGCTTGAAGATGACCGGATTGAAGAAGATACTCGTAATGAGGAAGATGCTCGAGACGACGATGCTGCCAGCGTAGACGAAGATACTCTGGACGCCGAAGATACTCTGGACGCCGAAGATACTCTGGACGCCGAAGATACTCTGGACGAAGAAGGAGTAGCAGCCGCCGAGAGAGACTGAGAGCTTCGGCTGATTGCAGCCGAGCTAAAAGACGACCGCCGGGATGAGCTCGACGATGCGCTATTGCGATTTGATGAAGATCGAAGGGTCGTTGAGCTTGGTATAGGCAATCGTGAAGAAGAGACAGGTGCCGCGGATGAAGATCGAGGGCTGCTACTCGGTCGCATCGAGCTAGAAGAGACCCTTGAAGTACTTCGGCTGGATGTTGCTTGGCTCGGTGAAGGTGCTCGCGATGATGAGCTAGATGGGTTTATTCGTCTTGAGGAGCTAGAAGAAGACACCCATCTTGAGAAGCTAGAAGAAGACACCCGTCTTGAGGAGCTAGAAGAAGACCGGACGCTGTTGCTTGGAATCGAAGACGACCGTGAGCTACTGACGGAACGGGAGGAAGACCGCGAGGTACTACCTGCGATAGGAGAAGATGACCTCCGAGGACTACTCCTTGGAAGTGGAGACGCTGTCGAAGATGTGAAGCTACTTCTTGCAGCTGTAGAAGTAAACAGAGGCCCAGAACTACTGAATACACTCGATGGTCGAATAGTGCTGTTTCGAGTTGCCGACGACGCCGCCAAACGTGATGTACTACCGATCCGGCTGGATGAACGGGAGCTACTGCTTGAAGCTGCGGGTAAGGGCGAAGCCCGTGAGCTAGTAGATGCGACAGTTGATCGCGGTCTGGTGCTTGAAACACGCAATGATGACGATGAGCGGGCAGTGTTTGATAAGCGGGAGCTGCTGACAGCACTTGACGAACGGACAGCACTTGACGAACGGACAGCACT
>MU006332.1:244387-272042 GCA_010093695.1 Plenodomus tracheiphilus IPT5
ACAGCACTCGACGAACGAACAGCACTCGACGAACGAGAGTTGCTATTCTGCCTAGCTGACGATGACGGGACTCGTGTGCTAGATGCTTGACCTTGACCGACGGAAGACGATCTGGAAGTACTGACCGCGCTCGACGAACGGGAGATACTTCGCGAGACTGTAGACGAAGACGACCGTGTACTGGACCTTGGCGCAGCAGATAACGACGAGGATCGGGAGCTACTACGAACAGTTGATGATCGCGTGCTGCTAGCCATATTTTGAGATCGTGAGCTGCTCCCCCGGCCTCCAGATGATGAAATTCGAGACGACGACGGGAAGGGCCTTGAGCTACTGTTTCCACTGGATGATCTTGAGCTGCTAGCCCTAACTTGGCTTGCAGACGATGTTGAGGGCCTTCTGGAAGAAGAAGGCGATGAAGAAGGCCGTATGCTACTGGCCACACTCGAAGAACGTGAATTACTAGCCTGGCCTTGGCCGCCGGACGAGGACGAGGATCGCCTCGTTGTTGTTGAGGAAGAAGGCCGCGAAGATGAAGAAGAAGGTCGCAAGCTGCTTCTCGCACTGGACGATCTCGAAGTTCCAGCACCTTGACCCGCGGACGAAGTTCGAGATGATGAGGAAGAGGGCCGCGTGCTGCTGATGACACCGGATGACCTCGATCCGCCACCACCCTGACCAGCAGATGAGGACGAGGATGAGCGGGAGGAAGAAGACAAGCGTCTTGAGCTACTCACCGTACTGGAGGATCGTGAGCCGCCACCACCTTGGCCCATAGATGAAGATGAGGGTCGAGAGGATGATAGGGAACGGATAGAGGAAGATGATGGACGAGCAGATGAAGACGGCACCCGGGCCACCGAAGATGAAGACCGAGCAGCCGAAGATGAGATCCGGGATGATGAAGATGAGAATCTTGCAGATGATGGGGTGACCCGGGCTGACGAAGAGGAAGGCCGAGCAGATGAAGATGAAGTTCTACCAGTACTTCCACCTGCACCTCCTCCTCCTCCTGGACACCTAGTGGAAGTGATTGTGCTGGTTGTAGAAGCCGTGCTAGTAGAGACGCTCGTGACCGTAGCAGTAGGTCTGAATACCAACGCCGTAGCTTCATACTGTTGCTCCGTAGAGGTAGTTGTTGTCGAAGCAGAAGATGTGATTGTCGACGTAGAAGTACCAGCACCAGGTGAAGTACCAAAGCGTGCCAGATACGGAAGAGGCTGGAGTCCACCCGATGCTACGCCCTGAAAACTCAGTGTGAGCGTGCCGGTGTTGGGGAAATTCGTCAGATACGCAGAAGGGCAGACCAAGCCGGTTGAAGTGGTTCCGGCGGTACTGTAGCTACAAGTCTGCGTATAACCGGCAACTGAATTGACAATGATGGGTGTGAACGTTGGTCTCCCACCACTCTGATAGCATGTCGAAGATCCAGAAAGGTAGGCAACTCGGACACCGAAAAAGTCGGTGGCGGCATGTGCTGATGCGGCATAACTGAAGGTAGGAGCCTGGTTATTCACCAGAGTTGGCAGTGCCGAAACCAAGAGTGAACAGGCCATGGTGGAAGTCACACAATGTGTGCTGTCCGCTGGGCGGAAAAGAAGGGAAGATGGGCTTCATTTCGAGGGACATTGTCTTGCTTTTCATCGCTGTCCACTCTGTACGTTTTGGGCTTGGGGCAATACAGCACGGCACTTAGCAGGCAGTCCGATCTGGGCTCGCTGCTGATTGCTGGTTGACTGTGGCTGCAGCCTGTGAGGTGAGGCAACTCCAATTGGATATCATGGCCGGTCGGAATCCATTTTTCAAGAAAGAAGCTCATTACAGTAAGCGTCGATAAATTCCTCGAATGGGAGTGCATGTCCGTCAATAGTGAGTGGGACAGGATGTATACCATAGTTAAAGACCGAGCCAAGTGACTGCCTATCTTTGGACACTCAATTGGTGTGAGACCCGCCTGCCTAACCCATTTGCGTGACGCCATTGAGAATAGTGAGAGACGACGGTGTATGGGTTGGTGATATGATGATCAGAAGCTGTAGCTCACGTTTCTTAGGCTGCACCTGTCGCTAGGAGAAACTAGGGTCCTTCACCCGAGCGTCGGGGACCCTGACAGTCTAGTCAGATCACCAACCACTTTTGAAGCAGTGCATAGATTTTCGAGCATGAACACGTTGTAACAGCTATTGTGAATTCCTTTGTTTCCCAGCTTCGATTTGAAGGTCTCGATCGATTGCAGCTAAACCGCTGAAAATCTCGCTACCTCGCAACAATCTTTTGCTGTGACATTTTTCCACCTGCTGTGATCATCCCCGGCCGATAGTATAAGATATCGCCGGTGTTTCGAAAATGCAGTCATACCATAGTATCATGGCATTATTGATTTCTCTACTTTGCGTTAGTATGCAGGATCACCGCCAGAGTGGTATTTGGGAAGCTGCAGTACACTAATGCAGGCTCTACCGTACTCGAGAATCGTTCTTCACATGGCATGTGTGCACAGAAACGTTCGCCCATACCATACGCGAGATCATAGTCGCAAAAGTATACACTAACAGCCACGCGATTTGTGTCGGACTCCTAGAAGAATCTGGTTGGGTCAGGAATAGACTGGTTGGTTCATTATGCACCCATAGTCCCACACCAAAAGTACTTAGGATCAGGATGCATGTTTACCTAAAAATGATGTATATGGTGGCAATACTAACGGAAGTCTAAGTATAACTGAGATGGGTTTTATCTAAGAAGGTCACAGACCTATCCGACTCGTGTGCATCATGCAATGCTGTGCTCGTGCCTAGGAAATCTGATCTGTAAAACCAATCACTGAGACCGTGACTGCGCCTGACTTCACTGAGATCGATCGCTGGCCTAGTGAGTTCAAATGAATGCTCTAGATGCCAGCAGCGACCGCACCCACCATCTTGCCCATGGGAGCGGTGAAGCCACCCACAGCAGCGTTGACACTGCCTGTAAGGCAAGCGTCAGGTTCCCAGCAACAGGTAGACCTCGCTTGAGGCTGGAGCTGAGGAAGGTGTTCAAGACTGGAGCATTGAGACCAGCGTCCATGATATCCACGTTTCCAACAAGGTTCTCGGCTTCAACATCGCCTACTAGGGGAAGAGCTCGCTTCTTGTAGTCGTCGAGGACGTTGCCAGAACAAGCATTTCGAGACCGCCATCAAGAAAATCAACATTGCCTACAAGGTTCTCCATGTCAAGATCACCGACCATGGGAAGAGTTCGCTTCAGGTAGTCTTTGCCGATGTCATTTCCAATGGGCACGTCGATGCCGCTGTCAAGGACATCGAGACCTCCAACAAGGTTGCTGATTTCAACGTTGCCAACCAATGATAGACCGCGCTTCTCATAACTGTCACTGTCTTTATTGTTGCTGTTATCCTCGGAGTCGTCAGTTTCATCGGAATCGTTGGTTCCCTCGGAGCTGTTAGTCTCCTTAGAATCATCGGATTTCTTAGGGCTCTCGGTCTCCTCCGATCCCCGTTCTCAGTTCCATAATCGAAACCGTCGCTGCCGCGATGGTGGTTATGGCCATTGAGCATGTGGTTTCCGATTGGCAAGTTTAGGCCACCAATGTCAAGATGACCGATAATGGCAGACCGCACTTCTCGTAGTCGTTCAGTAGATCGTTTCCGACTGGCGCGTTGGTTTCACCATCAAAGACGTCAAGGTTGTCGATGAAATCTTCGATGTTGACGTCTCCGATGAGAGGAAGGCCGCGACGAGCCTTGAGTCTGGTGTCAGCCGCATTCTTAAGAGACGGCGAATTGACACCGTTTTGTAGGACTTCATTATTGCCGACCGCATCGTTGGTGTTGAAGTCGCCAACGAGACGCTTGATAGGGAGGATATCGCGAACGAGAGGAAACTTCGGGAGGCCGGTCGGGAGTTTGGAGCTAATGCTTGCTTTCTTCTGTACAGGCGCGCCCAAGACAGCGGCGGAAAGCATAAGGCTCATGAAGATAGCGGAGGAATACATGTTGGTAATGGCATTGTACCAATTGAGTGTACTTGGATTGAATGAGTGACTGCAGTCGGCGATTGAACTGAAGGTTTGACGGTAGGTAATGATTGTAGTGAGATGTTGCAATGTTGCTGTCGATATGAGACTCGGAATGGTCGCAGCCTTTATAGCCAGTTCTCTTGATCATCACTCTTTCGGTAGATCTTGTGGCCTTCACGATACTCCTTCCATCTCATCTTGGCGAATTTACAGAGTCGGTGGACAACATGCAGTCACCTTGGGGGTGTGCAAACCTTCGTGCAACGACCATGAGCTGCACACTTCACATCCACAGTTCTAGGAGCCAATGCAGTTAGGTCAGGGCATAGACTTGCTCAAGCTGCACGGGCCGATAAAGTATGATCAATGAGGCTGTCGAGATTCGATTAACGTAGCGTGTGTCAGGATCGCACCGCTAGACATGAAGAAAGCAGCAGTGTGGAGAACCCTGTATCGATCGTGATGTTTATTTGTGCACCACGTCTCTGAGAAGCACTCACCAACCAAACCTTGACCATCTAGCGTGGCGTCAGAAATTCGGAGCGTGCAGTGGTGTTTGTCATAAGCTTTGGTTACACTCGATGTTGCCAAGAGCGTGATAAAAATGAATTAGACTTCTCTCCACAGATACTGCAGCAGAGTATCTCGACATGACTATATATGGGAGCTCTCGAGCTGTGATCGTTGTATTGCGGAAGCTGAGTGATCAAGTCCCGGAACTGTTCAAGAATGCAATTCAGCATAGTTTAGCATGGTCGAGATCTCTTGCCAAGGTTTGTTGTACACTTCATGGAAGTGCTCCAATTGAGGTCCTGCCGACGTTTGTCATTTTCGGGCGGTAAGTTTCAGATTGCCATAGAGACTCCCAAGTGCAGGTAACACGCTGCCACTTGTATGAGAGATGGACTAACCTACAAAGAAAGATTCATTTAGCTGAGCCGATCTGATCGAGAAGAGCAGTTTAATTAATTGTCAATATTAGTACTCAATTCAAAGCTCATCTAGCAGCCAGTGGGTGTGATACACAGGCCGGGAAGGGAGATTTTTGGAGACTTTCTTTCGACTGAAATTATAGACGAGGTCCCATTGCGTCTCTGGTCAGATGCAGGTGTATTGTTGAGAAGTGGTGCCTGATAATTTGTGTTTCCAGCTCTTGCTAGGCGTTGCATAACACCGTGTCATAGTGGTTCCTCACAAGACGCAGGGGAAGTAGGTCCTGCGTATTTGAGAGAAATGAACCCATTGAGAGCATTAAATTGTTGAATATCCGCGAGCTAGGCGTCTAACGATCGATCCCAGGATATACGTGCAAGTGGTGTGACAGGCGTGTTATGGTGAAAGGAGGGGTCGGTGTTGTGACGCTCTGTCGCCGACCCGCGCGGATACCGCTAGTCCCTTTTAAGCATGGTGCTCAAAAAGTTCGGAAACTGCGACTGGCAAGAGAAGAATCGAAATGTTGACCAGTTCACATACAGCAATCCACCACAATTGTCGCCACGAATACGAGAGTTGCAAAATGAAGCGCAAACTGAACGAGCACGATATTCCAGAGGTAGAGGACGCTTCCTCGCCAGCTTCGAAGCGCAGAGCAAGCGATGCATCGCAGGTCGGGTCGTCCCAGCCAGCGAAAGCAGCACCACCAGCACCCTCCTTCGCCGACTTCGAGCTAGAGCCACGACTCCTACGAGGAATAAGGGACCAGAAGTGGAACACACCCACTGCGGTTCAATCGCAGGCCATTCCTCTGGCACTACAAGGGCGAGACATTCTTGCGCGTAGTGGCACCGGCACCGGCAAAACGGCCGCATACCTCCTTCCCATCCTTCACAATACTCTGCGCAGGAAGGGCAAGACGTCGCTCATACTTGTGCCTACCAAGGAACTCGCGCTACAGATCACCAAGGTGGCGAAAGCGCTCTCAGCACACTGCGGACAAGACATCAGGATACAGAACATAGCCGGCAAAGAGTCAGAGGTTGTCACCAAGGCAAAGTTGTCTGACCTCCCAGATGTTGTTATTGCGACTCCAGCACGCGCTTGGGCCAACATCAACAATGGCGCTCTTTCAGTGGCAGAGCTAGCACATATGGTTGTAGACGAGGGCGATTTGGTCATGGGTTATGGCTTTAAAGACGATCTGGATCAGATCAAGGAGAACATCCCGACCGGTGTACAAAAATTTCTCATGTCGGCGACGCTCAACACCGATGTTGAATCACTTGGTACGCTCCTCTGTGTCGACCCAGTCGTGCTGAAGCTCGACGACCTCGACAAGAACGCACAGAAGGTCAAGCAATACGTCATCAAATGCGCCGAGGAGGAAAAGTTCCTCTTGATCTACGCAATGTTCAAATTGCAGCTGATCAAGGGCAAGTCGATTGTCTTCGTTGGAGACACCGACCGCTCGTACCGCGTTAAACTGTTCCTCGAGCAATTTGGCATCAAGTCTTGCGTCTTGAACTCCGAGCTGCCGCTTGCATCACGCCTTCACATCGTCGAAGAATTCAACAAGAACATTTACAACATCCTCATCGCCTCTGACGAGACTGAAATTCTGGGCTCACAGGAAACTGGCGAATCGCGACCGAAGAAGAAGTCAAAAAAAGAAAAGGAGAAGGCCAGCACGACCGACTCTGGTGTCTCCCGCGGCATTGACTTCCTCAACGTATCCTGCGTTCTTAACTTCGACTTCCCTGGCACCTACAAATCATACTTTCACCGCATCGGTCGAACGGCGCGTGCGGGCAAGTCAGGCACTGCAATCTCGTTCATCATACCGAAAGACAAGTACCGAAAACACAAGTCAACAACATTTGCGGGGTGCGAACACGACGAGGAGATACTGAAAAAAGTAGAGAAGCACCAGGAGGAGGGACAGAAGCTGGAGAACTACAACTTTGACATGAAGCGTCTGGAACCGTTCAGGTATCGTTTCGGCGATGCCCTGCGGTCGGTCACAAGGATTGCAATTCGAGAGGCACGGATCAAGGAGATTAGGCTGGAGTTGTCCAAATCGGCGAAGCTGTCGCGATACGTATGTGTTCCATTCGTTCAGCCATTGACCTTCCACTAACAATGTGACAGTTTGAAGAGAACCCCGAAGCACTCGCACACCTCCGACACGACCAGACCCTCAACCACCCCGCACGCATACAGCCACATCTCAAGCACGTGCCGGACTATCTGCTGCCTGGCGGTAAGAAGCCTGAGGACGTTGGCTTCGTTGGATTGAACATCCCTAGGCTTGACCGGAAGAAGTTTGTGAAGGGCAAGGGCAGGAAGGTCGTAAGAGGTAGGAATGGAAAGGTGGATCCCCTGAAAACATTCAATGCAAGAGGCAAGGCGAAAAGATGAACAATTTGGTGGTGATAAATAATGCTGGTGCATACGCGATCAGGCTGTTATCGCCGTTAAACCACAAGCTATCTAAATCTGAAATCATGTTACGCCAAATAGCCCAACAATCACGATACACTACCTTACTCATGACTCGAGCTTCGAGGTTTCGCATAAGACAGATGCCAACTGGTATGATGACGCAGCTTACAACTGCGAGGCTTATACAGGATTCGCAGGTGTCGCCAATCACAGCGTCGTGCCCCAGCCACTACATGCTGTGCTACAACCCCACGAAGCCGTCCGAGCTGTAACGCGAGACCAAATCTGATGTAGGCGCGAATGGATCTCTCCACTTCTCATCCACTTCTGCGCCCTAGAAGCCGCACGTGCGTATCTACTATGTCGCCATTACTTGTGAGAACTGACTGGCCAGCAGATACCACCCTTGCATCTGAAGCTTCCTAAGCGCTGTCAATCCGCGACTGGCTAGCCTTGCCTAAGTTCTGCGCTCTTCACGATGAGCATACTCTCGATCAAAGAAGGCGTCGACTATGGCGATGTTGACGAAGCTCGGCTACCATACACCCTAATCGAGTCCCTCGGGCATGGGCACAAAGGCAATGTAGAGAAGATCCAAGATCAGACAACGAAAGCCATCTTTGCGCGGAAGACCATTTATGTGCCATCTTCGAGATTGATTAAAAAAGAACAAATCAGGGTTTTTCACAATCAGGTCAAGATTATTGGCCAACTGGGCCAACACCGTCACATTGTCAGTACGTTTGCGACATATGTCACAAAGCGACACCTCAGCTTGGTTCTTCAACCCGCTGCGAATTAAGGCGACTTAGATAGGCTTCTAGTGGAAGCGTGGGATATAGGCCATGATATCCACGACCATGATAAACAGTACCATGATGGGCAGAGCTGTTCATGCACAGTAAAAGACTCGATATGGGGTCGCCGGGAGGCGATTGACATTGTGCTTCAATGAGCTTTTGGCTGTTTGGCACATGGCATGTCCTTCATGCACGACAAAAAGATATGCCACAAAGATATCAAACCTCGAAACGTACTGATACACAACGATCTCGGTATTTTCACCGACTTTGGATACTCATTCAATGCAAGTAATTTAGGTCGAAGTACTACAGAGGGCAGACCTGCCTACTTCACAGCAAAATACTGTGCACCCGAGGTTATCAAACACGAAGAGCGTAATTGGGCGTCAGATGTGTACTCTCTCGGCTGTGACTACATTGAGATACTCTCGGCATTGACCTTCACCACATATACCGATGATCAAAAGCTGTATTCTGAAGACATGGAAACAACGCACTCGAACCTACGTAAAGGGGTGATACTCATTCGCTTCCTAAGATTGCCCGAAATCATCATATCTACGGCGAAGACTTCTGCAAAAAGCCGTTTAAGCGCTAAAGAAGTCAGCGAAAGGCTTGTTTGCATAACCGACCCTTGCTGTGCAGGCTGCTATTCGATCTATGTTGGTGACCAGGAAGACATTCGTGCACAACGTTCAGCCATGGCAGCAGGTAGATCACGACATAGTCAACGGAACCCCGGCGATGGTCACGGCCAACAACCACTGGAGGACCTGACACCCGACCTACGATTGGATGCAGAGAAAGTCCGTAGTGCCAATCTTATTGTAATTAGCCCTTAATCGCGTTCGCAACTGATCAAAGACAGGCTCTTCGAATGTCGAAAATCAGCACTGGACGAAAATCTGCTGATTCTCTTGAAACCTACGATATACCACATATTGTTCCTTCCTCCGGCGCTCTGAGTTCAACGCATCTACCGGCAGTGAGCTCCTCGATCTGTCTGCCAATTTCCGCCAATGTCACCAAAACGGCAAATCCGTCTGACTCGCTATACTCGCCATGGGCTTGGTCACCTCAGTATAGACAGTTCTATTCTCATATTTTTGCTGAAAATGACACTCTAGTCAACACGATATAGGCACACGATGTACCTAGCGCAGCGACAGCAGCCAAGGTCACAAGGCGATCATCGACTACCATTTCAGATTTGCCAATTAAAAGCATCGAAACCAGAAGACCACAATCGCGCGAGGTATGTAGTATCATGTCGTAACCTAGACATGTTTATGTTTAAGACGTTATAGGGCAACTGATAGCCCACTGGCTGTATATTCAACCGAACAAGAATCGACAGATATACGTAGGTAGGCCTTATTTACGATTCCTTGGGGCGTACTGATCACTTTAAGATTATGAACGGGTAGCAGAGGACCATGAGCGTGACTTTCACGTACCAGGACGGGCTAGTATGACCAGTTCGGATTGATCAATATTCACATTGATGCAGTATTAGGTCTTCAAGATACTTTGGATAGATCCTGATGATTTTCTCAGGTCTGGAGGGCCATAAGATCCATCGTGCTTGACCAACGGCCATATGGAGAATTCTGCTTTCAGGCCGAAGCTTTTTGTCGTGATTCGTCAACATGGTCCGTCCAGTCAATGCTTGTAAGTTGACTCAGCAAGTTTACCTCCAGCCATAATAGACTCCAAACTTACAGTCATCGCAGCCCGATTTATATGTACAGTGGACGAGGTGCCACACACCCTGGTGTTGTAGCTGACGACCACGGAGTTATATACACCTCGCCTACCTCGCCAGATTTATTGCCCGGAGTGCACATTGGCAGACTTTCTATCCGTGTCCACCTGTCAACCACAGATCTGCTGCACCCAGCCTGTTGAGTCAATCACGGTAAAATCCATGTCGTGAAACACAATGCCAATGCGATGGACGTCGGTATGGTTGTTCAGAACCATCGTTATCTTCTTGAGGGATATTTTGCGGGGACAACCAACCGTAGATAAGTTGTGCGATACGCGGCAATCACGTCTAGACACTTGTGTAGAGACGAGCGATAGTTTCGTAGCACTATGGAAACACAAAGCTGCAAGTGCTTCTTTCAAGCGTGGCTCGAGGTTTTAAGCGGACACAAGATGTACGCAAAATGTGTGTTCAATCATGAGAAATATTATCTGGAAGGATTTCGATCATATTCTGAGTTAACTCAACTTTCTCGAAACGGCAATAAAAATCTTCATCATACTAAGGTGAGACAGTGAGGAGAAGTTTCCACTGCTCATCAGCTCATATGTTGGATCCGGAGCGACAGTGAGCAGTTCACACACTTTACGCCACACCCATCGACCGTGAGACCAAAATTCCCGATTTCGCATCAAGAAGCCACGTTTTAATCAAATCACCAGTTTTTGTTATCAGTGATCATCTTCTTCGAAGCATCCCAAGAGTAAGATAGTGAGCCAGATACCCAAATCCAATTGGATTGTGGTATGAGAACTGTCTTCCATGCAAGAGCTTATTGGAGCAATCACAGCTATGTATCAAGCACCTGCTGCCTCGTGCATATGACGCTGCGAATGCATAGCGTTAGTTATCACTTGACTGTGGCAGTGTCTCGTCATCGAGATTTAATGACTGGCTTTCTTCACACTCTCTTCAGTTCTCGCAAAACCAATGTGAAGGCCTCAAGTCATTACATGCCACGTGTGCGATAAGCCTCGATATGGCAAATAAAGACTCTCAATTGGGCCTTTTGGACATGAAATACCCACTACGTCACGGAAAAGCAATTGATGTGGGTGAAAGGCTTAAAATCGCTGCATTGGGAATCATATACGCTGATTCTGAACGTATTTGGTGCTGATATAAAGCGAGAAAGTATGAAACATTGATGAAAAACAAAATAAACGTATGGTAACGGGTGGCTTCAACGTTCTTCACCCCAATATTGCAATAGTAGGCTCCGGTACTCTGGCTTAACAAGGCCAATATCCTTAATTTTGACGTTCATCTCGATAGGGTACGTCTTGCTGAACCGAATACGAGAGTCGCGACGAAGACTTAGCGCCATATTCGCCGGGTCGATTTGGATGGGCTCTTTGTCCATGCCGCCTTCATACTCCCCAGGTATGTAGCACGTTGCTGGATCCGTTCCCGAGAAGTAGACTATAGCATGCTCTTTCGGGCCGCAGCCTGGCTTCAATGTACCACGCCCAGAGTAGGTGCCGATACCACTATGGAAATTAGTGTCGGAACTCTCACAAGATCGATGAAGCTACTCCACCAGGCGTTCACGAATCCTCTTCTCACTTCCACTACCACGAAGCGGCGTATGGTGGTGTAAGCCACACCGCCAAACCGCACAACAGTGTATGCGTCATTGTTCCAGTCATATTCCGAAGTCTCACTAGCATTTTCGGTGTACAGCATGGCAAAGACTCTGCCTACGACGAAAAAGCCACGTGCTCCGGCTCCGGTGCGCATAACATAGCCTGTGATATGTGATTAGCGAAGACAAGTGGACGGTTTTAACACGCACTCTGGTCGAGCTGATCGTACCAGCCTGTTTCCGGCGTACCAGAAATAAAGCCTTCCTGATCACGTATGTTCTGTGGTACTGGTGAATGGTTCACGTTAGTCACATCAAGCGCTATTGTATCACTTGGCTGCTTCGTACCACTGTCAGGCATTCTTGGCTCACTTGGCGTATTCGACATGACCGAGTCCATCCTCCTGAGTGAGTTGCCGTTTGCCTGACTCTGTTCACTCCAATGGTACACAGGCTTATCTGTGAATCTGTCAGCGCCTGTCATCAGAGTCCAGTAAAATGAAAGGTGAAAGTCTCTGACTGACTATACGCATCAAATGTCACATAATAGTGATTCTGATGGACAGGGCTCCATATCCAGCTGATTGGGTTGTTCGCCATCGCGCGAGATGCCTTGTAACGGGCGGCTACTCCACGGTTGGGATACTTGCCATCTATATACGCGAAAGTTTGTTTGCAATGCGGCTCTGCAAGATGGTTGGCTATGAGCTACCTAGGTAGGTAGGGAGGTGCGAGGCATCCTGTGATTGAACACCGTCTTTCGTCGCATTCGACCACACCTTACCTTTGCCTGCAGGTTCAGACGCATACAGATTAGACTATTTCGCACGACAGGGCTGCAGGTTGTGTGTAAATGACTTGGTTGACTGTTCCTGTGAATACCCAGTTTCCGCACGTATGTATGGTATTATATTCCTTGGTGACGTTTCCCGAGACCAGGGTTCTGGGACGCCCATCAGCCGATCGCCAATGGGGCGAACACAACAGTATGCGCAGACAGGATCAGAGTCGTACGCATGAGATGTGTCCAAATTGCATTTGTTTGGGTTGTCTCTCCCACGCGCCGAACGGTACGGGACGTGCCTCCTTCGCACCCCCAACTAATAACAACCCTAGTCAACGACCGCCTCTAGACCACGAACCCTACGCCTATTCCTGGATGCCAAATAACCAGTCGAAGTGGTCTGAACGTAGACATCGGGTGCAGGTGCCGTGCTGATCCCGACTGTCGTTCTGTTGCGACCCAAGTAACCTCATGATCTGTTTCACAGATTAGAGGAACCACCTTCCTATCCTACTTGTATCCCCGGCAAAGAAACCGTTAAAATTCAGCGATCGTAACATTTCTGTCTCGATAGATGTATCACGTCGATCATTTTATATGTTTCCCCGGAACAACATGGCTGTTCACCCTCAAGCCAACTCTATAGCACCAGAATGCTCGCGAAGAGACAAACTATTGGATAGAATTCGTAAAAAGCTCGATGATATCTCAGATGCGCAAAATGAAGTGGCATCATGCCGAAGGAACCTTCTCGTCCAGCGAGAGACTGTTAGAACTACCAGCCGCAAAGTCCGACTCAGTCGGATGGAGCTT
Organism: Plenodomus tracheiphilus IPT5; assembly: GCA_010093695.1. Lineage (NCBI taxonomy): Eukaryota > Fungi > Ascomycota > Dothideomycetes > Pleosporales > Leptosphaeriaceae > Plenodomus > Plenodomus tracheiphilus. The sequence goes on from MU006332.1 coordinate 257,539, forward strand.
GGTAATGCGGAGGCCATCTTCATGAGTCGTTTTCGGGAGTTTGCTGTCATAAACAATATCGAATTGCCAGTTCCTCTTCGTGACGCCTACGAGAAAGTTGAACAGACTCGGACGTTTCTTGGGGAGATGGAAGCAAATTACTTGCAGATGGAACGCGACTTGACGGGCGCTGAGTGGGTTTTCACGGATCAGGAGACGAGCTTCTATCAATTTGATGTACGCATGTTGATACCCGATGATTGGGATGATGAAGAGGATCAGCCAGCAACCCAGGATATTACATCATCGACTTTGATCTTACCAAATGTGCAGACTCGATTGGAATTAGACACCCATAGGCCACATGGAAGCGCAGGAACATATTCAGAACTGTTACCAGAAGAAATCGGATTCGACATCAAGGCTACGAGACGTGATTTGAACTTTGTGCTCGCTGAGCTCGGGACGTGGCAGAAGAAGTTCCAAGCTTTGCGACAGAAGCAGTCAAAGCGCATCGACCGAGACGAAGCTCAAGAGGTCGCCTTGGGAACCGAGGAAATGAGTGAATCAACTTTACCGTCCTTTGCTGTGGAATATTGTGACGTAATTGGAAGAACCGCTCAATTAGAGGTCGAAGCACAACGGTTGAAGATGGAAGAAGAAGAAGAAGAAGAAGAAGAAGAAGAAGAAGAAGAAGAAGAGGAAGAGAACATCACAATAATGCATTTGCCCATAGAGGATTGCAACATCATCTTACCATCACCCGGAGACATGATTGCATCCACAAGAGCCATGGGCCATGCCCATGCTGAAGGCCATCCGATGACGACTTCTCAAGACGTCCAATCAAGTCGCAGAGTGTGCGAATGGCTATTGTCGTACTTTCAGAAGAGCTCGCTCCAGAAGTTGCTATACCAAAATATCCTCAAAGCGTATGGCATTGCAGGTCCTGATCTATATGCCAGTAGCACCCGATTGATGCAGCGTTGGAATGCTGATGCCGCAGAAAAAGAGAAGCCTACGTACACACCTCACGACGATGTATCAATTTGCTCACATCCAGGTCCTGATCATGGCAAGAAACTCGGCATAAGTGAGCGAGGGTTAGGAAACTTCCCAGATACTACAGTCAGGTCTGTGAACGGAAACGGGAGTTCTTCGACGAATGTCGGTGTAGAGGAGATGGAGGCGTTGGCAGACCAGTCCAACGAGCGTATAACTGCCGTATCGAGCACGACTATTCACCTACCGTCCATGTCCGCTCACACAGCAGATCAGGCTGAGGGTTTCCAAAGTACAAGCGAACAAATCGAGAACGACGGCCAAGAAAACCGTCCACCGCAGTCTTCACTCAGATTATTGAGCGATCAGAACAACAAACATCGCAAAGATAGTTGCCAGAGTGAAGAGACCACCGAGTCTCATAGCTCATTATGGAAGAGTCTACGCGAAAGAAAATTGGTACGCAGACTCTTAGGCTCTCGTTGACCTGTCGTTGGAATTCTAGGTAAGCTGTTTCATCCGTTTCTGCTCTTTATACATGTGCATTGTATCTGTTATCTAATATAAGGCAGAATGATGAGCTAGGTCTGCTCGTAGGATGCGTTGGGATCTGGGCAGAAAGGCGTTTTCAACATCTCCATGCGATTGGGTTTGACCTCAAACAATGATTACGCCTTTCGTTTAGTTTCAGTATTGCCAGAAATTTATACATCTTCTTAGCAATGCGTTGTACTCAGTATCTTTGTCAGTGATCCTAGATTGATTTCAAATAACCGGTTGCACTTTCCACGCGTGCATTCATGCATAACGAGTGGGCAGACAGCTTTCGGTAATAAGAAATTATGAAAGTAAGAATCCTTGCAATTGAGCACGGGCTAAGCAGAAAGACTTTGCGCAATGCCTGATAATCTCAGATTATTCGACTTCAAGGACGTAGACTTACTATTGCTGATTACATTGTTAGTTTTCCGGTCTTGGTCTTGGGCTGAAGTGAACTAGACCAAAGCAGGCAGAGCGGATACTAACCTTCGAGGCATCTACTCCAGACCCTGTATCAACCAGACATTCCATGTACCAATAGAAATCTGATTAGATATAGAAACCTTGACTTTGCCCCATGTCAGCAGTACCCGGACATCATTTATCTGCGATGATTGGCCAAAAGTAGCGCTATCATCCTACATATACCCCCATGGCAGCCGAACCGACGATACAAAGCCGAGTCGGTTCGCATACGATTTTTTCGGGCCGGTAGGATGAACTTCTTCGAATCGCCTGAAAATAAGTCCTCCAGCTGTGCAGCCGAACAGAGCCTGATGTCAAAACGCCTTACACGTCTCTGAGGCTAGATTCTGGGCGTTCCTATGTGTGATAATAGCATCCAAGAATAAGGATGAAACTTCAGCTCATCAGTAATGACCGAGGCGCTTAATATACTCATGCTAGGCTGCTAGATACAAGTCGCATACGTCCTAAGGTGCAAGCCTACATAATATCACTTGTATGCCCTGAACGCGGCTCTTATTCGATCACTTGGTCTTGGATTTCTCGGAGTCACATCTTGCCACGTGCCTTAGCCGCGTTAGGCACGATGAATACACTGTTGCTGACACTAAGGCTGCGGCCCGTTCCCCTTCGGCCCTTTGGAATAATTAGGGATCATACTCACCAATGTTACCATCTTGTAGGTAGTTTATAGCGGGGAGTGGGGCTCTCCCCAAGGCGCTCGTGTGTAGAGCCTTACAAGCTGGCTTATCCGCTAATATGCACATACCTGATTGTGGGTCACTTTGGATGGTCGAACGTGCGCGTGACAGGCTGCGGAGAAGTGTGATTATGCGATGGCGTTGCCATTACCCTAATACGGAAAGGTATGGTAGCTTTGAACGCCTGTCATCCTGTACCACACATGGCTGCACAAGTGTCTCAATGCCTCTTTTGCCTGATCTCGCTTTACCATCTTACAGTATGAGGGTGAAAAGCATCTGCCGACAAGTTGAAGATATCCAATGGGGGAATCAGACTTGCAGCTTTATCGGAAGCTATCTGTGAGGAAGGTTGCGGATTTCCGTACCAGGCTGATTGAACATCCAATGAGCGCACTTACCGATGGCATCAACCTGCTTCGAACGTTGCCACGGCTAATGATTGGTTGGCAGATTGTCACTTATGATATAATTACATTCAATCAAGCCTCCGATGTGTCAGAACCCCGCCTTGTAAGCTGAATGATTGATACCGCCAGTCTTCGAAAAGTGCATTGACGCAGGCTCGATGTAATAGGCTTTCCTCTCCGGCTAATGTGAGGCGTTGGGTGTAAGATGACTGTTGACCGCGGCCGCAAAGAACATGCGGCTCTGCTAATAACTGTCTCATTCGTCGAAAGACCTCCCTTTCCGAATTTACGACAGTCATGCGACTGATGATCTTAAGATTATCATACCTAGGTACCTTAAATCGAATGAAGTTCTCATGTTTGATAGCCCACGCTAACCCCCACTCTTGGCTCGGCACACACTTCGTCATAACTGTGCAATGTGATTTTTTGTTCGCTTTCGTAGGTAAGTCACGATGGCGAGTAGGCGACTACGTTTACATCTTGGCGTCAGCGTCTCTCTGAAAAGCCTCGGTACCAAAATCGATGTCTGATCCTTACCAATGCCCGAAGAATTGGGTAATGGCACGTACGTATACACAACGGGAGCTAGCGCACACGACCCACAACTTCGCTTAAGGTGACCTAGGATGTTCTTGAATATGAAAATTCCATGCAAGATTTCGCGGTGATATGTGATGACGATATATTCCATGAGACCGTTATTCCTTTTGTCAAGACTAACTGGATATGCCAAACACCATGTGCTAGGTTGTGAGGGAAGATCAAACCTCGTAACCCATATCAGTCTGACAGACGAAATTTTCGACCAGATCAATGTTATCATATGCGAAAAATTGAAACCCAATTCCAAGAAAGAAAAATATAAAAATGACATGTCACAAGGCGCTCGCGGCGCAGGTCTGATAGGTTTTGTTTCGGTGACACGTGAGCAAGAATGAAAAACTTATGGTATGCGAACGCTGATGATGATGGGGCCGCATATGTTATCCTACGTATTGAGTAAATGAGAAGTCGATTTCAGTAACGCCTTTATGAAGTGCTTTCGACGCTTCATTCAGATGTGTTAGAATCTGTTTGTGACCGTCTGGTACGAGACCGAGATTGGCGGCCATCACCGTATTCCACTGTGCTTGAATTGCCAAACCCTGACTGAGAGGCGCCGGGAAGTACATGATCATGACCACTGTAGATATGAGAACCGTAGGTGTTCTGATGTGGTTGCTCGTAGACCTGATCTGACGAGACCTGCATTCTGTATTCTCCGATTGTCGGCATAGCGGCTGATGGCTGATGGGAGGTTTGATATGACGTTGCATTGTAGGATGGCCAAACATAGGAAGACCCCGAGTAGAATGACTCCGCTTGTAGAGAATCGGTGGGATAATACTCGGCTTGATCGGAATACCTCGCGGGAGGGGTTGGTTCATGGTTCGTACCATGGAAATGTCTTGGCCTGGTTGCTGGCGGTAACGCACCGGGGCCGGGAATCCCCCAGTGCATGTTGAACTGTGTGTTAAGCTTATATTCTTCATTCGGATCGACGTAACCAAAGCTCTCAACTTTGACATTATGTTCGATGGTATACAGCTTCAAGAAGTTCACTCGAGACATGGGATCCATCTTTTCATACTGCTTGTTCGCTAGCACACGTATTGATTCACCAAGTGGTAGTTCCAAGCTGCTTTGTTCACTCCTTGTAGGTGGTGGCTCCAATCCAGTGTAAATGATAGCATGATGGCTATTTGGCTTTTGCGGTGGGACACCTCTACCACCATATGTCTGAATAGATCTTCACGTTGTCAGTCTGAAAGCTTCACCTGATTGTTATTCCTGAACTTACAAGCATGTGCAACAATCATGCCCTTCTCGAACTACAACGAACCATCGAATCTTGCAGAAGATATTTTCATCCAGGAACTTTGAAGCGATAGTCATATTTTGCGCTTGATCACCAGCTAGCTCAGGCCAGAGTATTCGAAACACGAAGCCTCGCTTGAAGTAAGTGGAGCCTGGGGTAAGAATCTTAAAACCTAGTGAAGCGTCAATCGCAGTCTCTTGAATTTATTGTAGAATAGTAGTGTTTCATACTCGGCTTGAGTCTTTCCCGTCTGCCCTCACTCCCACGCAAAATTCTATGCGGGTGAGGCGCTTTGCTAGAAGATGGAAAATCTGCGGGAGTATCCTGATCGTTGGGGTCCAGTACCACCTCACGACTGACTTGGCGCAGCAACTCAGCATCGCTAGGTCGCGTGATAGCGGGGCCGGAAGGCTGACCAGTAACTGGACTGGTGTATGCTACAGCGTATGTGGAACCGGGCTGTGTGTGGGCTTGACCGTTCCAATTAGACCCCGATCCATGCGGCAAACTTGTAGTGTAACCTTCAGTGAGTCCAAAGGATCCCGGAACTGGTGACGCTATGTAGCCCGAAGTATCATATGAGACAGATCGATTGGGCAGAGCACCAGAGCCGGAAGCTGCATTACCAATGTTCAGGTTGGACAACCTGGCAAGAAAATTGGAGTTGGCAGTGTATGATTGCTGTGTAAAAGGGAACGCAGCAGGCGTTATTTGCGTATTCTCGGCCCCTTGACTGTTGTACAAGACGCATCAGCTGAGTACACACATCAAGTTTCAAGTGAGCACACATACCCCCTGACCGAGACTGGGTTTTCTATCTCATTGCCATTCTCATACACGTAGACATCTCTGGTATCATCATAATAATAATGACTTTGGCGATCTTGGTCAAAGATCCAGGTCGTGTTAGACGCCATGGATTATCGGGCCGGCGACCTTGCACCTAGAGGGGGCAGATATATACGGCGATATCATCACGTGAATGAGGCTCAAAGTCATGCACGTTACTGTAAACGGGGTGCATAGAGAGGCGGGGGTTGTTAAAGAGTGCCAGGTCACGTCGTATCGTGGCTTTTCCGGTGAACGCGCTTCGCATTTGACAAGGGGGCTAGGTAAACTAGCGTTATCGAGTGTATGCAGAGATCATCAGGAATGTGGAACCGTGCACGTGCCGTGCATCCACTCTAGCCCCTGCGCCTACATATCTGGTGTACCTGGGTAAGAACACTGTTCAGCCTTCACCTTTGCACTCTACCACGACGTCTCAAGCACTAATGTCGGACAACAAGAGACAATTGGCAGTCCACAATGGATTCTAATCACTCGATAAGACTACCTCTAACAAACCCCAGACCGTCGAGGTATGCTATCTAGACTTTGCGCATCCATCTGATGACCTTGCATTTACCACTCATAGTACATTCGATGAAAAGAATGACACAATCGTCCAAAGCGGAAAATCCGGCACCTTGCCACCTGAAGATCCAAATGGCGACGGCAGTGGTTCGAATGTGCCCTTAGCTGCATCAACACAAGGTGTTCAGCCGCCGCTGTCTCCTGCTGCAACGCTCTACGACCACCATCCACAGGCTCCTATATTCATGAACGCTGACACATCGGATGAAATCGCACCGCAAACAATATCTTCTTTCCACTCATCGGTAGCCGATATATGGATGTCGGCCCAGCCTCAGATTGCATCACTCAGAGACGTTGTGCTTACCTTGCGAACCAGCCTCCGAAGGGAAAATCAGCAGCTTCGCCAGCAGGAAGACGCATTGAAGAATATCTTAGATGGCGTCATGACATTTTTGAAATCAAATATAGCTTCACCTGATAAACCGGGTGAAAGAGAGGTGCTGCATCAACTGCATCAGGAAATGAATATTTATACGATTAATTTAAATGCGCATCGAGACCGAGTCGCCTCTTTGGAAGACCATTTATCGAACAATGAGTATAAAATGCAGCGAATAGAGGAATTGGTGTACAGACAACTCGATAAGGAGACAGGTCGCTTGGCAAGTCAGCCCCCTCAGACGACCGAGAAGCGCGATGAAGGTGAAGATATCGGTCTCCTCGAGCAACTGTACTCACGCATGGGTGACGTTCGAATCTTCCTCGAACGGCTGAACAACTTTGAGGCCGATGTTCGAGAACAACTGGACGAGCGCGATGTCTTACGAGTTGCCGGTCACTCCAACCTTGACACGGATGCAGATTTTTTGAGGCACTCAAGAATGAACAGAGAAGCAATGCAACGCGATCTTGATGATGCCCAAGCCCAAGTTCAGGCTCTCAAAGACGAATGCATTCACCATGGAATAGAATTCGACGAGCCGCAGCTCCCAGCGCTCCTGTACCATACAGAGATGGAAGCGCGGTCTCTGAATTCAGATTCTTCTAGATCAATGGGTGCACAGCCTTCAGTTCCGGCAAGCATTGTCGATACTCTTCTTACTAAAGAAGAGTTTGTTGAACAGTGGCTGGATCCTCCGAGTCCCATGGAACGACCAGCGTCGATGCCAGTATCAAGGTCACAATGGAGGGTTCCAACGCAGGGAACGTCGCTCTTGGAAGCATTGCAGCTAGATTCATGGGCGAAGCCAAGACATCAGGGGACGAAAATCACAGCACGACTTGGAAGTGCACACCCATCCAAATTTGAACACCCAAAGGTATAGCTTAGGTATTACGACTTGTTCCAAGAAACAATACAGACAGCGGTATACACTGTGTGCTGATATCGGCCAGAGTAGGTGCCTGTAGACAGACATGTGGGCTTATGACATAATGTTAAACCTTTCATCGAAAACCTATCATGCAGAGCCCCAAATCTGATGACATATTGTGGCATTGCTTACCATAATCATCAAAGCCTGCCGTGACCAATAGTGTGACAGGTACTTATGAGGAAGGCTAAAGCTGTCTTAATGAAGTACCAGTTAGAAACAGAGCAGCAGGACTAATTGGTCGTTAGGGAGACAGGCCAGAAGCCCGTCACATACGGAGTATGATGTGTTGCGACACCGAATTACACGTCTACTTGTGCCCAATGGTATCCATATCATGATTCTAATCGAAACCAACCAGAGACGGACCACTGTTCACCGAGGTATTGTGGCATATCAGGAATGATTCTTGAATGTCTCTCATTAGTTCGGCAGTGCATGGAAGATTGCCTTCAATGATCACCCAGAAGCTTACGCCAATTCATGTCACTACCACCAAGTAGTCTTCATTTGGTATCGAAGTCTGACATGAGATTAGCACTCTTGGGAATGCTTATTTGTAGCGGTAATCTTCTCAGCGCGCGATGATTCAACTAATGCAATGCCACCCAGCGTTCACCGATGGCACGAAGATCATATGTGCAACGCTATTTGAGACCCAAAAATCTAATATCAGGTGTAGAGACGAGGCGTCGAGTCCTACGTAGGCGTGTGACCCAACCACCAATTTTGAGTCCCCAAACACCAGCGGTTTCCAATCGCCAGGGATTCAGCCGTAGCCCGTACAGCCTACGGACATAGACGCAATGATCCTGCAAGACATGCCAAGATATCCGAATATGCATGATGCAACGAGATATCACGATCAATCAAGCTCTCGACAAGGTCATCGAGAAGACCCAGTCTTGTTCACTCACTGAAGCGGATATATTTTGCGATCATGCACGACCGTAACCAATCCCCATCTTGAATCACGAATTTTCGCCTTTTTCCAGGCAATACGCCTGGAGCCACATCCCTAGCCTCGATAGACTGCTTCGTGCATCACGCTGCAGACGCGCATATGAATCTGACTCTGTATCCCAAACATGTCATGAGTGCTGATCGCCGATCTAAGCGCAACTTGAGCCTCATTTGTCATATATCGGCGAATGTTAATGTCATAGGTTTGCGCAAACAGACGCGATAAGCCATGGTAATGTACTCTACCACACTATACCCACGCCAGAAGTGGGTCTCAAATACGACAGGGCTGACCAGGGTCGGGTGGACCCGAGCATAGCCTTCCCGCAAAGTCCCCACTTGGCCCGAGGCTCGGGCCGCTGCTCTCTGCAAGCACTGCGCTTCACTGGCAACCTGAGGCATCAAGATTTACCGCAGGACCACGTATCGGGCAGAATTTGTTGAAGGTGATCGTCGTTGTCTCCGGGACTTTATTCCAACGTCAGATTAATGCGTTGGAACTTTCCGTTGAATGGGGGCAGTGTTGGAAAAAAGGCTACGAAGGTGACTCGCCGCAATTCATTTCCTTGCGGCCAGTCACATGTACAGTACAATCCTGGAATACGGGAAGATTGCTGCGCGAGGCCGATACACAGCCTCGCTGCTTTGACTGCTGTGTGGGGAGTCATCAAGGGTCTGTCTGGCTCTCGCCTCATTGCCTTACTCACGCACTTCGGACTTTGTCAAATGATCCTACGCAGTTTTGCCCTATTGATGTCCAACACCGAGTCTCATATTAGCTTCCCTATCAAAGTCATTTTCCAGGCTTTGGAGGTTCAATGCGCAAGATATCAGCTGAGGGCTGCCTAATTGAATCTGCGTGTGGGGTACAACCTGCAGTTTGCTCCCATGACATGGTATGGAGCCTACATGCATTTTGATGCAGATGATGTAGAGTGTTTCTGTAGCTATTTCATACAGCTTAAAGGGGCGTGACTCATTCCTACATACGTATGGAATGTATGATCTTTCGATGCTTGCATCGTAGCTCGCCTCACAGATCTCTTCGTTCCATTTTATGCAGGTCTAGGTGTCGCAAGGTGCTATTTCTTCAGGCTATGTAGAGATATCTCTCCACATTATTTTATGCATATTGAACGTCAAAGTTTGTTGTTGCACAAAATAAAATAAAATAGAGTTGGCGCAGATTTAGCTGTATTCTGATATATATCATAGCAAGTAGTTATCCCAAGGTGTCAACATAGAGCTCTGCGTATCATGTATGATCATAAGGATAAATTATTTGATTCGATCTCTAGCTTCACATCCTGATGACTATATACATGGACCCAACACCAGAAACATTTGTCAAATAGCCATGTTCTAAAACCACACTAATGGAATAAAACATGCGCATACTCAGAGATGACAAACCGGTACTCTTGGAACATGTAGCAACTTACCCTACCATCAACAGGCTGCATTTGATCACCGCAGGCCTTCAAAAGAAACAAGCGCGGGGGCTTTTCAGGGCGTGCCGACCGTGTGTCTCGGTTCGGCTGCAGGGCTGACTTATCGGTATGCTTATGATATGTTCTCTACGTACCGAAGACCCTTCCATCTAAGTCCGCAGAGCCTCGTGTCCCTCGGTCTTTTGTGCAGGACTATCGCTTGGAAATACTCGAGTTAGAACAAGTATATTTACTACATAGATGCAACGTCCTTCTCGCGGCAGCGATGACTGGTTGCGAGACCTACACTTTAGTATATCAAAGGTATGACAATGGCGAGTGTTGGCGTATCTTTAGACCCCTGTCTTCCGTCTATGCACCCGCGGGATGTGGGTCAGCTTGGTGTCCCACACAAATTGCTCCACTTGCCTTCCCGCGATTTCAGGCCTGTATTGGTATTTGATCGTAGTATAAGACCCAATCGCCGCTAAGATGCCCTGAAGACTGATAGGACTCACTCGACTAAACGTATTGGCAGGATGTAGTAACCAAGTGTTACAGAATGATGCGTGTGCGTGACGGAGTTCATCATGCTAAGATGTTGCCCAATACAGCCACAGGTCTGGTTCACCCCACGTTGCATCGTAATCTCATGCTACTTTTTCTCTAGTCCAAAGATAGATGCAGGAATCCGGTTATAATCCCAGTTGCCCTTTAGCCTGCTGCACTGAGGCCTCAAAGAAAACCTATCAGAAGTGCATGTCGGCTTTGCGTTAAATTGGCATCATTTTCGGGCGTCGGGGACGTGTTATGAGAATGCTCGAGACCATGTGCTTCAGCCGGATTGTGGTAGGTGCCAATTGATAGCGGCTGTATGTCAACGTGGCGGTCTGTGGAATGACCAATGGCTTTTCGACATGGCCTACGCGTGCACAAAACTACGCTTAATTTTTGACTTGATTGGTTTCCCGATAATAAAGAAGTGGATAGCTCATACTCGCTGGATAAACCGCTCGCAATCATTGGGCCACTTTGTGTTCTGCAGAGCCTCATTGCAAAAGCGGCTAGTGGAACACTGGTGTAATCATACAATCCGTCTGCAGCCTGTCAATTTTCAAGGTCAGGGTGAAGACATCGTCAGGCATAAGTGCATGCTACCGTACGGCATGTATGCATGTGATCAATACGACCCCGCTCGGGCTTGGAAGGTGGAGCACCTTTCGATGGCAGTGTTTCCAGTCAAGTATAGTTGCTCGCTACCATTCGCTGATCATCAGATCTATGATGTTAAATATCTAAAACAGTTTTCTTTGCAATGCTGTATACAGAAACACTCATTACTGAACCAGCAGAGACTCCAGGAGGTCTAAATTGAATTATCTCAATGGCAAATCGTCCATATGCCTCGATCGTAACTGTAAGTGACCTAAGTCCGCCGCATCTGCCCTACTAGACCGCGACGTTACGCTGAGCCTGTCGGTCGCGTCAGTCATACATACAGGTGGCTGAAACCGCCTATGTAGATGCCGATGCCTTACGGCGAGCAATGCCCACTTGGTAAAAGTATCCCGTACATCTTACGATCTAAATACCAACAGAGTCGTACTCCTCGCGTAATGCGGCCATTTTTGCATCAATCACGGAATGCTTCTGCGGGGCGCATGAATACCTGGACGCTTGGGAGAGCTTATGATGCAGTTGCCTACACAGCCGAATAGCTACTGCAGCTTTCGATAAAGCAGCAAATAGAAACTTGATGTGGCGCCGTGTACTCGGTCTGTGTCATAGAGTTCAGACCCTAATCGCGTCCAAACCGGAATAATGGTCGATCAGTTGTTTCTTCTGTGGTAAAGAACTGCCGTTTCACTTGATTTTGCCACGTTCAATAAACCCTTCTGGATAGGTGCGATTGTTTTACCTCTCGCTTGATTTGAAGTTAGGCACTTGCGTAGATAAAGTGCTGCTGGGTGCGGGGTAGGTACAGCCAGATTTCCGTGTCAGCTGCAACCATGAAGAAGCAAGCTCTGCCTCCTGCAGCCATGACTGGGTCTGGGGTTGTTTGCTTGTATCCTGGCCAATATGGTGTGTTCCAGGTGGGATATCGCATCTGACCCAAAAGCTCTTGATATCTTTTTGGCGTGGCCAAACAGGCACGGAGTGATGGACGGTCGACAATATGTCGCGGGTAGATCAATGATAGGGTGATCTAAATCTGCTTCGTAGATGGTATAGCACAGTCCAAGAAGTGACTGTCCCCGTCACCGGCTCGATAATTATCAACGTTGTACTCGTGTGCGACTTCAAGAAGGCTGCCCTTGAGGCTGTACGACGTTATGTCTGTTTCCTGCACAGCGAAGAATGATGAGCTTGTCAGTCACTTGTCAACGCCCGAGAACCTAAACGCGGAGAGGATGTGCGCTCCTCGAGCTGAGCAAAAACCGCGGAGGGACATACTTAGCTACCATAACTTCGCCACGCCTGCAGCTCTAGGTAAAAAGGTCAGAAGCAACATGACTTCACACAGTCACCATCCAGCAAGCTATAGCTGTGCAATCGTGCAGTTAACTCCCTCTCTCACGCCGTTCCCGAACATCTCTTTTCGTCTCATGTGTATATATAGCAGCGGTAGTGACCCTCGATATAACCACTCGACTTCGTCCTCTAGGATGCAGTACCGCTTGCAGAGCAGCTCCGCCTCGGGCTCCATCAAACTCTGTCTAGTTGTTTGAGTTGTCTCTCGCAATGATAGGAACTTTTGAAGGTCCGAGAAGTCGGGTAAATGAGTGCGGTATATACAAAAAAGGAAGATCTTCAAGTCTATGCGACTCATCATCGGGCGTTGTTGCCGAATGAGGAATCAGACGCAACAAAGGCAAAATCCAGGGCTCTGGGCTTTCGCCTCTGATGTACGGAGAACCCAAAGTGTGTGGAGTTGTGTTTGAGGAAAGCGATATGTTTCGTTGTGGACTTGGGGACTTGGTATGCGACGTCAGAAGAGACGGGGTGTCCATTGGATGATGTAGGAGTTAGCAGTTCTGATGCACAACCATGTCGTGCTCCCCGGACGTTCACAAGTGCAGGTCGATAATTAAAGCCACCTCTGAGTTTCTCTATATGCTCTTCCACTTCAATAAAACCTCCTTCAACATCTTCTGGCGCTTGACCCCGGGATACCACAGGCTTGTAATTTGTTGGTGTGTTATTCAGTCTTGTTTCTAACTCTCTGAGCGACATTTCTGCAGCAGGTGAAACACTTGGCTGAAGCGCTGCAAGTGCAGATACCGGGCTGCTCTTCGGTACGGAACCAACAGACACATATGTGGTGATTGCGGGTGGCGTAGTTTCTGCGTCTTCCTCTCGTGATATTTCTGGTAGATCGTGAGGGTCGATTGTGTTGGGAAAATTCTTGATTTCTCAGTCCTCAGCAACTTGGTTCCATACCCCCAGAGGACCTGTGTAGGCACGCTTTGATTGCAGGGGACGTAAGGCTGAGGCTTGAAGGAATGAGTCATCAATCAAGATCGATGAAGATTTACGGTCACTTGTGCTGGGTGCCGCAGTATCTCCGGTGTGAAAATCTGCATCGTCTGACCCATCCAAGATCCAGCTCTGCTCAACAAGCTGCCGTAGTTCTGCATCGGGGATTTCAACGTTGGAATGCAAGTTCTTTATCATGCATTTTTGGATCTTTGATCCCATTAATACATCCAAAAGCCATTGTTTGATCCAATCACATCTGTTAGGCCAACTGTCCTGGAAACCAAAGTCTAATTCGAGATCGCGAAGTCGCGTTTGTGACAAAGTCGATCCGGTGGAGAAACGAAGCACTTGGTTTCCTGGAAAAGTCGTTGGAGGAACCGCTGCCTCACAAGAGGTTAGCCTAGACTCGGCTGTGACCATAGAGCTGTCTCCGTCAAGCGATGTATCTGTTCCGGCTTGGGATCGGGCGATCATACCTCTCGAAGGGAAGTGTTGGCCTTGAGAAATGTGGAAAACGGTGCGCTGACTTTCACCACCGGGCCCCCTGGTGAATTGAGTAAAATAATCTGACTCGACGTTCCGCGGTTCCAGTTCGGGAGGGGGAAGGACATGAGTATCCACTGATGGACGAGCCCCGGGCAGACCCTCAACGAACTTCTTTTCCTCCTGAGTATACCTCCATTGAAAAAGTACTGTATTCATTTAGGGAGAGCACTGTACACGTAGCGATCTTACTGTATCGAATTCTGGCATTTACACGTGCGCTGTGGCGCATGGGAATGAGTTTGCGATCTGGGCGTGTGAGAGAGATGGCAATCTCGACCCCTGAACCCGACCGCGACCGCGACCGCGACGCGACATCCTTGCCAACCGAGCTACCAGCACCACTGAAGAGACGCGCAAGAAACACCGCTAAGCAAAACGAACACTACCGCAGGCTA
>MU006333.1:0-70269 GCA_010093695.1 Plenodomus tracheiphilus IPT5
CCAAAGAAGATATATGGGCTAAGGAGGCCGAGACGTAGCATAAGAAGTGTAAAGTTAGATTAGCGTTAGTAGCCCTTTCGGCTCGGCCGCCGGGCGTAAATAAATTGTGTGTGTGTACATGTGCTTGTGGGTTTGAGAGCGTTTTGCCAGATCCATGTCATCATGGCAAACGCGATTCCGGTGTGGACGGGGCACCTACTCCATTGTATGTATGTACAGAGCGTAACCAGGGATTTGCAAGCATGAGGGGTACAAGGCACCATATACACCCTTGCATGTCTACATTAGAGGGGTGAGTACATACAAAAGTGAATCCCAAACATCACCTGAGCTTCAGCCCGTTCAAGCAAACAAATTCCAGATCATTGCTTCCAAAGCGACTCCATCGCCCGTCGGAATGTGTCCCCAGCCTGAAACCCAAGACTGAAGATTTTCATCACACAGGTGATAAGCATCCTACTTACCCTGCGACGCAAGAGGTCGATCCGCCATCATCGGCAGCGGCTCTGTTGTGGGGATCAAACGGCATGACGACACACAGTCTTCTTGAATGGCCGTTGTCTCGTGTCGATCTCGACAACTTCACACGTGTCGGATGGTGCTTCCCAAAGGGAGAACCCACAGTTGGGCGTTAAAAGGGCTGACGCATCCTGGTCGGCAAAGTTCCCTACATTGTAGCTGCATTTCGTTATCGATCTTGGCCTTTGTGTAGATGGGGGATCTCGGTCAGAACATGCAGGGTATGCAAGGTATGCAGTCTCTTCGCTACATTCTTTTGTTAAATCTTTGTCGGTCGTTTATCCTTTACGATGAGCATGACCGAGACACGTAGCTCGAGAAAACTTGCGCGAGGATTGACAACAACGTAGCGGCTATATATTTCGTCCTTTTGACTGATCATGTCGTACTCTTGCGATTGGGGCGCCAGTCAAGCATAGAGTACGAGTCCCCATGAGGCGCTGTGTCATCTCTATACTGGTCGATCACCGAAACTGTTATTTGCGAACGTATGGACCTATGATCCTACACCGCTGAGTCATGCCACACACGGCGACTCTTCGCTGATCTTCCCTACGAGGAAATGGCATACAAGCAATAAGTCCATATAAAGTGGATAACTTTTGATCGCAACGACCAGGATTCAGTGCTGACATTGTCCAAGTAATGAATTGACAAAATACAAGTTTGTTAATCATCCACAGCACATCACACATCACATGTCTTTATCTTGACCCCAGCCACGAATTTACTTCATGCACAAAAGTACTAGCCCCCATCTCTCTCTCATTTAACCTCTTACGCCAACCAGAATTGTCCCTCAAATATCTACAGCGACATCAGTGCGGCGGATCCATCGCAATGACTGCTATCTTACACCAATGAATCGAATACCACCATGTCCCAACGGAAGCATTAGTCACGAGACACCATTTTAACAGCAAATTTGTCAACTCGTGACCTAGGACCAATGCAACCTTCCTGATTCTCTGCGAGCGATGTCACATCGACGATTTGAGCTCCGTAGACAAGAGGGGGGTAATGTCACCAGATATATTGTCAAAAGCATGATGGAGTGGCCAACGAACACTGTTTGTAGTAATAGAATTCAAGTCATGGGGATTTTTTAATTGCGACGGCAATAACTCATTGTAAGAATGGGAGGGCTGAGATCAGAGGGCGCGTCTACAGTCGAGAATGATCATGAATGAAATTTTTCCAATATCATTGTAATCGCGCAATTCTTCGCACCTTCTAGCATCAGAAGCCTAAATCTAGTCAATTGACCTGTTATACAAAATTCGCTGCGGTAATATGTTTATATATTAACCACAATCGCTCAAGAAATACAAAATATAATCTTCCATCACTGTGCGGGATAACCTATCGCCTCTTGCTCTAACTCTTGATCCATATAACGAACCGCTCAATAGCGTAAGCTTGATGCTTGTCCGTCACGGCTGGTTATGATGGGTGGCATGCTGACTGCCAAGTAGCGCCGCCTACTTTCAAGCTATTATGCATATGCTGCATGACTATGTATTGCATTGACTCTCAGCCCCTCGTTTCAGTTTCGACCTCGACTGTGCATTTCGCAAGCGTATCTAGGAATGGATCCGCGATCTTGTTGTGTTACGACCAGTTGAGCGAAATGACGATGTTCATGAGCATGCTTTCGCCTGAGCCTATATGCCGCGAAGCAAACGCCAGGATGTGGGCGTTTCTTGTGTTTTTTGACGTGGGTCTTGATCAAGACAAGTACATCGCGGGTGATGTGGTACGATAGCTGAACATCTTCTGGACGGTATACGACCGGCGATAATATCGAAGATGCTTCATTTGAGCTGCTCACCATCTATGAATAGAGCGAACCCAGCTCCTTGTTTCGAGGTTGGGGGGACTGTTCGAGATGCGGATAGTATGGCTTCGAGGTCATTTCCACGTTTATGGTGGTTATCTGGAAGAGCTATAAATTTGCACTTATGAACTTCTCGCCGGTGTAGTGGGTGGTTAGCGGGGGCGCGCGACTCCGTGCTCTCAAGCACAACGAAACGAGAATCTAGCAGCACTCTGCCGAAACCGTGCCTGGCTGGTGACGTAATTCCTCACAATCTTAAAACTTTCCGAGGTCGCGAACTGGACAGGGATTGTTATTTTTCGTCCGGGTTCGCATGGTTGAATCCAAGACGGCGTACAATGTTGAAACCGGTCGTGGCCGAAGCATCCTGGCTATCGTCTACCTCCCACCATCCCAATTACGCAGGCCAAAACAATAGCCATATCGTTCAAGCCTGATTCCGTGCTTGATTCAATGCGAAGATCCTGGCGTGACCATCGGGCTAGCTTGCGCATGAATAATCTGCTGCGGCCACGCCAACCACTTCAGTAAATCCGGCGTTGCAGCCAACATATTCTCCGCAGCTGTGAGCAGCCATTGTGGCCACTTTACGACCCACCAGATAGGTCGACATTGAGCCAGCAACGCCGCAAAATGGGTCGTGATGATACAAGCGACAGGATTGTGCGCTGCAAAGAGTTCAAAGAAACGGGGGTTGACGCGAGCAGGCCAGAGAAAGAGAAGTGTGTATTCATCCTCGTCTGGGGAGATGTGTCTGAATCGTAGGCTAGTTTCGTGGAGTTCATCAATGGCAAGGGCACAGGCTTCTTTGTCGGAGCTGGCGAGGAGGAGTTCCGTGAGGCCTTTGAGGCGAAGTATCTCTTGGGCGTTGTCTTGTCTCGCGAGGGTGTCCAAGGCGTCTAGGGTTTCGGGAGACGCCATATTCGTAGCGCGGGCGATGATTGAGTTGTGCTTGATTTGCTCCCAGTGCGGGATAACGACGACTTTGATGCCTTGGAGCAGCATGAAGCAATGGTGCAGCGCGCTAATGGGGTCCTCTGGTTGTTCGAGTTGCGCGGAACCGAAGTTGTATGTGAGGAGCATGGAAGACAGAACGAACATGGGTACCGCACATTCTTCACTTGGTGATTCGAGATGAATCCTGTATGTCGCGAGAGACTGGCTGATATGTGAGTCCGCTTGGAGGAGAAGACTTCGTCGTTCTGCAGGTAATAGAAAGGACGCCTTGTGAATAGCCGACAGGGCCAGGAATCCACGGAGGAGCCATGGAAACTCGAATCCAAGCTCTATGTACTCTCTCCTTACTAGCTCGTCGTTAGGTCCCTTGTTGGGATGTAAAGAGTCGGCACAGCTGTGGATCCAATGATGCAGAAGCTGCAGGTCAGCGATGTTGAGGTCAGAACTACCATACTGCACGCCAGGACTACTGTTCGAGGATTGATCTACAGTGGGCGAGACATCGTTGGTAGCGTTTGGCTGGGGAGAAGTGGAGTAACCGTCAGGCCCTACGGGCGGGAATGTGCAGCCGATATCAAGACGGGTGCAGTTCGCGCATCGTGGTCGTGCTTCGTTACACTATACTTTGTCAGCAAGAACACCCACTGTAGAATGACAGTCGTAACAGCGTCTCGAAAGATTACTATTCTGTAGGTAGAGACCAGGAAAGGACATGCGACGCCGTCCGATTGGTTGGCGGATCATTGCAGGGCCAAGAGATTTTGTTTCGTGAACGTACTTTTGTGTGACGCTGCTTGCACTGGAAACAGCCCTTGCGCGATTTGGTATGAGTCTTGCGCTTCACAACACGTTGTTCCGTCATGTCAGCGACGGGGATCCAAGTGTGACATCCCCTGGAGATGATATGTTTCTTCGTCCTAGAGGGCTGTGTGAGATGTCACGCTTCAGCCAAGCAAGCTAAGAAGGATTCAGCCAAAGGACCGACCCCGAGATCTAATCTGGCTGCACACATGGCAGACTTGTCCAATCCTTTTCTCTCCACACGCGAGGTGTAAGATGCTGCCAGGATCCTCTGAACAAATTTTTGGTCCGAGACTGGCCCACCCATGAACGCTTATTCCTACATCAGAGGCCTCGAACTAGGTGCCGCCAGTTCCCGCAGACGCAACGCCTTTCTCGCTTTCGCACTCGCAATCGACGTCGCTCATAAGCCTCGCTCAATCCTAACGCCAAAGCTCTGCCTGCGCGTCAATGCTACACCATGCCAGATTCTCCTTGCTCATCCGCTCGAGGGCTGTGGGCTTCTTTGTCGGCGCAGCACTTGCTGTTGACGCGACCGTTTTCTTCTTCTGCTGACCTCCGAGACGCTTGTCCAGTGCTGCTTGTTGCTTGGCACGCATCTTCATCGAGCATTAGCAAGGTGTCTCACAGGAACAAAGCGGACTCTGGATCCCGTTACTTCGGCTTGTGCTTGTGCCCGCTCTTCTGGGCTGATCCAGGGCTCCGGCGAAACCTCCCGTTGCTGCTGAGATTGGCCTTGACCCATGTTGATTGACGATGAGCAGGTCAGCGCGCGGATTCGAGGTCGCCGAGTAGATGTGTGGTAATAGTCGACGATTGAAAGTGATTGTGGTGACGGTGAGGCTGCGGAGACGAGATTATACATGCTCAGGCCACGTGCGGAGACTAGGCAATACCGCCAGTCACATCAAACTTCACCGCACAATCTGGATATTTGACAAAGACTATTTGGAGAGAGTCCAGTCAGGAAGAGACCTTGGTCAAGACCAATTCCAAACCCATACCTGGCCCAAACGTTACTCCACTGCCCCTTCACCTATTTGCTGCCTACGGTATCCGTTACAATGGCATGAAGATTTCAGGAAGAGCACGTCATGGAAACCTTCTTTTTCCTCGAATGTTGGTCTCTCAGGTCTTCTCAATACATCTCTTTACCACAGTTGGTGCACACCTGTCAGAGATGTTAAAAACCCCAATCCAATTTTCATCGTCTTCAGAACGTTTTCATATCGCCTCTACATCAATGTTCATCCCACATATCATGCTTAAGTCTACTTCAGATTCCGACTTCAATTCATAACATATACCTCTCATATACTCTTCAATTCGTTTGCTTTTGAAGAGCGATGCTTACTGTACCATTCCGAATCAAAGCATACACCTTCATCTGATCGCTCTTACAAACTCTGAGCCGCGGACATCGGAAGCTATAGACGGAGATAATTCCTCTCAACGACGTACGATATCCAAAGTCGCGAAATGATCCAGAGTTTTCCATCACACAAAGTAAGTGCACGTGAGCGTGGAGTGTTTCTAAACTACGTGCTACCTCAGCAAGGTGCGTTCAAAAAAGTGCATATTGCAAGCCTTGAAACTTAATACTCGAACAACAAGACGCTGAACGACACCATCTGTAGCAGGTACCAGAATGATCAGAAGATATTGGAGGTACGACGTAACGCGCGAGGCTGTGGGACGCCACCACAACTTATGTAAGCATGTTGTTACTTTGTGTCAGCCTCGTTGCCATATGTAAACGAGTCTCTTATTAGCCCACTCCCCACGCGACAGAGAAACAACCAACTCATCGTGAGCACCACAACAGCACGACCTCATGTTCAAAAGGCCATTAACCTTACGAAAGAAAGTCTATTGGCGTTAGCAATGAAACGTTCATCACAAACTTCTCAAAACGCAAACTCACTCGAACGTTCCTTGCGCAACGCACCCTTAGTCCAAGCGATAGCCCTCCAACTCATAAACCACATGTACACGCCTTGTCTTTCTGTATTGCAGGAAAGCAATAACTAGCGTTATCAAGGCGATGACTGCAGCAAATACACCAAATATAACCGTGTACAGAGATTCAGTATTGGGTGTGTTTGTGGAAGACATTGCGCGCTGGAGTTGTGTCGAAGGCAGAGGCGGTGCGCGTAGTAATGTTAACTTGGGTATAACCTCCAAGTGCAATCAAGGGAGAGTATTTCTGCAACAACGTGCGCAGATGGGAGAGGAGAATGCACAGAGTCTCGACAACAAGATATAGGGCAGAGAGTAGGCCAAAGTAGGTTGCGTTGGTGAGGGGGGACAGTGGCGGCATATCACCGAAACTACTTGACGCCGCAACACGCTCAGCCGCCGTGGTACAGTGCCAGTGCCAAGATGCCCAGGAACATGCAAGCGATGAAAGCTGGCGGAATTCGCTGCGCTCATTGGTTACATAGGCTATGCTTGTTATTAATGGCGACAAGCGAGCGGGACATGATGTATGCATATACACACAGTTCCGCTACATTGCCTTATGTCAGACAGCATCAACCCCTTAGATCGAACATCGCCTCCCCCTCAAAATGTAGAATTACACTAGCCCACCTCGAGAATTCCGCAACTACCTCAGGCTCAAGCCAAGCTCAGACTCTCCTAAATACTGTTCAGGAAATGTCATGCAGCTCGAAAAGCGCCGGCCAACACATCATCAGCCTCGAGCATCGCTTACCATTCTCTACCGGTACGCCGTTGCGGTGGCTTGGGAATTGAATAGGGTAGGCCCATTTGCATACATGACTTCCGACCCAAGAATCAAGGGAGCAGTGAGTACTTTGAGAACAATACAAATGAGAATCTGGTAATTGTACATAGTCAAAAGAGTTCATGGAACCCCCGTTCTCTGGAAACTTCTGACACGAGATGTCGCTGGGACGTGCGATTATGATTCCTTCATCCCGCCCTCGCAGCTGCGCTAGCTGCGCTGGAGTCTTCAAAGGTAAGTGCATGCCACCTCACCACGCTTTCACAGCATCACAATCGCAACAACAATGCGCATAAGAAGAACTCGACATCTTTCCATTACCATCTACCATAATATATCCGAGAACGCTGTCCTCAATACCTCCGTCCGCGTCTTCTGCATTTCGGGCGCAATACCCACCAGATCCAAAATCTCAAGACATTTCCGTGCATCGTCCTTTGCAAGCTGTAGTAACGGGTCCGATGAAGGCGGTAGACCGTTATTACTCGGTGACAATGGTTGTGCTTGTTGTCCGAGTATGCGCGCCATGAGCAGCTATGGAATCGTCAGTAAATGTACATAATACCACGCCAAATGCAATCATGGGAGGATGAGCAAACAAGGGAGTGGAATGGACGTACTGCTTCCTCAAACGCCCGATGCTGAAACACCCACCACACACTAGCATCCGTCCGCAAATGCTCCCAAAAATGGAAGAAACTCTGCAATGCCATTCTCGCCGCCTCGAGCGCACCCTTGACATCACAGGCCACGCCCTCGGCGCGATTCTCATCGGCCTGGATGGCCATGACGCAGTGCCAGAAGTTGCTGCGGAAGAAGAGGTTCTGGCGCAGTCCACGGACGTTGGTTTTCGCCATGGTGCGGATGGTTTCGTCGTCCGAGGATGTGAGCTCAATGGGGAAGCTGGTGTGGAGGGCGTAGTAGTCGCCGATGAGTTGGGCTTTGTGGTCGTTGGAGGTGGTGAGGGGGGTGGCGAGGGAGCGTGGGGTGCAAACGGTGCGGGAGACGAGGTTGGCCATGTGCCACATGGAGCGGATGTATTTGCGGTCGGAGAGCTCGTAGGAGGGGTAGAGGTCGGTTATGGACGCGATGTTGCTGATGCTCATCGGGTTGATGACAGGGTCGGCGGTGCCGTTGGTCGAGGAGCCATTGGGAATGTAATCGTCGAGGTCATCGCTTAGTGATTCAGGCTGGATGTCGGAGAAGGTGGTGGTTGGTGGGAGCTTGAGAAGTACAGTGAGGAAGGTGTCTTGGAAGAAGATGGCTTGCCAGAGCTTCCGCCGTTGTTGCTTGTCGCTTCGAGAACAACGAGGTGCGATGATGTCTGGATCGCGGTGCAGACCCATGGCGTAGGCTTGTCGGACAAGCACGCCGCCAAATGCCCACGCGTCGGAAGCATGGTTGTCGTTCATCAGGAAGTAGCCAATGAGGACCATGGCCTGTAGTGTCCTGACTGATGCTCGGCTCAGGTACGATGACAGCCGCAACGCCTGCTGTGCTGCAGATACATAGAACTCGGCAATCTGAGCTCGTTCCTGATTCGAAGGTGTATGTATGAACTGTGTGCCCATCGCATAGACAACGAAGTGGAGGGCTACGAGAACTGGGTCAGCGGTCAACTTCTCCTCGAACGGCAGTGCCCAGAAGCGTTCATAGTCAGCGTAGAAGTTGCGCCGATGAACCATCGGATAGACCGGATCAACGGCATCGAAGTACTTGTCGACCAAGATGTCGGCCTGCTCTTTGGCCGGCAGCACGCCAACGACTTCAGCAAGACCGCCTCTACTGGTCCAGTAGTTGGCGAAGGGGTGTTCTGAGCCAAGGCCGAAGAAGGGTGCAGGCACATGGTTCGAGTATGGAATGTTGGACAGCAAGAAGGGCGAGGAGCCCGTTGATGATAAGGATACGCTCCTGTACTGCTGCGCCCTTACAGACGTCGGTGGTACTTGGGCGTGGAGCTGGGGTGTGGGTCAGCGTTTTGCGGGGAGCAAAGCTTGTCCACAAGCCGGGCGGTCCGCCATGCGGCCGAACACCAGTTTGCAGCACCGTAATGGGGTTGTGATAGGCACGGCGGGAATAAGAGGTGCGGTCATACCTGTAAAGGAACTGCCTGTGGCTGTGCCGCGCTGCCAAGCGGCGGTTTACTGCTTTGCTTTCTGGATCGTCCCGTACTGCGTGCAGCGCCAATCCTGCGGGAATGCTTAGCATCGCGACGCCCGGTGATGGTCGTGGCGACGGCGGCGGCGACGACGACGACGGGCACAACTCACTTGTCAGCAGATGTCGCGATGAGGTTGGCGATGTCCGAGTATTTGCAGGTCGACTGTCGCTTGATGCAGGCGAGACAATGTGGCCTGGTGCGGTCGCACTGCATTGCAAGTTCAGCGTCGTCGTCGTGTCGCCGCAAGTCGCGCAGAGCACGCGCGATCACGCAGCGCGCTCCTGCGACGAAATGCGCTCACCTTTGTTTTGCGCTCGACGCACTCCTCGCAGCTCAGCGTTGGCTTGTTGCGCTTCTGCTTCTTGCGTGGGGGCTGGTGCTGTCCTGGCGACGCGCTTGACGACGGGTCAGGACTCGCAGACGGCTGCGTGCCGTCGACGTCCATGGTGCGGCTCAATGACGGCCGTCGCGTGGTAGTCAATCAGAGGACGATGCTAAGCAATGCGACAAGAAACGGGCTTCTGCGACATGCATGTCACGCGAAGGCGTTGTGCAAAGGGACGGGAATAAGTGAAGGCGATGTTGTTTCCAGAGCCCCAAAAGGCATCCGAGAGGCAGAAGCGGGGACACTGCGGAGAATCTGCCGGTACCCCAGCCACGTCTTGGCAGCCTCGAGGACAAAGGCCTAGCATAAGCCTGCACCGTTACGTCAGTCTGCTGGACGTGCCTCGGCTTCGATGGCGGCGATTCATCACAGAACCTTGCAAAAGCATGATGAGGCTGGTGAACTAGATGTCTTTGGCATATGTGCACGACAGCACAAGAACAGGACAACTCTCGTAGTAGACAAGTGACAAGTAAAGGAAGGATGTCTCATGGATCTGCCCTAGCAAATAGCTTACTCAGGTAGTTGAGGTAACAGTGTATGTACAGCGTTAGTCGTGAATAAGGTGACTTGTTGGTCAACACTCGAGAGAAAGAGAGATGTCACTCAAGCAAGCTAGAGAAGATGATGTGTGACCCAAAGGCCAAAGCTTGCATTGATCATACCGATAATGTGATGTGATGTAATGTAATAATCAAGCTCGACATGTTCCAACCATAGTATCCATGACCCAAAAGTACAAGCCCAATCCCCAGTCCCCAATCCCAATCCCCAAAGACAACCACCCAAGATGCAACCATGAAATGCCAACCAGCCAAAGTCCAAACCCTTCATGTGGCCACCGTGTTCGATCCAAAGTCCGGGCTAAGCAGCCAACCAATCCATGCATACCTGACGGTACTTGTATCTGTGAAGCAGCTGCTTGCATTCCATAATTGACCTGAGCTCGAAAGAGCCGCCATATGGAGTGTGCAACTGACCAAGGGTAGGAGCCAAGCGAGTGCTGCGAGGCTGAACTACGACACACTGATGTCGTGGAGATGAACTTGATGACTGCGTAGCCGAAGCCACCGTCGTGAGTGGTTCTCAAGTGAGCATCAGGTGTTTTGTCTCATGGTCAAGCCAGTGAAGGCCAGCTGTGTCGAACAAGGATGCAAGAAGAGCGCCCCTTACCAGATACCTCGGAAGAGCGACGACGTGGTGAGTCAGAAACAGCGTATTCGATGACTGGCGGGACTGGTTCGTTGTGAAGACTCGGCCCAAGGGAAGGTCCGAAGGAGTGGTGGTGTGAGAAGGTGTTGTGTGTCGAAGCCAACCTTGGAAGCCAGCTTTAGTCGATGTGGTCGACGTGAGAGCATGTGATCATGTTATCATGTGTGACCAAGTTGATAGACTGGTGTGGTAGACTGAAGACCAGAGCATGGCTGACGAGGACAGAAACTGGTCATGGTTAGCAGCAAAGGCAGAGGTAGGAAGCAACCATACTTGGATGAAATTTGATTGAGTGAATGCTTAAGGCAGGCGATGAAGTGTGCTCAAGGTGGAATGGTTTGTTGCTGATGGTCGAAGAAGATCTTAATGTCTTGGAGTGTGTCTATGACGATGGTTGAAGTGGATATTGAAGTGAAGTTGAGAAGTATCAATGACCAATGGTAGGTAGTGAACGATGCTGACCGAAGCTGATGAGGAAGTTTGAAACCGAGAGATTTGATTGGCGCTGCCGATTGGGGATGAAGGATGAAGAAAAGAGTGTGGTAGGGTGTGGTCGATGTGTGTTGTGGGTGTGTGGAGGAAAAGAGAGGGTACGAGTCGTGGAGCAGCCCGTCTTATATGCCCCTCGGGGGCTTGCTAAGGCAGCGGCTGACATAAGCAGCCGCCAAACCCGTTGGAGAAACTTAGGCGAACCGGGAGATCCTCGGGGAGATGTTCTGCCGCAGGGTGAACGAGGTGAATGCCGGTAGAAGGCCAAATTCTGGTGAAAATGGTCGGGAAAACGCGGGAAGTGGGATGTGAATGGCTCCCGAAGGTGCGGGAGAGTTTTGGAGGCCGCTGCATCTCCAGGAAAGAAGATGCGAATCTGCACGTGACGAGACATTCACTGTCCATACATATGAGAAAGTATTGCACTACGAGCTGCTGTGAGCGTCCAACACCTGTGGGCTTGAATTATGTGCTTTCAAGTGATGTTTTGAGATGTTTTGGTGTGATAGTGTATGTGAGAAAGGCGTGTTGTCGGTCAGTGTCTACGGCAAAACGGTCGAGCAGGCTTTCCGCACGCCGCGCGCGGGTGTAGTATAAAGGTTCCTCTACATACCATGTGTGCCTCAGTAATGGCGAGGTCAAATATTTTGCTACTGTGCGAGCGCTGTCGCAAGCTCTACGAGCGAGACGCAGTGACGATGTGAACTATCTGTGGACAGGCGCTCGCGTGAGCTGTTACAAAGGCGACATATTACAGCCTGAGTCTCACGTCCGATTGTCACGCAAATAAACACACCAGAAGCCCAGCTGCCGTCGCATTCGTGCGTTGTGCTGTGAGGCCATGAGTTGAGCTGCGCTTCACCACACTCAAGCTGCTGCGGTGCTCATGGTAGCCAGAGCGGCGACAGCGGCGACAGCGGCGGCGACGACGACGACGACGACGACGACAACAACAGCAGCGATAAAAGAACCTTCAGCAATACCAGTAAGCTCACACACTCAGCCATAGGTAACTCACGGGACAATGCTGATCTGTAGCTCTCACCGCAAACCAGTGACGCGCGCTCTCCACCATCAAGCTCCGGCACACGAAACCGCCTCACAGTCCACGATGAGCCACCGCACGCCTTTGCAACGACATCACAAGCTTCAACATGCACAATAGGCACCTGTCATCACTGTACGCAAACCCTCGCTGCGTTGCGACACCCAATCGTGCCCGTCGTCCCAGCGCGCTGCAACCTGCTTCGTGCCATCCCGCCGACCTGAACACAACAACATCACAAACGACCGCGATCCTCTCGATGCCTCTCACAACAATCGAGAATACCCTTGCAACACCATCGCAGACAGTCGCGCTCGCACCAAGAGAAACCAATCTGCGCTGCTTCATCTCACCTCACCTAGGCTCAGCACCGCTAAACCACCAAATTTGCCCACCACCAACAGCGGATCCACCGCAAGACCCAGGCACGCACAATCAAAACGGCACGAACAACCCCAATCTCCACTCGCAACGCTTCCCACAAACACAAGACGCCCTGCACATCCCCAATCCCCACTCCACAAACACCCTCGCTGCAAGAACACCGCGGGCCCAACAAGTCGATCAAAACAAAACTTTCCTCCTTCCGAGAACCCTCACTACCATACACACCGCTTACCCCATCGCACATCCATCTTCCCTCTCGTCAAGACCACTGCCCGAGTCCACATACCGCACCCCGAGTGCAGAGGCTTGGACACAGTCCTGCGACACAATTGGATGCAGTCTTTCAGAACGCTCTGTGTCTCCATATACAACTCTTCCGCGCGAATCTTCGCGTTTTGAGACCCCACTACACGAGCGCTTCGATGCACGATACGCCGACAACAAGGCTCAGGAACAGAACACGAGGCGCGACACACGGGCACGATTGGGGTGACACGGGAAAGGACGGACAGTTACGCGTGGGTCAATGAGGAGATATGCTTGGAGAACCTGGACTGGGTGAGGATACGGAATGGTGAAATTTGGATTAGAAGTGTACGGATCTTTGAAGCGATAGAGTAGAGAAAGCAAAAAAGCATTACGAGAGGAGAGGAGGGAGAAAACATCTCAAACAGCGTATAACAGTGACCAGCACCAGTCGACGCTTGCCTGCTGTCCATAGCCGTGCAAACCCAATACTCCATGAGTCAAGACCGAAATCGAGGTCAAGGTACTGTAGCTAGTTCCCAATTAACCCCCATTCCCACCCCTGATGAAAAGAAGCAACATATCAAAACACACGTTTCTACTCCCCGTCTTTGCCTTCCCATGTACACTCCGCTCCGATCCAGTAACAGTCCATATACGCCAACACCTTGCAACAATCACCCCCCAAGCGAATTACCACGACTAAATCACCGGACAGAAAACTCAAGTATAATGCCTCATCGCATCCCTATACCCCTTGCCACCTCTCATATCATCTTCAAAGGCCTCTGCAACTTCCAATACACGCTTAACATGCTCCATGCTAAACGGTGTCTTTTCGGATAGCGCAATGGCTTGGGAGGTTTTGACTGTGTTTTTGATCTATGGAGTCTGTGTTAGTGTAGGTTTCTTGAAGGCGATTCGGTGCAGACAGATCCACCACTGGGGACGAGTGGTGTTGGGTATTGGAAATTGGTAAGTCTGGGTGCGGAAGAAGGGAAAAAAACATACCTGCCGCCCATTCATATTCCTCTTACTCAACTCATCGAAGTCTGCCTCGCTAAACGGCTTCACCAATTCCCCACTCTTACTCACCGACGCAGTACTGGCCTCTACTATCTCGTCCCCACCAACCCCACCCTCTTTACCTCTCTCAGCCCTCTCCTTCTCCTTCTCCCTCTCCTTCTTCTCCTCCATATCCCGCATACTCTCCACCTTCCCAACATGCCACTTCCAAATCTCCCGCCTCGCCTTGGGACTCAAGTTCTCATACCGAATACCCATATGAATTCTACTCTGAAACGCCTCATCAAACGTCTCTACGCGATTCGTCGTCAAAAACAAAATACCCTGGTAATACTCTGTGAGGCGCAAGAACACGGAGACGAGGCTATTGCGCATCACGTCTTGAGGCTGGCGCGCCTCGAGAAACACGTCTGCTTCGTCGAGGAGCAGGATGGCGCCCCAGCTGTGTGTTATATCCATGATGCGGTTTAGATCTGTTTCCAGGGTTCGTGAATTGGTGCCGAGTTCACCGGCTGAGACGGCGTAGAGGGGGCACTTGAGGTACTCGGCTATGGACTCACCAGTTAGGGTTTTGCCGACGCCCGGAGGGCCGTGGAGAACGACGTTTAGGCCTTTGCCTTTGCCTTGGATGACGTCGTCGATTGTGCGGGCGGCGTTGAAGCGGTGGGAGGACACGAGGCCCTTGAGGTTTTGCTTGATGCGGGGTGGGAGGACGAGGGAGGAGAAGGCTTCGGAGTTCCATTTTATTTCGTTGATGCCGGAGAGCGAGAATTCGAGCCATAGCTTCTCGGAGAAGGCGAAGCCGAGAACGACGGGGGAGGCGATGAGAAGCTCTTCTTCTGTGAAGACTTGGCGCTTGGTTTCTGGGGTGTCTTCGGTCTCCTCAAGCTGTCCTGCCGGGTTTCTGCCGTTCTCTTTGTCGATTACGCTCTGGTAGACGTGAATAGGGTGTTTTTTGCCTTTACTATCTTTCCACATAATGAGGCGGATTTTGTCGGGTTTGTCTTCTTCGTCTTCGCCTGATCCGCAACCGCAGCTCTCAGATTTGTCATCGTCATCTTCATCTTCGACGTTTTCTCCATCTTGGTCTAGCTCATCGTGCTTGAGGTATGAGTAAGGGTAGTTAGGATTGATGCGACGGAAGATGGCGGGGTCGATCATGACGCGCCCGTTGATGATGAAGCGGATGATGCTGTTCTTGTGCTTCATGTAAGCAATGCCCTTCTGAGCGCGGTAGTTCATGCCTTGTAGCGCAACAAACTTTTTGCCACGCGCAATGAGCTGTTCCGTAATGCCCTAAGATCTTGTCAGCAGGTGTGCGACGTTGTACCCACCTTTCAACTTACTTGGGGATCCTTGTGGTACTTCAACGGGTACGCTGAAAGGCTCGTGATCTTCCTGTGTCCCTTGAAGGCGGAAACTGTAACCTGGTGGTCACCGAGACCGAAAGACTTGCCGTCATACTCGAGGTATCTTCCATCAACAACCCATGACTTCTGTCCAGTCATCCAGCTCTCATACTCATATGTGAAGTCGACCTTGAAACATCGCGGATCATCTTTGTTAGTGTAGGTGGGTGTGAAAGCGATGGTGTTCGGCTTGAACAGCGCCCAAACAAGATCATAGGTAATAGTACCAGCCTTCAGCATTGGCTTCAAGGCCTTGCGTGTGGCGTCGTAGTCTTCATCGATGTATGAAAGTAGCAACTTGCACTGTGCAATTTGCTGGGTAAGTTGCTTCTTCACCTTCGACTTCTTGGCCTTCTTGAGCTTGGTTTTCAATGTCTTCTTGACATACTTTTTCAGTTCGTCGTAGTAGTGGAAGAGCGTGTGAGGATCGATTTGAGGCGTTTCCTCAACAAGACTGATACTCTTGCACTCTTTGAACACCTCCTGGAGTGCATTACGAAGGATCTTGGATTTGATGTCGACCTGCGTCTCCTTGTACTTGCCGTCCCAGTCTAGGCGGCGACGCACAGTAAAGACGCAGTCGAACTCATCCTTTTGGTCCTTGTTGCTTTCAACAAGCTTCCAATCGTGAATTTTCATGTCGTAAACCTGATCGACGCGCTTGAACTCAAGTGCGTTCTTTTTGATTGGCTTCTCCAGCTTTGTCGCGCCAACCGCAGCTGCGGCTGCGGCTTTCTGGAGACTGAGCGAGTTCAGCAATGCGCCGTATTTGGCAATTTGACTGTCCAGCACTTCAGTGGGTAGAGGAGGCGGTACAGGGGAGTCTGGAGGCGATGGAGGCGCGCCATCATCAGAGGAAGAGTCCGATGATGAAGAAGATGAGGAGGAGCTGTCAACCTTCTTAGACTTCTTAGCCTTGCGGCGCGCCTTGGCCTTCGCTTTCCGCCCCGCAGACTTCTCATCACCATCAGAGTCACTGCTGGATGAGCTGGAGGATGAGCTGTCATCGCTCTCATCGCTTTCATCGCTGGAGCTCACAATCTTCTTGGCTTTCTTCTTCTTGGCCTTAGCTCGCAAAGCCTTGCGGCGACTCTTCTTACCATGCGCACCAGGCTTCAGATCTGAGTCGGAAGAATCACTAGAGCTGTCATCGTCACTAGACATGTCATCCTTCTTCGATTTATTCTTCTTTGCCTTTGCCTTCTGCTTCTTCTTGGCTGCAGCGCGCTTTGCAGCCAGCTTACGCTTCGTCTTGCGCTTGGCTTTCTCGTCTTCGCTGCTGCTCTCTGACTCACTGTCAGATTCCGAGCCACTGGCATCAGATGCAGAGCTGTCGGTAGCTTTGCGCTTGGATTTCTTAATCGCAGGTTTGCCCTTCTTGTCGGTCTTCTTTTTGAGAGCTCCCTTGCTGGGTTTAATCACTACGACAGGTGGCGGGGGCGGAGGTACCGAGACATCGTTCTGCTCTGGATCTTGAGCTGGTTCAACGACCGTGGATGCTGTGGTCTCTTTGGAGGCCTCCATGTTGGTGCTGTTCAGCGAGATACTATCCGGCTCGGACCTAACCGACGATGGGGTTGCAACCAGGACTGGCGACGAGGACGAGGTGCTCGAAAGCTTCTTGGCCCCCTTTGAGGACAATGGCGGGGTGGCTGATGACGTCTTTGAATTGTCTTGGTCGTTCATGGGCCGCTACCTGAGGTCGCTATATGGGTGTTAGGCTCGCCAGTGCAATGTTGTCGAACTGCTTAGTAGTAGGAGTGATGATTTTCCGGAAATGATCGCAAGATTCCAAAGACAATATAGCAGAGAGAACAGGGCTATAGACGGGAGCTCTTACTGACCTTATATATGGCAGAGCCACAATCGCTGCCTAGCCTCACTCTATTTGCCAGAATATGAGCCGTTCCACTACTGCGGTATTCACTCGCACCACTCGGAGGCATCAGCTTCGGTCTATCACACGGCCGTGGTTACCCCGCAGTGCTGAGTCTCAGCCCTGTCAATCGGTGAACCTTGCGTTGTGGCGAGGCGGCCACTCTGAGGCTCTTGGTGAACAAGGTTGACCCTGTTGAGAAGCGACTATCAACCCTCTCGATCTCACACGTCAGTAGCTCAGAAGTCGAGGGTTGGAATGAGGCCGCATGCAAAGCTGTCGGCAGCTAGGAGCCAAGTCTGCTGCCTAGATGGCAAGAACTCCGGCGAAGTGAATCAGCAAAGGATTGGCCCAGCTGTTCTCTTATTTGCATGACCGGAAAGAGATAATGGAGGATATTGGAGTAGTTCGGCAGCGACCGGTGAGTGTTGAACCAATGCTGTTGCGGCCTTTCAAGTTGCTCAGCCTTGTCTCACGCGCTCTCAGCCTTGTCGGTACGTCTGACACGCGCTCGCTCGTTCCGAAGATAAACGGTATTGTTCGCGCTGGAATCCGCCCTTCAGTCGCCCGAGGAAAATATGAACGTCGATGATGCTCATCCCGAGCGGCCAGCCGCCCTTATAGCGCCATGGATGTGTGCTGTGGTACTCCCGCTGCCTGTAGCGTCAGCCTGCGCCCGCGCTTCCGCATTGGTGCTGACACCGTCTCTCTCGAGTGTACACGCGTAGTGCCGTTATTGCTTTCGTAGCCTGTCCTGTGCTCCCAGCCGAGTTGCTGAGGTGCAGCTGTGGACGTTCGTGTGTCGCGGGTACTGGCCGGCGATCGACGCTAACGACGCATGAGGTCTGGAGCGAGCGCTAGTTACCATGGCTGAGGGGATGCCTGCCATTCTGTCATCGAGGAAGTGGTTCGCCTCACTTTGAGTTGCATTGGATCTCGAGTACAGATTTGATACATGCTGTGCAACGGACATTTGCGTGTACGTCTGATGTGCTGTCCTGCGGATTAGTGGAAGGCGACGCAGTGAGCCAGCCGTGAGCCTCACAATCGACCGAGTCAACCACAGAATAAATCTAGTCTTGCTATAGCAAAGAGGCTATATACCTTAATGCCCAACGCCTCGCACATGCATACTGCGACCTGCAACCTGCAACCTGTAACCCTGTGCGTGAGCAATCGTGCGCCTCTGTGATACGCTGATCAGACGCCAGCCAAAACCACCGCGATGCGTCATGCTAGTACCCCAAATAACGCCCATCTAATTGAAAACCCCATTATGAAGTCATCTCAGCCATAGTCTTCAAAAGTATCGTCACCTCGATGCAGAGACCCTCAGGAACTCGACTTCTTCTTTCCCACATGCATGTGTCCCAGTGCATGCTCTTTTGCATTCTTCATTTCGCTCTCGGGGCGTCCGTCGGGTAATTCACCGGTGGAAGCCGCACCAGAGACGTGATACTTCAATCCCTGCACGATACCACCAGCATGACTGTCGCTGTTGTGCGACTCTGTGTTCTGATCCCGAGGTCCTGACACGCCGTCGATGCCACGCGTGCCATCCAGATTGCTCGGCATCGTTGGGGTTGATGCAGATGTCGCCGGGCCGCCCCCACTCCCGCTCGCTTCGCCACTGGCTCTGGGGCTGCTCATCAGGATGTCTTCGCCATTGGGTCCATGTGATCTGACGTGTTTTGTGTCGCTGTCACCGCTATCTCTCCGCCCAGGAATCTTCACCGTTGTGGGATTCTTCTTGTTCTCGCTTCGAATGCTGTTCGCTCGACTGACGTGGGGCGGGTCGTTGGGTGGACTGGCAGAGCGAACACCCAAGTCCTTGTCTTCTGATGGCTCAACCCCTTTTGTGCCTCGCCAGTCAGCAGGTGCTGCTTGTTGGACAGGCTCGCCTTCCTTTGGTTCGGTGATGACGATGCCTGGTCGTCCCTCTTCGGCGCTCAGCGCACGCCACACAACAGCGATGCGCTCGAAGGCTTGAGTGCCCTTGCGCGACGAGCCTTTGATTCCGTCCATTGCTTCCCATTCTATCTCGAAAATTCCCGATTTGTCCACGTTTCCATTTTGTTCCGGCCCGTTGCCCTCGAAGAAAGTGTTGAACCACACGTGCGCGACGGCTGTGACCATGGTCAAGTCGAAGGCGGCTTTGTTTCGACGTTCGACATCGATGTTGATGTCGTTGGTTGGTAATACTACCCGCTTCGATGGTCGGAAGACGACGTCGCCGGTACCGGTGGGCAGGCTTTCTTGGGAAGCTCTTCTGGAGACTGTAGCACCATCGACGTTGCCCTGGTTTTCGAGCGTCGAAGTGGCGCCGTCCTTTGAATCGGTGGTTGAGGTCGTCTTTTGGGATGGCCCGAACCCGTTCTTGTACATGACTTCTTGCACAGCCTGCGCCATGCCCGTCGTCTTGACTTCGCCGCGTACAATCTCCCTCTCGTCTCTTGTAAAGGTATGAAAGTTCTTGATGAGCTTGCCGTCCTCGACGAAGCCCTCGACTTGAATCTTGACGCCGTCTCTCAGGCCCCAACAATGGACCTCCAATATCTCCACCTGCCGCTCAACATAAAGCTTTCCGTGCTTTGCCCATCGGTCGACATAGTCTATCCAGCGTAACTGGCTGGGTATGCTCACTCCCTTGCCCATGTTTGGTCGCATGCGCCGCTCAGTGAAACGCTGGAGAGCCTTTTGGACCGGCCAGCCCTCTTCACTGATTAGATAGCTGCAACTTGCAGTGCCTGACCGCCCCTTGCCAGCCTTACAGTGTACAACAACGACCCTCCCCTCCTTCTCGTGTAGCCAGTTGCGCATGCTGGCCATGATGTTGGGTATGAGTGCGAAGGGGGGTGGGTGGTGATCGGGGAAGGGGTAGTGGTATACACGATTGTAGACCTCTGAGTCTGGGTAGCCAGTTCCCTCGGCGCGAAACTCCCATATCGCCCAGTCTTCGCCATGCTTCGAGTCGAGAAACTTGACCAGGGAGTCGAGAGGGTTGCGGTATGCGCGTTGAGGGTAGGTCCCACTGGGTCCAGATGTTGCGATGACTGCACGTGATCAGTAATGGATGGCGAGGGGGGCGACGGTGGCTTTCGTACTGTTGTCTGTGACATAGCAGAGATCAAGGCCGGCTTCAGCATGTCTGGCGCGCGGGCCGGCCACGATCTGGCGGAGGAGGGACGCCTGGGATCATGTCAGCACAACGGCGTTCGGGTGGGATAGGCATGCGCGCACCATTCTCTAGGGCAAGGCTTTGCAGGATATAGATGGCGTGTCAAAGGTGCGCACCATTGTGAACATGGGAAGCGTGGTGGGAATGCCGGCCAAGTGGGCAGGCGCGATTCAGAGAGACGTCATCCCTGCGCGCTCGTCCGCTAGCAGACCAACGCTAAGCTTTGTGGCAGGAACCCTGCAGCGGCCGCGACGTCTGCGCCACAGCACGCTTCACCACCAGACCACCTCCCACCTCATGCTCTGGGTCCTTGCATCACACCTCGCGTGAAGCACCATCTCACATCCATGGCTGTCATCAACACAGAGGCCCACGGTGTGCAACCTCCGTATGCACCGTCACGAGACCTGGCTCAGGGCCTGCCGATCTACCCGGCAGGTTTCGCCAGCTCGTTTCCCCACGAACATCTCCTAACTGACCGTAGAGTATGGTGGACGGTGGACATGGAAAACTCCGCTCCATCAGGGCTGAAGTGGGCCAACGACTGTGTTGGCCGTCTGTGGGAATTTGAACATTTCATACCGAGGGTAGAGTGCACCTGCTCCGAAAATCACCCAGAAAGAGTTCTTGTACAAGATCTACTGCTCGAAACCATTAAACTTGAGGCACCGGTTGATCAGTCTTGACTGCTACCTTTCCACCACGACATTTCCATGCGCTTGATTCAGTCTGCCACCTCACGCCGTCATCTGCCCTGCCATACCATCACTTGCTCTCACTTCCTCCCGAGGTCGGCAGACCATCTTCATAGCCTTCAGGGCTGCTCATTACCTGCCTATCGGCTCGGTTCCCATCGATCGGTAGCGTCAGCGCTGAAGACTATACTACATTAGACAAATCGCTCGTTGTACCTAGCCTGAGACCATCAACAGCAACGTACCGTGGAGACTGCTGCCTCGAGTTCAAAAATCT
Organism: Plenodomus tracheiphilus IPT5; assembly: GCA_010093695.1. Lineage (NCBI taxonomy): Eukaryota > Fungi > Ascomycota > Dothideomycetes > Pleosporales > Leptosphaeriaceae > Plenodomus > Plenodomus tracheiphilus. Next base: position 21,250 of record MU006333.1, read on the forward strand.
CATTCAACGTGGGCCTTGTCGCTGGCGATGTTTACGTAATTGCAGCAACCCGATCAAAAGCGCCAGCGCCCCCAAAAGTACCGAAAGCCCGGCAAATATGGATCCTGACTTGTTGAAAGGGTCACCCGAACCTTGGTCGGAAGTCGATCGAAGCGTGAACCTGTTATAGATGGTTGGCGGGGACTTCGGGATGAACATATCCACGGTCACAAAGAAAGTCCCTCAAGGTACGAAAACGTCTGCGAAGCCTCGAAAGAAGAGCTGGTAGACTGGGTGTAGACCGTTGTCTTCTTTGTCGATATCAAGATCGTTAAATCTGTCAGAGCTGTGGTGGGCGTGCAGCCCATATTATATTGAACATCTGACCTGCGGTTCTACGCTTAAGGATGCATACATGTACCATGGAGAATCACCCTGCATACATTTCCAAGATCCGCAGCCCTGAGTGCGACGAGTGCGTGCGAACATTCGTTGGTCAGGATCACGACGCACACACCCTGCACGCTCATGTTACGGAAAGCCGCATCTCGCACTCGAGGTGCGCAGGAGCCTTGATTGGCTTACACTGAGATCGAGGATGGCCCCAGTGATATAGCCTCTTCAATTCAGAATTTGGGTCAGAGCGACAAGGATCACGCAGCCGTCTTGTTAAAACTGCATCGCACTCGGATGCGCATCAGCAGAGCCAGGACCAGCATGGCGGCGCCAACTCCAGTTTTTTCGCACTGGAGTGCGCACGTAGTTGGATTAGCTCACACAACCATTTATCGCCTGTACGCGCTATAGTGCGTATCCCTTCTCATAGGCCGAGTAAGCTAATCGTGCTCTCGCACTGTAGTGCGCATTGCTTTTTATTGGTCGAGGGAGTAACGTGGCTTGCGCAGCCTCCTGGGTCTCACCGATTGTGTCTGCGCGTCTGCAGCTATGAATACTACACCTACGACGTCCATCTTCATCGCACTGTGTGCGAACTTGATTTCATTGCTTCCATGTTTCTACCTATTGCTTTTGGGCGGTTCACCCTATTCGTCAACGCCATCTCACAGTCCCTCATGGAGCCTGGTCCCCTCGGTCCACGAGCAGGTGCGAGTGTTCAGCCTCGCAAGCAACGCGCGCCTCGTGGTAAACTCAATTTTCTCAAATGCGATACTTGTCGAAGAGCGAAAGTTGCAGTAAGAGTGCTCATGTTGCCACAGGAGTTTCTCTGACTTACGAGTTACAGTGTATACCAGCAGAAGGCTCTCACCAGGATCAGAGATGCAAAAGATGTCGAGACCGAGAGCTCGAATGTTCGGCACGACAACTCAAGTCACTTCATCGTTCACAGGGACCTACGGCTGAAACCCCGGCTTCCTTGCGAAGTTCGCAACCTCTTTCGCACATCAGCGATCCCCAGGTTGATCAACGTGAGGTCCATGAAATGTATGTACATAAATCTATACATCTAATCGTATTCAAGTGAACTCATGGATCTAGTCTTGCTCTATTCAGTTTGCATCATGTTCTGGGCATCGCTATCGCCGAACTTGAAGAACTCGCAGATGAGCTATACGCTCCTTTGGATTATAACTTCGAGTATTCCGGACGTGATGTCTTGATGGAAGATATCAAGGACGATTACGATAGATTTTCTTCCCTACTGCGCCACAAAATCTCAAGTGCATCACGTCAGGCAGCTACATCAGTTTCCATAGCAGCGTTGGACCTTGCACTGAATAATACGTTCGACGCTGATGCAATGGTCGCACGATATGAAGCTGGTGGACATCTAATAACGTGCTTTGCATTGAGACTACAGCTAGTTATGAAAGCCAGTTTCATGAGATACAAGTACGTGACAGATTTTTTGGATCTACGACGACGTGTTATACCACATATTGCTCAAGTGTGTGCGGAATTGGAACGCGGATCGAAGCGTCTGCGCATATTTCAGTTGACGCGGCGTCAGCCATTCACGCCCCGAGGTCTATGCAAATTTTCCGAAGTTCTAAAAGCGATTCGCGAAGATGGCAGACACGATTGGTTGGAACGATCCGTTGATCATATTGCTCATGATGCTGGCACGAGAGGACTTTCGTGGTCCCATAGTGCTATCGACCATCTTGATCTCCTAGGTCGGTCTTTACTACACCTGGCCCTCCTTAGACAAGACAATGCGCTCATTCCGAAGGACACAGCAGCTTTGGAGCGTATCTTGGTTAAAGAAGACGAGTTACTGCATAAGAAAGATACTATCTCAGCTCTGCACATCGCTGCTTCACAGGGCAAATTGGAGCTTTTCAAAATCCTTCGAGCCATGCCAAATCTTGCGCAACGAACTTTAGATGGTGACTGGATATCGGGACGAAACTGCCTGCACTTGGCAGCGTGGCGAGGACAGTTCGAACTCGTCCAATACCTGTACAACTTGGCAGGAACCGATGCGAACGACAAGATCAATGAGCAGGATTATCTGGGTTCTTCGCCGTTGCATTTGGCAGCAAATTTCGGTCACGCTGGGGTAGTCCAATATTTTCTTCGAGTGTTGCCCTCGAGCGATCTGAAATTGGAATACGACGGCCTATTCTCGAGGGCAATTGCCGGAGGACATGTCCACATTATGAAGGTGCTCGAACCGTACGGCGAAGTTGATCAGGCCGACCATATGCTCTATACGCCGCTCGCTGAGGCGGCAAATAACGGGTTTTACGGTGGTATTGAGTATCTTTCAAGTCTGAATAATGCTGGGAGAATAAGGGTCGATGTGAATTCGGAAAGTTATTATGGAAAAACACCTGTAGACGGCGCTATAGACGCAGGTCATACCGATCGCACCACCCTTCTTAGGAGACACGGAGGCCTCACATTGAAGGAGTTGGAAGAAAGAGAGACTTTGACAGACACGAGTTGAGCCGATTGTTTGCTTCGGAGGACGTCTAGGGCTTGGCCTAGGCACAAGGGTCTACTGTGTAAGGAGACATGACACTTGCTCACTCTTATCGACTTGTGGTATGGCCCCATGGGGACTTCGTTTCATTTCTAGCTACTAGTTTCCGCGGTTCACCGTGTCAGTACCCTGACCCTGATCGGCAGCAAGCGTGAACCGGGTAAACGCCCCGCTCAGTCCCCTTAGTATGGGACCCCGCAATCAAAACATAATATACATGAGCGACTAGTAACCTCGTGACTTCAATAAACAATGCTTCCGTGCATGTTCTACCATCTCCAATGCAGCAGGAACCATTTGCGACGGGTTGAAAGCGCAGGGCCGCCCTGAAAGTAGGGCCGAGGCCCGCCATGTAACCAATGAGAGGCCAGACATGCGGATCTCTGGTAATGTTTGGGAAGGCGACCAGGCATCTGACATATTGCGGCTCTTATTTGTTTCACTACCACCTGGACGGTAATGAACACTGACAACTACCACCGGGACGGCACGTTCACTTTCACCACGGAAGGTACGGACCTAGCTCACCCTGGCTTACCCTGGCTTGCCAAAATGGATATAAATTGGGTGGTCGACCCAGCATCGACTGAAGTACCACTCCTCGTGTGCACTCAAACCTCGCGCCCACCATGGCCACTTTCAAGTTAATTGTCGCTGCCCTTGTTGGCCTGACCCTTGCCCAGACACCCGGCCATACAAAGGAGAACCACCCTCCCCTGCTGACCTACAAGTGCACCAAAGCTGGAGGCTGCAAGCCGTTGAACACGGCAGTCGTTTTGGATTCTTCCATGCATTCTATTCACCAGAAGAAGAATGCTTCCTCTAGCTGCGGCAATGGAGGTACTGGTGTCGACCCCGCCGTTTGCCCCGACGAGAAGACTTGCGCGGCGAACTGCATCATAGAGGGCATCAAAGACTACGGGGCCTATGGCGTCAAGACTCAGGGCGAAAATCTCCAACTTGACATGCTCAAGGCTGATGGCAGCAGTGCGAGCCCTAGAATTTATCTGCTCGCAGAAGATGGGAAGAACTACGAGATGTTAAAGTTGACTGGCAAGGAGTTCTCCTTCGATGTTGATGTCTCGAAGCTGCCGTGTGGTATGAATGGTGCGCTCTATCTCTCGGAGATGGAGGCAGATGGCGGACGACAGGCACTTAACCCTGCTGGCGCCGCCTACGGTACAGGTCAGTTAATACGTATCATGTTGGTACAATGTCATCTTGCTCACAATCTGCAGGCTACTGCGACGCTCAGTGCTTTGTCACACCCTGGATCAACGGTCTCGTAAGTAATCCCATCAAATTAGTTCCAAGACCTCGCTCATGTTTTACAGGGCAACGTCAAGGGTAAAGGTGTCTGCTGCAACGAAATGGACATTTGGGAAGCCAACAGCCGCGCCACCCAAATCGCGCCCCATACCTGCGATACCCCAAGCCTCTTCGCCTGCACAGGCGATGAGTGCAAGGCCAATGGCAAATGCGACAAGAACGGCTGCGGCGACAACCCATACCGCCACCGCAACTCAAAAGACTTCTATGGTCCAGGCCTCAAAGTCGACACGACGAAACCATTCACAGTCGTTACCCAGTTCCCCGCAGACAAGAACGGTGTTCTCCAGGCAATTGTCCGCAAGTACGTTCAGAACGGCGTAGTCATTGAAAACGCTGCGAAAAACATCACCATGGATCAAGAATACTGCAGTGCTCAAGGCGGCGCAGAGAGCTACAACCGTCTAGGTGGCCACAAGGGCATGGGCGAGGCCCTCGCTCGCGGTATGGTGCTTGCCATGAGCGTGTGGTGGGATGTCGGCGGTGGTATGAACTGGCTCGACGCTGAAGGAGCGGGCCCTTGCAGTACGACTGAGGGTTTCCCCGATGAGATTAGGAAGGTTGTGAAAGCGCCGGTTGTCAAATTCAGCAAGATTAAGTGGGGTGAGATTGAGTCGACGTACTGCACTAAGAAGAAGGGTTCGGGACAGCCTTGGCAGGCGTAGAGTCGTTGATGAGACGGGGCTTGGGGTCTTGCAAAGTCTCTCCGAGCTGTGATTAAACGCCGAGCAGGAGGAAACAATGTTTCATCCGCACGAGCACGATCGAAGAGAAATTAAAGTCTAGACCTTGCTACTTTTGCATGACTCGCTACCATGCCTTAATTTACCTGATCAATCGATAGGCGTCTTTCTGTTGTTTGGTCAGTTCAAAAACATGGTACATTGTGACTTGTGACTTGTGCATACTGTACATACAGTACTTCCCAGTCGGCCCTATTGGCGAATGCTGGCTTCCTTGGGTTGAGTGTTTGTTTGACCATCGCATGAATGAAACACCCTCTTTTACTGCTTTCAGACTACTGCTTAGCATGATCTATCAATTCCTGCACTTGGAATGGACATGTAAGAGCCAAGTCGGACCATCTTTGCATATGTAAACGTTACTCCGTACACTGTACATGTTATGCCTCTCGCCGCGCAAAATTCGGACGGGGTACCGGCAATCTGCTCAATGACTCCATGACTCAGTTCATCCAAAATAACCGAAGCATTTTCGCTTTACGATGAAAAGCCATTTTGTCAAAGGCTTATTGATCCATCAGAGTCATACTAAAAACCGGTCACCAAAACATATCCTCACTAGGCTGAATTCGGCCCGCTTACCCCATCGCAAGGGCGCGTCGCCCCACCCCCACGAGTACCATAGTACAACATCATCGTAGACTTTCCTAGGGACAGCAAAGGTAAGCGAATGCGCCCTTTGTTACTGGTGATGAGTGAGTCAGCATTGCTTCCTAGTTTTCGCGTGAATGGCTGGAGTGATGCTATGGCGGTTTTGGAGGCCGCTGGTTGGTCAATTTGCGGTGAAGAACGCGAATGATGAGTTGAGTGACGATTCTTGGGGGGTTGCTTTGTCATATGAGGTCTTATGTTGGGATGGAATGTGGTGAGGTGGAAGGGGTATAAGTTTGCCTGATTGCTTGCAAGGAAACGAGGCACAAACATATTACGACTTTCGATTGACGTTGTCAGCTGAGCTTTTATAGAGCAAATCAGATCGATATAAGGCAAGGGATTATTATTATCATTTTCGCAACGGACTTCGATCTCTCAGCAAAGAAATTCGGTATACATCTCTCAGCAAAGGAATTCCGTGTTGGTTACATCATCGTACTCGACCAACCAGGAAATCAAATCCAGCCAAACGAAGTACAATTATACCACGCTTGGTTTGACAAGCACCTCCACATTACCAACCATGTCATCATCAGATCAATCCAGTATACACACCACATCACAAACAGACGCCATGTCAACAAAGTCTACATCAACAATGGCAACCACAAAGTCACTACTTCGGTCCATCCTTCCATCAAAGAAACCCCGAGATCCGAAAGCAACCAAGGACTCGGAGACACCGGCGCAGAAGTCGGAAAGGAGATTGAGGGAGGCGGAGGCGCGGTACAATGCACTGAGGTATAAATGAGTTCGTGGTACATGAGATGAAAAGTTCCAAACGTCTGGTACACCTTGAGATCTGGATCTACGGGAACTCTGTCGAGGCGGTGCGGCTGTTGAGACTCTGTCGAGGCGGTGCGGCTGTTGAGAGGCATGGCGTCCTCGATAGTTCAATATCAAACTTCAAGTGCGCAGCTCCTCTGCGTATACCTCATAATACGTTATTTTCATACTCTTTCAACCGAAAAACTTATTATACTGGTCTCTGCTGTTATCCCTAGCCTTTCTTGTATTGTTATACACTATTTTGTTGTATACGCGTAATACAATCAACACTGCGGCGGAACTGTGTGGTCCCCTTCACTATCACGTGTTCGCCACTTACACCGGGCGTTTGCATAGCGCGCGGTCGGTGCTTAAGTTGTTTACTCTCGTCATTCGATGGCACACAATCTATCCTCTGCCACCCATAATTGATCACGACAAGATCACGACAAGATCACATCTCCACGAACACCACAGAACCACAATGTCACATTCAGACTTGAGTAGCAGGTACGTTCTTTTGTCCCTTGTTAGCACTGCGTTAGCTTGCCTGTTTGTTGCCAATTTTCCTGAGGTTTCCACACACATTGTGAGCTGCCTGGCCTATTTTTGGGGACAGATTCCAGGGCTCATAGGAAGGCGTGGAGGCTACCGAGCGTGCTGCGCTTGATTGTAAATTTGATCCGCGGGACTGAGAAGGTGTTCAATTGTACGAGATGTAGGACTGACGATAAGTCAAGTGAGAAACATGAACAGGCCTATCTCCCAGGTGAGAAGGCGGCAGGCAAGAGGCCGGCCGATCAAGGCCTTTACCTCACTGCGGACCCGGAGGATCAAGGTGAGAGAAGCAATGCTCAATTCCACCGCTTTTTTTGACGAGCCAAAGCAGAGGTCACCGACTATAACTACCCTCACCGACCCTCGCAGAAACGCTCCTCCCCTTCACTCTTTGTACCCGAAGGCGGCGACTCCGACGACCTCGAATCGATTGAAGACGTCTACCTCGACCGCCTGAACGACGAGCTCGACATTTCAGCTCCCGCTACCGGCCCCTCCCACTCCAAGTACACCGCCATGGAAGGCCTCGAGCGTGCCCGCGCGATCAAACGCGAGATCGAGAACAACATCTCGGTTCTCCAGACGCAGGCCAACAAGACTACCACCCGCCACATTCCGCAAGAAGACCCTGAGAACGTCCTCATCAAGACCCTGCGCGACGACCAGAAGATGAAATGGTCCGACATCGCCAAGCAGCTCAACGATGACCGCCGCGAGCGAGGCGAACCCGCTGACTTCACCGACCAAAAGGTGTACTGCCGCTACATCCAGACCATCGCCCGCATCGCCATTCCTGTCCGCGAGATCGGCTTCGATCCCCGCGACTACATCCACCTCCGCAATTCCGACAAGAGCATTGAGGGTGGCCTCATCTTCGGCAGCGTCAGCAAGAACGCCAAGAAGCGTCTCAAGAACCCGCTCAACCCGACTGAGCTCAAGGTCAACTTGCGCCAGGTAGTGAACAAGGAGGAAGCGGCGGAGTTGAAGACACCAGAGAAGACAGAGCAGCTTATGCGTGCGGTCGAGAAGGTGGAACGTAACTTCTGGGTCTTGGTTGCAGATGAGATGGAGCGTGCGACTACGAAGTTGTATGATCCTGATACGCTGGCTGATAGGTACCATGCTATCTGAGCTTCCTACTGGACAGGCCACTCTGCGGTGTACGTGGTGAAGTGCTTTGTCTGCTCAGACCTGCATACAGTTAGAGTATTACAATGCCATTCTCGCTCCTTCAATCGTAGATTATCTACTTTTGAATATCGTTCTTCGTTGGCAGCTCCACGTGCATTCTGATGCGGTTTCCCATGTCCGTGCAACCATAAAAATAGACTTTTGAACAGATTCGGAGAATAACAAACACAGAACCTCCCTACACCCGATTGACGTCCGTCTCTTTCTTCCGTGGAGCTGGATTTTGCTTGAATTCAAGCTTGACGTTTTTGGACAGACCATGTCATTGTCGACACGATGGTGGTATCTCCACGGTCAAACAAGGACTAGCTCTTGTTCCTCTATCTGCTCAACAAATTCGTCAGTCCAGCTTGAGCAACGATAATGAATCACTCCTAAGCGTTTATATACTGGCGGTTGATGCTCGGAGTTAGATACCTGCTCGAGAACAAGCCCACATTGAGATCCTAGGTGAAGCAACAGCACGGCCGTATTGTCCTCGATTGGTCGGTTGTAATCAGGTCTGAACTGTCTGAAAATCAGGTCTGATGGCATGCTGTCTGTTTCCTCCTCTTTTCTGTTGACGTAAAGATAGTAAATTGCTTTGATTCCCTTAGTTTGTAAAGAAACGGAGCATTGGAGGACCTTCGCACGAATCGTGAGTCTGGCAAATTCGGTCCACCCGAAGGGATTCTTCTCGCGGTGCTTAACATCGACAGATACCAATTCGAAGGTAGGGCATTTGTCACGTATGAGGAAAATCCCATAAGAATAGATATATGGGCTCTGACATAGCGGTGCAGAAGCCCAAGACCACGAAGGCGCGTGTGAGTCCGTCAGACCCCGATAGTGTGGCGTTTCACAGGAGCATCTCATTCGATAGCTCAAAGCCTGCGGAAGCATCCCTGTCCATATACCAGCAATGTACTGACCATAGACTCCCGAATCGAAACGGGCAGCTAGACCAGAAAGGGCTGCTAATCGATTCATTCCATATGAAAGGTTGAGAGAAGCATACCTCGCAAGAAGACTCATCCATACATCACAAACAACATCGTCGTCTTCCAGGCCAGTTTTTTCATGCAACATTCTGCGTAGCTGCAAGTGGCCGGAATACCGTTCCTGGTCATGAGAGTCAAGATGGCGGACGTCAAGATGGCCACATTCGCAAAGAGTGCTCCCAGTACACTCCCATGCAAGTTCAGATGCATGAAAAAACAGCGTCCTTGGTGAGAGTAATCTTTCCTGCATCACCCAGCCACGAGAATTGAGCGGAGAGTCTTTGCGATTGTCTGTGGCATAGTGCAAATGGTGGAAGAGTTGCCTTGAACACGCCGAGAATCGGGACGTTCGTCTACCCTGACTCACAATGACAGAGGCCAATGGCCAGCGCTCTTCGAACCCTCTAAAACGAGATAAGATGTACCTATCTCGTAGAACACTCTCGCTAGGATTCTGCAATGCAGTAACAGCGAGTGTCAGACGGGCGTTTGCATATATGGTTCCCATCACGGCCGACTCGAGCTCCCAGTCCTCTGGACTGTCTTGGATTATACAAATCGCATCGATCCAAAGATATTCTATACCAATAGCCCAGCAGATTTGTATCATCTCCTGGAAGCATATCGGTAGATTATCCCATTGTAAGTTTTGCAGATGCTGTTCGAGTGTTTCTAATGTAGTTTTGATTGGGAGACTTGATTTCCCCCAGCAGTATGACACCGTCGCGTATGGTCCCAATACCGTTCCACCGGTTTCCAGAAGTTTTATGCTGCCTTCTTCCCTCGACGATAAGTCGAGAACGCGTCTTGGATACCATTTCAGGGAACCTGTGGCACATTCCGTATGAAATTTTTCACACTCTTGAAGCCATCGCCTCGCATACGAGGCAACTTGACAGATGTCTAGCTGGGCTGGCAGATTCGATGATCTATAAAAGCTCGGACCGGATCCCACTTCTATTGGATCATCTCGAGGGCCGATAGCTGGGTCCGGTAGCTGTAACTTGAAATGAAGAATTGTAATTCTTGAAGAACCGTACAATGTGAGCAATAAGTACGTCGGGAACCTGGTAGAAGACGGCTTGTAATCGAGACATAAGCAAGATTTCTTCTTATAAATTGCCTGTACCGGACCTTCAAGATTTCCCGAGTATTTTTGCAGAGCGAGAGAGAGACACTTGCAAAGATCACAGCCATCATCCAACATCAGACACAGCTTTAGCAACGAACCGTCGTCACCTGAATACACCATCCGTCCTTGCTTACAGTCTCGCAAGTTGGGAAAATATTGAGACAGAAACTCGATCCGATCAGGCTTCAGTCCATGCCGAATATGCCGGTCCCTGGTTATTGCAAGCGCGTTGGACTTTGTGTTGCTCATGGTCGACAGCCGTTGTCATGTACCATTGAATATAGTACTCTCGCGTATATCGTAATCGTTTTTGTATCGTTATACTATGGTTCGGTCATTGGCTTGGGATTCTGGCGTGTAGGTTGTTGTGTTTCCGTGCGGGGGAAGGCTCAACCTTATGGTAACGGTGTCTGTCAGCGCTAGTCCCGTCTTGATATTGTGGCTCTCTGTGGGAGGCCTCCAGCCTTCTGTGCTGCGCATGTGTGATAAATTGCCTGGCGAATCACTATGGCCACTGATTCCTGCCGGTATTTATCTGTGTTACTGCTTATTCGTCGATGCGTTATGGTTTTCCTGCTGTGCGACCTGATCGGTAATTCGGTGTGCTTTCACTGCCGAGAGTCACAGTGATGATTAGCATATTTTGGAGCATCATTTCCCGCAATATACAGGACCATTCTTTGACAAGTATTCCAAAATCGCATTGCACCAATGTATTGCCCTATCGGCTACTTCCATTTTCTAGCAATTCCATGGTAGTGACTAGAATATGGTACGCGCACGTTACAAACCATCCCTATCACGCACAATCGAAGCCTGACAGGCGTCCAGTAGCCACTTCAGACACCTCAATCTGATCGCATCACCCACAGATATAGTCATAACATCTGAATCACCATCCTCATCCCGTGTCACGAGCACCATGCATCGATAGTCGAACAGCGCAACATAATCACACTTGCACTTCGCCCCGATATCAAGCATAGCTTCCCTCATCGCTGGAGCTGAACGCACAAGTATCTCACTGCCATCCGCAGGTGTACCGTCTGTTTTCATGCCCCAGTCTTTCGGTTCAATGGCTCCCACCTCTCCGTGCTGTATGATCGCCACCATCTTAATTTCTCGATTGGGCTCGCGAAAGTACCATACTGCGCTTTCGGGGATGAGGTCTTCGTCCAAAATTCCGGGTAGCGGACTCGGAAAGACGCCGGTGATCGTTTCGCTTGACCTGATGTTGTAGATTACACTTTCGTTGTGATCACCCATGAATACACATTTGTGGAGATATTCGTTGCCTTCGGAGTCGAATAGTCCCTTCGATGGTGGACTGGTCCAACGTCTTGCCCGGAATAGTTGTGACCATTCTGATGCTAGCTTTTTCGATAGCTCTGCCGAGCCACAACATTGTCCTGGTTGGCCAGTATTCCCCTGCTCCAAATTGGAAACATTGTTCTTCGTGGCTTCCATCTGGAATTTTGAAGGAGAAGAGCAGGGCGGCTTCGCCATTGGTGAAACCTACGTCGTTGCATCCGTGAAATGCTTGCGTGGCTCGTGCTTTGACACAGAGATCTGCATATTGATTTTGGTCGTATTTAACATTGCCATTCTCTCCGCGCGGACATCCATATGACTACTGTCCGTGAATCGTAGGATAGCTAGTGGTATGATGGTATCGTCTTGTTTGCTGCTCCAGTACACTGCATCGGGCACTCCGTGTACGGAAGTAGAGAAGCGGACTCGAGGTCCATACTGTTGCATGATCAAGCCATTGAGGGGCGATATGACAGGCCCCCGGGATTTCTGGAATAAATCATGGTTGATGATAGGTCCTTCTATCTGCAGAAGTGAGGAGTCTGTGGACGCTGTATCTGAGCTGGCTCGCGGGTTATCTTCATCCGATTTCTCTTTGACATTGAATTCGGCAGCGACTGGCGATGGTACGCCGACCGTGTTTTGGGGCATTGCCATGTTGATATTTGTGGTGATAGCGAAAGATGCTGATTTGGATAAGAGCTCTTTGTCTATATACAGCTTGCAATGGAGTAGATAAAAGCTAAAAGTGTCCGCCCGATAGCCTTGTTTAAACATTGCACGTAGACGTCGAGGCAGGAGCAGGTAAGTCACAATCAATCTGGAAGAGTAAGTACAGCCCGCCTAGATGTGGTGATCTGCACCTGACCACTAAATCATGGTCACCTAGTTGTAGAGCAGACACATCGAAACACACTATTAATTTCACACTTGAAACTATCGAAAAAACCATGTGGCGCTTGGAAAGTCTTACTCCCTTCAGCTTATGTGTCGCAAGCACAGAAAAGGGTAGCTGGCTTTGCACCCGAAACAAGGCGATAATGCGCGGCAACAATCCAAGGCACTGGAGGTAAGATAAAGCCACTGATACGCGGTGTCGAAGCAAATAATGGGTCTAGGAATATAAACATCGATATCATCAACCTGGCGGGACTTCTACCACCAGTCATAGCATCAACGGTGATCATACACCATGCGCGACCGGACGTTGATGTAGGGAGGAGGATCCGAATCTTCGGGATCAATGCCTTGTAAGATTGAAAACGCTGGAGTCTCCCGTCTAAGTCCTTTGATCTGCTGCTTAGTCCATTTCCGCTCCGCTCTCGCCTCACGATGGTGATCGAGCTTCTGCCTAGCGTCTCTCACCACACTTGGCGTAGATGATCTATTACGATCAGCTACACGCTCGATCATTGCAAGTAGGTGAGTTGCATACCTACCGTCCCTTTGCTTTCCCAATCGTACGTCTCCCGGTCTCTACGAGATCGAAATCGATGTTGAGCCATTGCGTCCTGTGCTCTTCACGCCTAGGCGGTGCCACACCGCCCACAACAGTCTTCCTCTCTAGCTTAGGGAAGCAAAGCCAGAGCATGAGCAGGATCGCAAGCACGGCTAGGATGATTGGCTGCAGGACACTTACGCCTTTTGCCTGAGCCAATGAACCGATGGCGAATGGCAATGCAGCACCACCTCCGCCACCAAATGCAGCTGCGAAGCCAATTGCTGAAACGTGAAGGTACGCGGGAAGAACTTTGGTTGCTGCGACGACGATGGCGGGGAAGAGAGGGCCGAGGAAGAAGCCTTGGAGCGCGACGAAAATTGCCGAGACGTGGAAGGATGGGACAAGCCAGAACATGAGCTGACAGACCATCGCGAAGATGATGTAGATCTAGCTGACTATCAGTCTCCGTCGAACAATAAAACAATCTGATGCGATGACTTACAAGAACAGCAAACTTCTCTCCGAGCTTCGGTGTGACAAACCCCAAGACAAGACGACCAACAGTAATTCCAGTCCAAAAGCCCGTTGCGACCATTCCAGATGCAAACTCGCCACCTGCGCGCTCACGACGCATGAACGTCACAATCCAGCCTCCCAATGCAACCTCAGCTCCAACATAGCCAAGCAGGAAGATGGATGCGACCCAGGTCACGCGACTCTTCAACGCCTCCTTCAACCGACTTTCGTGGCCAGTACCCATACGTGGATTCTGCTCACGATACACATGCCCAGTTGCAGGCCAGAATGCCCATAGCGAGGTGGCAAGTTCAATCGCCGCACCACCAAGCATGATGTAGTAGAATTCATACCACTGCCACCCGCTCTTCGCAATCAAAGTTGTCGCAGCGAGGGGACTGAGTACCGCTCCGATGCCATAGAACCCGTGGAGAAATCCAAGGACCTCGTTCGCATTAGCCATGTTACCAGCCCATGCATTCCAACCAGCGTCTTCAATGCCATTTCCGAAGCCGGCGAGGATGAAAACGACAACGAGGACAGGGTAGGGTGGATGAAGGGCTATGCCAATGTAGGCTGCGAGATGACATGCAGGACCGATGAAAGCGACTCCTCGTTGGCCAAAGTGAACATGCAGCCAGTTATTGAGCAGAGCAGCGCCAACGTAGCCTCCGAGTGGAGAGAGAAAAACTAGGGAGACAATGATGTAGTTTAGGTTGTAGTACTCCTCCAAATATGGTATGATAGCCTGTTGTAAATCAGCATTTCAACTCCTCAATGAGACTCAGAACCACACTGACACCGTAAGCAGCGTCATTCGCACCCATGATCAAGAACGCAAACAGGGTTGCAAAAGTGCGAAAGATGTTTGTCCGGTACTGATTCCATCTTTCCACAACTGAGACTGTGGTAGAAGGTTGGGGGAGAAACTCCACGGGATCTATGTTCTTTGACACGTTGTCACCAAGAAGACGTCCTTCGTCGCGGAAGGCTACTGGTGCGACGGGCTGCAATTCGATGTTGATCTGTGATGCATGGCCAGAAGGAGGAGTCGTACTCGCAGGCGTCTGCGTGACCGTGTTGGTAGGAGACATGCTGTGTTGCTGAATTGAAGTAGGACGTTGAGTCGTCGTTGAGACGATGCCAGGATGGTGCCGGCTCCACGCCGAGCGTCGATCAAGTAGTCCGCGATGAAGATGCAGAAAGAAAGATGTTAAAACCAGGGTCAAAGCCACTGCTCAATGCATTTGTACTTCAAACATCTCATCCCAGGCTTTCAACCTAGTTATATCATATGCTTTTTAAACCGATGGCTCATCTTTGGTTCTGCAAGAAACTGCGAGGTCTGACGGGTGAACATCGGCTCCATGAAACTAACCGGATCAAGCGGTAAAATGCGAATCCTTAGGTAACGAACCCCATTCACGCAATACGAATCACCGCTGTTGGCGTGAGCTTGGCGTAAAAGACTCCGTGTGACTGCGCCTTCTCCGCACTTTTGTTGCTTGGCTGTCTTAGCTGAGATATTTCGGACCGAGAAGTCAATTGTGAGCCTTGCGTCGAAGAGGAGATGCTTGCGAGCCTTGTTTGTGACATGAAGTATGCCTACTTCATATGGCCTATTTTGTCGCTTTTGGAAGACTGAATGATGATATCTTGTGGTAGGCCTCTCGTTCCTGCGAATACTCGACAAAGTAGGTTGCGATGACGTCATACGGATTCTGCAGCATTCGTCTCTCCGAGGGGCACCATGTTTGCTCTCACCTATCCTCTAAAGATGTACGTGCGCTATCTCTCGCATCAGCATCAATGAAATTATGGCCATTTGCATCACTAGTATAGCCACGAAGGGCACAACGCTCGCCATCTCACCCCCATTAGTAAGAGCCCTAAAACTGTGCAAAATAATGATATATATTCATCCATCATCTATCTCATCATGGGAATCTCGCCACCAATAAACAACCCCAACAAACCCCAAACGCCTAAACGCTCACAAGCTATGCCAACAAACAGCCATCTACCAATCCAAGCCCCCAGCCCCCCTTTCCCCACCAGCAAGTATCATAGCCGCTTTCCCCTTCTCCCCCAACCCATTCTCCAAATGCGAAACCTGCTGCCCCTTCCTCCCCTTCAACTGCAACCTCGCCAACTTCTTATCCAACTTGACAAACGGATCCTCCGTCTCTTCCTTTTTAATCACAAACTTGCTCGTCCCCAGCACACTGTCCAACTCCTCGATACTGGGCAACTTGACATACAACCAGCCATCGCCACGCTCCTCAATCGGAAACACGGCAATGTTGACAGACTCGTCGTTTGCACATTTCCCCGCATTGTCGCCCGAGAGCTCGTAGTTGCGCTTGTGGTACGGGCACGAGACCCAGAGTTTGTTGTTTGCGAGGTCGTCGCCGATGAGGCCGTCGGAGAGGACGAAAGCGCGCTTGTGAGGACACATTTGCTGCGTGCAGTAGTATTTTCCGCGGACTTTGAAGACGGCGAGTTGGGTGTCGCCGCGCTTGATGGCTTTGCTGTCGCCTGTGTCTGTGTCTTTGAATTCTTCGGCTTTGACGAGGGGTTGCCATGATAATTCTGTCCATTTTGTGCCGCGGAAGTCGTCGGTGATGGAGTCTTTGGGCCAGTACGAGGGGCGTTGTTGGCCGCGTTCTTTGGTGGGTTCAATGGTGTCGACGATGGTTTCGGACGTGTTTGCGAATTGGTTGAACCAGGCGCGTTTCTGGGGGTCTTTGAGGACTTCGGTCCATTCGCAGAAGAAGGTTCCGACGAGGTCTTCCATTTGCTTTTCGAGGTCGGCGCAGATGCCGAGTTTGTCTTCCAGGATAACTTCTTGCAGGTATTTGATGCCGCCGGGGAGGTTCTCCATCCATCGTGCCGTTCGCTGCAGTTTGTCGGCTGTGCGGATGTAGAAGGATAGGTAGCGATCGAGGATCGAGACGACATCGTCTGGTGGTACGTCCTTGGCTAGGAGTTCTGAATGCCGTGGTTTCGCGCCACCGTTGCCACCGACGAAGATGTTGAAACCCTTTTCTGTCGCAATGAGACCGAAGTCCTTGTTCTGTGCTTCGGCGCACTCTCGTACGCAACCAGAGACTCCTCCCTTGATCTTGTGCGGTCCACGAATGGACTTGTAGCGCTCTTCCAGACGCACAGCCATACCGACACTGTCACCGATACCAAATCGGCACCATGTGGTTCCTACACACGACTTCACTGTTCTCAGTGACTTTGCGTACGCGTGACCAGACTCCATGCCGCCGTCAATCAGCTCTTGCCAGATATCTGGCAAATCTTGTTTCCGCGCGCCAAACATGTCGATACGCTGGCCTCCTGTAATCTTTGTGTAGAGATTGTACTTTTTCGCCACCATGCCGATGATGATGAGCTTCTCTGGTGTGATCTCACCTCCCGACACACGTGGTACAACGGAGAAAGTGCCGTTGCGTTGGATGTTGGCCAAGAATCTGTCGTTCGTTTCCTGGAGTCCTCGCTTGTCGAGATCAAGTAGATGCTTGTTGAATAGCGAGGAAACGATATTTGCAATCGTTGGCTTGCAAGCCTCGCAACCAAGCGAGTTTGGCTCCTTTCCAGCCTCCCTCATAACAGACGCAAAGTCCTTGAGGCCTTTGACGTAGATGATGTTGAACAAGTCCGCGCGCGAGTAGTCAAAGTGCGGGCAAAGATTGTTCTTGACCTCATTGCCCATCGAAGTCATAGTCTTGTTGAATATTGTCTGCACAAGTGGCATGCAGCCACCGCATCCAGTCCCGGCTTTAGTGCAGGACTTGACGTCGCCGATACTCTTGCATGTTCCGTCTTTGACGGCATTGACGACATCGCCTTTGGTGACGTTGTGACATGAGCAGATTTGGGTGTCGTCTGTAAGATCTGAGCCATCGTCTTCGCCCTTCTGTGCACCTACGATGAGCTCGCTTGGTGGCACTTCGAGTGGCTTTTGGTTTTTGACCATTGGAACCAGCTTGATGTAGTCTTTTGTGTCGCCGATCATCATACCGCCGAGCAGGTACTTTCCGTCCATTGTGAAAAGATATTTCTTGTAGACCTGTTGGAACGGATCTTTGTACGTGAGTGCCTTGACTGGTGGCGGGGCAGGCCCATCTGTCAGTGTCTTGACCTTGTCTCTCGTCGTGCCATTTGCTTCCTTCTTGTCCGCTCGCGGCCGTACAGGCAAGTTCTTCGGGCCATCGCGATCAGCAAAGAAGTCACCAAAACTAGCAACCTCAACACCCAGCAACTTCAACTTCGTGCTCAGATCTGGGCTCTTGAATTTCCGTGGTGCGTGTGCTTTGGCTTGTGTGAGGTTGAAAGCCAAAACGTCGGCCATTTCCACACCAGGTGCGATAAGACCAAATGTCTGGTTCTCCCAGCTTGCGCATTCACCAATGGCGTAAATCCCTGGTTTCGATGTTGCGAGGTCGCCGCCTACAACGATACCACCTCCTCGGTCTGCGCATTTCAGACCTGCTTTTCGTGCTAAGTCGTCTCGTGCTTTGATACCAATCTACCACAGTCAGTCAGAGTCATAGAAACGAAAAAGACAATTGCTTACCGCGAAGCAAATACAAGAACACTCCATCTCCTCTCCATCCTCAAATACAACACCCTTGACCGAATTCTCCTCATCCGTCAAGATCTTGCCAACGCGTTTGCTTAGCATAACATCCAAGCCCATGGCTCGAACTTGCTCAACAACCATACCCCCCGCATCGCCATCAAGTTGCCTCGACAAAACCCATCGGTTCCGCTCAATCAGCTTGACTTGGCCGAAATCCTCAAGATCCATCATGGCATGCGCAGCTTCCAGGCCGAGAAGCCCACCTCCGACGACAGTACCAGTCGTGCCCTTTCGCGTCGCTGAGAACTCGATGAGTCGTTGCAAGTCGTCGATTGTGCGGTATACGAAGACACCTTTTGCGTCGTGGCCGGGTGTGTGGCGCGGGAGTAGGGCATCTGAACCTGTCGCCAAGACAAGGATATCGTAAGGCACTGTTTCGCCCGAGGATGTTTTGACCTTTTTGTTTTCCGAGTCGATATCTGTGACGAGTGTGTTGAGATGGTAGTTTAGCGAGCCTTCTGGCATGGATGAGTACTATGTCGTGGTTAGCATGTCTCTCCTCCGCCTTTGAGCTAGATGGGAGGTTTGCTCACCCATTCCTTAGGGTTAAGATATAAATTCTCGACCTGGCGATGCTGGAAGAAACTCGTCAAGCCCACGCGGTTATACGCAAGATGTGGTTCCTCGCCAATGACAATGACGTCGTATTCTCTCCGCTTGATGTCGTATTTCATGAGTTTCTCGCTGTGTCTCGTTAGTTTAAACCCATCAATGCTACCTATTCTCCCCTAAATGGCTTCATCTCGTTGTTTTCTGTAGTTGCTAAACTTACATGAACGCGATACCAACCATACCCAATCCAACCACCACAACCCGTTTCCGCGGATGTGAATCATTGATCTCGCCCTTCTTCTCCAACTCAGCAACCTTTTCAGGAAGTTTGTTGGCTTCTGGATCATTCCACTCCGCATTTGAAATGTTGCCGTCTTTTGAACCCCATGTTGCTTGGACGTGGCGCTCGCCAGGTGGTGAATGTGATCCGCCGGAGGTGGGCTCGATGCCTTGTGTCAATACTGGTACTGTTTCCGCCATATTTGCGATGTGTGTTGCTCACGAAGAGCTGTGTGGTAAATTGTGCTTCAATGCGCGGTGCGATTGTAGAATCTACTATTCGTTTCGTCGTTGTAATATCGCATGCGCAATAGCCAGTCTGCAAGTTTAGATCGACTGCGCGAATCCGGGCTCCCCAGAAATCCCAAAGCAAGAAAACGATGCGTGTGTGAAGAGATGGTAAGAGCGAAGCAAAGGATAAAGAAAAAAGAAACAAAAGCACTTCAAATTCACTACTTGCTATCCACAGGGCTCAGCCCAACCCTCAACCATTACCCAATGACCACCGAATACTATAATCGCATCAACAAACTCCCTGATAGGCCCACCCAGCTTCGCACCAGTCTCAAGACATCACACGAGAACTAGAGTACAACAACTCCGTGGCACGACTTCTCCCGCCGTATCCACCGCCGACCACGCATCTCCCGCACGCCACTCGCGCGCCTTGATCATGGTGAGATAGTAGCCCTGGAGAGTACCCCTCCACCCCACCACCAAGATTGAATCCATGCCCCGCGGCGCGCACACGGAAATGCACGACACGCAGTGCAGTGCAGTGTACCATCAAACCACGCCACACCAGGGTGAAAAGAACCCTACCATAGTGTCCGCCGAGCCATATCGGCGCGCTGCTCCACGGAGAAAGCCCAGATACAAGGAACAAACAATGTGTGGAGAAAGGATTGATACGCCGTTCGTTGGGATGACTATCTCCTTATCGCAAAGGGGCGGCGCCTTGGCATGGCCTTCCCCCTGCTCCCGTCTTCCCGAGGAGGTTTTCTTATCAACGTGGTCTGTGCGTTGTCGGCGGCTCGATGGCGGAGATACAGTAACTAACATGTTTTGGAGTCGACTTTCTCCGAATGCTGATGGGCTTTGGGTTGCGTCTGTTGATGGAAGTATGGTCACGTGAGATTTGAGCGTAGCTCGTCGACCTCAGAATGCTTACTGTTAGAACTGGATGGCGATGGCAGAGAAAGAAGGGTTCAGATGATACATACCTGAACTAATGCGCTAGGTTCCTGAGGTCTTATGGGTAGGTACTGTGGTTATTGTAGAATTCTGAAAAACATGGACGTGAACAATTGTTTGGGGAATTATGTGTTCCGTTTCTTGAACTCAAAAAGGCCATTCATCGTCTTCGTGGTTCCCGTTTTCCAACAAACCCATATACATCGACGCTCCATGCTAGTTATCCCCAAGAACTCCTGATCAAGCATTCGCTCCGAACACAACCCAAAATGCCATAACCCGCTGCTGTGTATACCACATGGTTCCAAATCATCATCAACTCAAAAGAAAATCACATCCTCATCCTTCCACCCCATGCCCTCCAACCACCCCTTGACACTTCCCTCCAACGCCTCCGGCCCACAAACCAACACCATACCCCCCGCTTGCACCCCACAAAACTCCCTCAAAAGCTCTTCCCCAATCCTGCCCCTCCTGCCCTCCCACCCCTCCTCCGCCTTCGTCAACGTATTCACCAATGTACACCTCCCCTCATTCTCCCTCGCAAACCTCTCCAAATCCTCTCTACACAAAATATCTTCTTCCAGTCTATTCCCATTCAACACCGTGCAATGCGTCTCATCCGCTTTATCCTGCAGCACGGCCCTCAAAACCTGGTAGATTGGCGTAATACCACTGCCCCCACAAATCATTTTCAAACTCGAGACAGTGCGGCCATGTCCGTTTATACTGCAGATGCCTTGGCCTAGGTATTCGAATTTTCCAATGGGACCCTTCATGTCAACCCAGTGACCGCAGGGGATACTGTCTAGTGCTTTTGTCATACGCCCGCCCTTACGCCCAGGCGCATCTGCATAAATCTTGATCAACACGTCGCAGAAGCCTTCAGCCGTGGTTTGCGAAATAGGTGTGTAGGAGCGGATGATTGCTTCGCGGGTCACCGGGTCGCGAAGACGGATCATGAGGTGTTGGCCTGTGGGGAGACCGAGGGTCTGCGCCGCGTGATCGAGTTTGAAGCGGAAGATGCGTGTGTCCCAGGAGACTTTTGTTTTGGAGTGGAGGAGGGCTTTTGACCAGGCGCGGGGGTCGAGGAAGGTGGGGCGTTGGGAGGAGGTCTCTTGGGTGGACGTTGGTTCGTCCGAGGAGAGGTGTTTAGAGGCGGTGGGGGAGAGAGTGCCGATATGGTAGGTAGGCATCATTGCTTTTGCGGTTTCGCTGTCTGAGGGGGATTGTTAGAAGAGTGTTGGGGGGTTCAGGGATGGGTGACTTACGGATTGCCATGAACTCGTCTGTGGCGTCGAGACCGGCTGCGCTGACAATGCTCTGAGCACCGCCTGGGTGTCCTTCGAGGAAGGAAGTGCCGTCGTAGACTTCGCCATTGACAACGAACCAGGGGTTCTCGGCACCCTCGTGCTGTTTCAATTCATTGAGTTCGATGATCCTGTCCACACCATCTTTGGTCATTTTGATCTCCTTGATCTCTTCGATCGCAGCATGCTCCGGCTCTTGACCTTCAATCTTCTCACCCCATTGTCCATTGGTGAGGTTGCCACCAGCCTTCTTGACACGCTCCATCCAGCCACCAGGAATAAGCGCAGGTTGTGTTGGATGCTCGAAGCGCAGTGTGTCGTCCTCGTGGTGTATCGCGATTCGGTACCATGGATTGTTCATCATACCAAGTACACTCCAGTACATATCGCGCGGCTGTATGCACATCGCCTCATCCATTGCTCGCACCAGAATGTCACTGGATCCCTTCAACTCAGCGGTCGAGATCTCAAGATTCCAAAAGCACCAGCAGAAGCTCGTCTCGCGCCAGTCCATGTCCAGTCGCGCACCGAAAAGCTCACGGTCCTCAAATGCTCGATATCTGTCTTCAGCGTAGTCGATGTTGGCTAACCGCCAGGTCTTGCCTTTGTCAAGGGATACTTCACATCTTGTGATGCGACGACCGCCGCCACTGTAAGCATATCCCCGGACGTTATAAGACTCTTCCGCAGATGCTAGTGCGACCTTCTCTTCATGTGCTGGGAACGCGATGGCCGAGTTGGGACTGAGATCGTAGATGGCATAACGGTCGTCCATCCACCATTTTGGGTTTTTTGCTGCTTCATCAGGGTCTACCATTGTGCTGTTTACCATCAGCATCTAACCGCATCAGTCGATCAATATACTTACGGCAAGACTCGATTATCATAAATGTGATACCAGTTGTCACTTGGTTCAGCAGTTACGATCAGTTTTTTTAGCCACTTTACGCTTCGTCCACCAATTTGACCGGGAATCACAGCGCGCAGAGGTTTTCCATGATCTGGCCTTAGCATCTCGCCGTTCATCTTGTGCGCAAGCATGATGCCACGATTAGGATCCATGACCCAGTTCAATTTCACAGACGTGCCGTAGTACCCGTTGGGCTGTTGTCGTCGTCAGTGGAGCGTGGGGAGCGAGATACACTTAAACTTACAAGCTTGTCAGCGCCCTCCATGCACACATACTTTGCCCTTCTCAGTGGCTTAGCTCGCTCGATGATGTCCTTCATGACTACACCTGTGAACAGTGCGGTCGACACACCGGCCGCGCCCCACGAGAAACCTTTGCTCTTTCGCACCACATTCTGCTCTTTCCGCCTGTTGCCTGCACAGACGAGGGTAATGGGATATGTCACATTCTCGTACTCTTCTAGTAGTTGCCGCAAGGTAATCTTGAGGGGGTTTGCCACCAGTCTGCAGGCACATTAGGAGTTGATCGCTAAAATGGCACGTCTGCTTACCCTTCTACAGAAAACTCCCAATCCAAACACTGCTCATCTTGGACCTCGGGTACAGCGCCGTGATTACGCACATAGAAGAGTTCCGGACTTGTAAGAAACCCTTCGTTGTAAAGATCGCTTAGTGGCGCTTCCGTGTTAAACGGATGAACACCCGTCAATCTGATGAGTCGCGGATCTCTCGGAACATGCGAATCTGGTGTCGGCTTGTCGACATCTAGAACTTGCGGAGTGGGGTTTGCTGGTGGCGGTAACGGAAAATCAGGTTCAGCAGGTGTTGTTGTGATGTATTTGATGTCATCGCCGTTGACAGTCTCTGGTGGAGATGGTGGCAACTGTATCCTCTTGGAAGCAGCATGTATCTGTGGTTGTGGTTCTGATGGCGGAGGGAGGGGTACTCCCGCTGGCTGCTGTGTGGCGACACTCATGATTCGTAACAATGAAGACGTAAAGGCGAACAGTCGCTGCAAAGAGATATGTTGTTGATAGCAAAACCAAAAGTGGCGCTTGCGAGGAACGAGAGGTACAATCCCCAAACTCTGTCAGAACTCAGATTTGATGGAGACAATGTGGCTCAGATTACGTGGACACGGAGGTTTCAACTACACTCGAATCAGACGGGAGGAGATGCTGTAAGTCAGCACCAAACTGTGGAGTATAATAGCCCCAATTCCACCCGACTCTAGTGGACTGGAAGCACGGAGACTTCTCTACTCCACTGACTACACTGAATGAACATTGCGGAGATACTATGTAAGGGCCAATGTCAGCGTCTCATTTTTCCTGCAATCCGCGGAAACTTAATTCGATCTGTGGAGAAGCCCTCCATTTCCGTATTTCGTCATCATCCCAGCTGCCATCGAATCCCCAGGCTTGGGCAATCGCAAATACCATACGTTGTCGTGTTCTGATATGCGAGCTTATCTTTGGCGCTGATTTGGGCATAGCGTCTGATATGCGTAGCGTCGACACATTGTGTTTAGTATGGGGCCAAGACGACGTTCCTGGCGGATATCGTAGACTGCATTCAGTGTGGGGGCGTGCGATAGATCGACGTCTTTGATATTTTCCAGCGGAGATACTTGACTGCGAAGATATCTGCTCGCAAGAGCCTCGCAAACAGCGTCGCCATCATGACTTCGGTTTTCAGTCAAACACAATGTGACGCCAGGACATCATGGGTTCATCTTCTTCATTCTCTAGTGCTGATGGGGCGAAATCCGTGTGACCATTGTCTGAAGTCTACGCAGCGGCATCGCATTGCGCAAGGCTGAACATCGGTCGAGGCGCTTCATAGTGGCGGGGTCGACAAGTTCCTCGGACATCTTAGTAGTGCCACGGAGAAACGCTAAAGATTTGCGCGCTTTTCAAGTATCGCGAGATAGGACGCGACAAGAGTCGGTAGATACAGTAGGTAGGAGATAAGGTGAGAGATATCGCGTCAAGAGAGGTGTCGTTGTTCACTTAGACTAGCGTTGGTGAAGTTTCTCCGCGGGAATGTGAAGCGGGTCAACGGTTCGCTTGCTGGCGTTGACTTTAGTTTGAACGTATTCGAAACCTTGCGCTCACAGCGCTATTGATCACAGCTCCTCGATTTCTTTTTGTTTTGAACATGTATGTCGAGCACTGTGAGAATGAAGTGAGTGAGCGGTCGCGGCCGTGCATTTTGACATTGCGCATCACTCGAGCATCTTCTCTTTGAGAGTCTGGGAATTTAAAGGACCGACTTGCACCTGTCCCTGTAGTCGCTCATGCAACAATTCTGCACGCTTTTTAGTGCGCTTTTCAACCCTCTGCTTCAAGCTCGCCTTCTCGAACCGGCCTTTGACTCCATGCTTGATACGCGTGATCATATCTCCCGCTTTGCCTTTGGTGAGATCACTGGGC
This sequence comes from Plenodomus tracheiphilus IPT5, assembly GCA_010093695.1. Lineage (NCBI taxonomy): Eukaryota > Fungi > Ascomycota > Dothideomycetes > Pleosporales > Leptosphaeriaceae > Plenodomus > Plenodomus tracheiphilus. The sequence goes on from MU006333.1 coordinate 46,132, forward strand.
TTCAAAGCATCTTCCTTCGGTCGAAACTTATTAAGGAAGTCCACTTGAGCTTGCGATGCAGGGACTCTTCTCCAGGACTGGTTCTTGTGAATCCAGATGTGTTCCAATGCGTCAGCAGCATAGGTATCAGCCGCATGCACGACATGCTCGAAGGATTCTCCCTCAGCGACAGTGCGGGGTGTGCCATAGGGGCTTTTGACCTTCTTGTCCGCGGGTAGTTTCCAGTAATACTTGGCCTTGAAACATCCTTCAGTCTTCTCAGAAGGTTCGATGATCAGATAGTTGCCGCTGTTGCTCGTGAGGACGAATTTGCCTTCTCCCACGCCAACCCACGCATTCTGGCTCAAGTTGCGAATGTACTGATCGCCAGCCCCATCAGCTATCAAATCATGGACAGACTCGTAGTCAGTAAAAGTTACGGTACCGGGGAGCTTCTTGGCAACTGTTTTCTGCTTCATCTCCGCAGCTTGCGCCTCGCGTTGCTTCTCAGACTCCTTCCGTTCCTTGAGCTCCGTCATTTTCTTCATGTCTGCTAGTTCCACAATCTCGGCGGGATCGAGGCCGAAGAGTGTTGGTGTAGATACGACTCCTGTACTCAACGCGGCAACCATGTCGATGACGTGACAGTTGTCCTTTCCCTTGTGCAAACGCATGCCACGGCCAATCATCTGGACTAGGAGGTTGCGGGACTTGGTGGGGCGAGCGAGCAAGACACAGTCGATGTTTGGAATATCAGTTCCTTCTGTGAAGACGCCACAATTGAGTAAGACAGGAAACTCTCCATTTCTGAACGCGTCGATTCTAGCACTTCGGATCTTGGTCGGCGTGTCGCCTGTGACGAACTGAGCATCTACGCCATATTCACGAAATTTGTTGGTGAGATTGGTGACATGGCTCAGATCCACACAAAAGACGAGAGTTGAGCTGCGACCCTTGGCTTTGGCTGACCAGGCTTTGATGACAAGGTCATTGGTCTCGTTGGTGTTGATAGCCCTGGACAAAGCGGCAGTCTGGAAGTCACCATTGGCGCCGGTGCCCACATTGGTCAGGTCGGCCTTGATCTCGACAGTGGTGAAGACGACATTGGTCAGCCAGTTCTCTTCGATCATGTCGACATAGTCACTTTGTGGATCAGTTGAGCGTAGTTCATTGTGTTGGCTCAGACTCACCGATGATACACTATGTGGTCAATGACGGTCCCAAGCCTCTTGCCATCGAACCGTGAGAGAGTGGCCGAGACACCGACCAATGCAGGAACCGTCGTTCCGGTCCAGTCGGCGACATGCCTCAGGCCAAAATGCTCGAGGACGTCCAAGTAGGTCTGACTGACAATGTGATGTGCCTCATCTACAAGAAGCAGCTTGTACCTCGAAGCGTCGAACTTTTGCAGTCGGTCGCCAGATGTGATGCTTTGTATAGAGGCGACTGTTATGTCAGCGGCTCCAGAAGCGTGGACCTTGCCCATCTCGATATCGACATGTTTGTTGGGGTATGCGAGAGCGCAGTGACGGGCAGCTTGCTCAACTAGCTCGCGGCGGTGGGCGAGGATGAGTGTCTGCGAGGCATTGCCTACAGCAGGGATGCGGTCAATGAGGTGGGTGAAGATGACGGTCTTGCCAGACCCGGTGGCCAGTGACACCCCCAGACGCTTGTGGCCAGCATCCAGGTACGAGAGCACCGCTTGGATGCATTCCTCCTGGTACTCGCGCAGTGTGATTGGTGTGGGTGGAGGCGGCGGCGGTGGCGGTGGTGGCACTGCGACAGGATGGGGTGCAGAGGGCGAAGATGTCTTGTGCAGCCTGGAGGCGTGTCTTGATACTATTGTTGTTGGTCTGACTGTTGGTGTGCAGGGGGGCACACGGCCTGCACAGGTCCACAGTCTCAGCGCATGCTGCGAGTAGCGGAACATAAGAGACGCAATGCGACCGTGACGTGGCAAAGGAGCAGAGGCGTCGCGAAGCAGTCGCGAAGTCACGATACCAGCAACGACCTGTCCACGGGTATGCATGCAGTGACGCGCCGAGGCCCCGCCCGCCCCACCAAAAAGTTTGGGAGGCTTCACCACCACCACCACCTGCCTGTCTTCACCACTCGCCATGGACGCCAGCAGCACACACGTATCGATGCCCCTGCTGGTGCTCTGCCATGGTAACCACGCAACGGTGCCTCCATCCCGCCCGCCATGAGCTCCGCGTCCGAGTATAATGATGCCGAATCGTCACAGGACTCCTCCAGTGAGGCGCATGTGAGACCGCCCTCACGGCCGTCCTCTCGCCGCCAGTCGCACACCCCATTGACTCCCCGAAAACGACGTCGTCTAGAGTCGATCGACCCTTCTCGAATCCGCAACTACTACTTCGAGGGCAAATACAACGACGCCTATCGCATCCTCTACAATGAACACGTGCATCGTGCCGCTGCCCGATTTGAATCGCTGGAGACTGTACAACACTACACCGCTCAGATAGGCGCGTCCATCTGGCTGTCTACAGAGCAATCCATCTTCTTTGCCGCTCTGGAGCGGCTTGGCAAGGACGATGCGCCGGGCATTGCCAAAGCCGTAGGCACCAAAAGCATACCAGAGGTCCAGGAGCTGCTCCTCTTGCTTCATGACGCTGCCACCAAGCACGTTGACGCCAAAGTGATGCTTCGAGATATCCCAGCCGCCATTGACATTGGGGAGGACTGCAACGAACAGCTCGACACGCTCGCAGAGGCCCTGGCTTGGTACCAGGAGATGCATGAGGCTAGCGAGGAGCAGGCCAAGTTTGGAGAGTACTGGCTCATCACATCTGACATAGCTGCCAAAATCGAAGGTGCCCTCAATCCAGACCGTTCAAGAGCAGCGTCGTCCATTCCACCGAGTGGAGCAGAAACACCGCGCCGAGGAGGTAGGGTCCTTGTTGGGTATGTTCCCAATGTAGTCTATTCAGCTTGCGTTGATTAATGTGAACCAGGGCTTGCGCGTCGTGCAAACTGCACAAACAAAAGTGTGACCGAGGTACGCCATGTGGCAACTGTGTTCGGCGTAAGATAGACGAGTGCATCTATCCGAAGACTCCAGCAAAGTCAGGCCCAGAACCAAGCACAGGGCCGGCCATCGTGGACAACCCTGTCATTGATGTCCTCCAGGCAATTCCGGAGGCCCGGCTTCTGAATGTAGATGTCATGCTTACCTTGTCCCGAACTCTTTTCATGAACCGCTCGCCGTCGATATCGTCGCCATGGCCGCACTGGTCCGAGATTGTGTCAGATCTTGCAGAGGAGCCCGCAATCTACCGCAGTGCTTTCCGTGACTTCCATACTCTGGTGGTCTCCGTAACCAAACGCCTGGTGCAGACTTCCATCACACAAGCCACCTCGCGCCTCCGGTCACAACGTCAACGCACAAAAAACGGCGTGATGCCTTTAGTCAAGCGACGAGACGTATTGGCAGCCCTCGATGTTGTCGGAATGAAGAAGAATGGTCAAGAACGTTGGCAAGGGGTCGCAAGAAGATGCGCTCTACGTGTCATCCAAGGAAGGCCAGAGCGGGTCGGTGGCCGCACCTTTAGGCGCGAGGTATCCTGGAGCGAGGTAGAGAGGATCATGGCCCCTGATACACTGCTTGCGGAGCCGTTCCTCACTGACACCGAAGTCTCCGAAGGGCCATCGCCAACGTTCAAGCGTAGAGCTGCGCGAAGCGGAACTCCACTTCCGATGGAGCGGCTCGCCTTGTCCGATTCTCACAGCGAGTCGGACATGGAACACTCCAATGCTGACTCGGACGTGTCGATGCTTGACGGCCCACCACATAGCTTTGCACGTCAGTCTACACAGCCTAGGGATCTTCATGGTAGATATACTAGTCTAGCACCCACAGTAGGTGATGCGAAGGTAAACATGGCGCATATCACTATCGAAGAATTTGACCATAAAGTGAGTCGTCAAGAGGAGCGTGCTCTTAGGGAGACTCTCTCTATTCAGGCCCCTAGCGAGGACGAGCCGGAGTTGGGTGCTGGGACTCTGGAAGAAGACGGTTTCGAACAAGCAGAGAAGATTGTGACTGAAGTTAATGGGTGGCGATCGTGGATGGAGTACCGTCACCAATGGGAGGAATTCATGGAGCCCGTCCCACAAGAGCAATTTGCTGCAAACCGAAAACCGCTACCTTTGACACTCCACACTGCCATGGTGTCATCGGATCAAATCAATGCAGTCCCTGACGAGAAGAATTATTCGTCTTCAGATGATGGCATGGCTAGACACAGGCGGAAGCCTTTGAAAAGCATCGAGTTGCGAACTCAAGATCCTCGCGCTTACGCAGCTCATCAAGAACGAGCTGCGCGACTGGCGAGTCCGCTGGAGAGCGACGAGAGTCTTAGTGAAGACGCTGTTGATCACACTTTTTTCGAACGTGATCATCCCACACAGTCAATTGAGGCTGCAGACGATACACTCGAAACGCGCGATCCGGACGAATCAATGGACTGGGATACTTATGTGGACATCTAGGCAAGAATGTATATACATGCATACACACAGCCAACTGGGAGGACAATGATATAGGAACAATAGCACTACATTCTGATCGTATAATGTCTTGGCTAAAGCATATATCGAGGTCTGCGCGTGTGCACTTGAGGGCTTCTCAACACAGCCAGCAAACCTGCCTCAACTTGGAGTTTGACCATTAAGCAATGCCAACTTCAGCATCGAAACATTTCGAAAAAACACACAATCGCAACCAGTTCGGCAATTCAGCAGTCAACCATGACTTCTGTCACAAACATGACCAGCTAGCAATCCTAACAAGTGAACTTACACAGGGTCTACGGACTGCGCTGAGGAAACTCTTGAGCCTATAGTTTGCTTTTTGTCCGTTGCTGAGAATGTCGCTCTGGAAACGAAAGGTTCTGTACGCCACCACTTCATTTAGCATGGCTCGTGATTGATTGATTGATCAAGAAGCCCCATAATTTCAATTTCCGCACAGCTTTTCAGAGCTTCTACCTACATCAACAACGCAAAACCTCGTAATGCACTAACATCAATCTTGATCTGAGCTGGTTCTCCACACAACCTAAGCGTCGTCATTTCCCTCCGGGTCCTCAGTCCCCGCCTTGGCCTCGGCTTCCCCCGCCGGGCCAGTTAACGTCCTTTCCTGCTTTCTCTCCCTTCGAACCAGCTCAATCTCCATTCTCAGCATCTCGTCACCTACAACACCCTGCAAGCCATTGTCGTCGACATCAAAGTAGAGGGCCCATTCTCCAGGGCCGTAGCAAACTGCCACAAAGCCTTCCCACCCAGTCAGTATGACTCTCCGGTCCATTTTAGTCACGTCCCATGGTCCAACGATATGAGGTTCTGAGGTGACCCGGTCCCCGTATTTGACTTCGCATGTGTCGCGATCCACATAAATCCAATTCAGCTGTGGCGGTTCGTTCGAGACGGTTGATACCATGCCTTCCCCTTGTCGTCCCCAGTCCTGGTCAGGGAAGGGAAGAAAGTAGCCTGCAAAAGGGTGGTCTTCAGGATGGCCATCTGGAAACTCTTCTGATGGGACGTTGAGATATAGCTGGCCCTTGATTGTCAACTTCAGAAACCTCGATGATTATACGATGCGATACCGACTGAAATGTAGGGATCTCGCACCTTGCCTTCGCTGAGTACTATCTCGCATCCATCAATCTCACGACCACCCCTAGTAGCGCGTGAACACACCACAGACAGATTCGTTTTCAGACCTCGGTGCTTCTCCCTGGCGTTTTGTCTTTGGCCCTGCCGGACAGCTTCTGTAGTTCCTACGATTGCAGGACAAGCAGCAATGGCGGTCAGAATTCCCAAAACCATGATGATTAATATGTTGACGAATGCCGATAGAGGAGTCTGAAAATCACTAAGTAGAGTAGTGGTCTGACCCTACATAAACCTGCTTTTGGTGGGGAGCTGAAACAAGATGCAGATCATACGCGTGTATGTGGTCACTCGTGGGAGTGGAGTTGCGCTGCTTCCCATTCAACAGCCACAAACCTGATTGACATCCGTCGGAACTGGAGGCCTCTGGCACTAAAACTGGGGAATCCGCCATTATACCGTCATTGTGTCTCCAGACTCGCACAGATATGTGATGCATAAAAGAAGGGTTCAAGCCGGTTCTACTATCTACACACTTGACTTTCATCTTCCGTCGACACTTCATCATTCACTACGACTTATCTTAATCATCTAAAGAGATCGGATAGCGCTATCAGCATGTCAGGGTAAGTCACAACATCCACCACGAGAAATTCTCCCTATGCTAACTCCACATAGCGAAAACCCAACCCAAGACGCTACCTCCGAAACCTCGCGCAAGAAGCCCAACAAGCTCGGCTCAAAAGAAAACAACTCTCTCCAAAAAGCCTCACCGCCACAAGACACGCCCTCAGACAACGAAGGCGAGGACGACGAACCCCAACCCGTCATGGCCCCTAAACGCGGTGGCGGCCGCCGCATCGTCCCCGTACACCAATCCCGCATCACCGACCGGCCAGCCAAAGTGGGCGAAAAGGACAGTTCGCTCAAGATCAAGATCGAGCTAGATCTCGAAGTCGAGGTAGAAATCTACGCGCGTGTCAAGGGCGATGTGACAATTGGGCTGATGTAGCCCATAGGTCGAGATTTATGCACGTGTCAAGGGAGACGTGACGATTGGTTTATTGTAAGAGTGATTTCTGATGTTTACTTGTGTTGCGAGTGGAAAAGTAACGTGTTGTTGTGTAGTACTGCGGAAGCATAGTGACATCGTGTAAGATGCTATCTATGTTGGTATAGACGACGAAGACCATGGACTAAGTTACTCTCTAGACGTATCTAAGGCATTCAGAAGTCTTGAAGTTAGGTTTTTCTCTTTTGCTGATGATTGGGGAGGCCTGATCACGAAACCCTATAAAGTACCCTTTCTTTCAAGTCGTTTCTAAGACTGTACTGTATGGAGATGGGCGGTTGTGCATGTTGCTTGATTGGCAAAAGCACATACGATTTCTGATTTCTTGATGATGAATATTTGTCGCTGGTATCACGCTTAGTCTTTATATAATATCATCATTTTGTTCATATGTTGACTTACTTCATTCGCATTTTGCCAGTGGTGATGCGACCTTCTGCTGACAGGCTGGAAAGAGACCAAGCTCGTAAGATCTGACTGCTACACGACACTGCTTCACGAGGATAGGACACCGAATATGACCATTATCATGAAGAATCCGAACATAGCCACCTATCATGTTGCGAATTGGGCGACATCTATTGCGTCTAGCAATGATTCGACGATGGTTTATGACGGACCCGTAAGGAGTCTCAACAATTGCACCAGATGGCTCCTCGAAGAGCTAAAGTCATCAAGCTTTGTGGCTCGTGGTGATTCTGAAGGAGACAGCAATGCAGCAATTGATCCTCTTCTCTTCGAAGAAAGCCTTAACCATGGTGCCTAGACAGGCCCCCATATCTCGGCTGATTCTCTTCGAAATTGGAATTGACAAAGATCTCCACGCGCAAGTCGGTCACGTAGTACGTAGTGGATCGTACCCTTGCCCACGTCGGTGTCCAAAAACCTGTAGGGAATGATGCATGAGCCGGACTTTGCCGGAATCAGCACGGACAAATGTGCACCCCTCAAGAACTTAGCTGGCTCTTGCATCTAGATCCTGAGCTTGCGAGCAGTGGGTCCCGGAAGATGAGGCAAAGCGATCCCGATGTCACCGCGCTCAGCGACTCTCCATTGGCTCTCGGCGTTGGGTCGCATCCCAGCTTGCAAATGAAGAGGCATCCCCTTGTTTAAACGTGTCCTGAGACAATGTCCTTGTCTCCAGTGTCGTTACATGTAGAGTTTTAGAAACTCTGTAAACGTACTCTTCCTGAATGGGCTAGTTATTGAGACAAGCTCGCAAAAGTTAGCCCATGACTCCCCGGCGATACATACCATATGTACATGCTTAGATAACACTGAATTATTTCGTAGGCTGTAGTATTAAACAACATCAGTCTTTGTGCGGTCAGGTGTATTATCTGGTCAATGAGATATTGAGGGACGGAGTCCGTAGAAATAGGTAGGCAGCCCTCTTGTAGTACTATAGAGCAGGGCTCATCTGTCATTTCTAGGTTTTCTCAATAACAAATATCAAAATTAACGTATGATCTCGTTTCCCATGCCTCCATTCCTCTGATCACATACCTATCTTGAACCCCTGCATGCCCTGCCTTCACTGCAAACGGTTTCAAGCCCCGCTCATGCACGTGCCTCGTAAGTGACAGGTTGTAACTCTTTACCAGGTGCTACTACTTCACATTTCACGCGAGAGTATGAGGTCATGGAGGGTTGACAAACACACACACACACACACACACACACACGCACACGTGCATTGATCCTTGAGAAGAGAAGTGATTGCTCCTCCCCACCCCTTCACATTCACTTGGGAAATATCATGCGCTAGTGGTTCATAGATCACACACACACGCATCCAAACGCGCAGCTGAGATCACACTGCCAATGGAAAGACCGTTGTACAATACACCTAGCATTATGAAGTCATAGGGGGGTATCATTCACACACGCACACGCACCCAAGCTGCAGTCGACAACGCACTAGTTGTGGAATACCGGCTACATGGACCATCAGGGCGCATGATGGTGGTACGTGCTGCGGCAACCTTGGGGTATATGATAACTTACGCGGGTGAGGATCGATCTTGCTTTCTTCTTTACGCCACTTGTGATCTGCTCAACTCCATTTTGACTTCTCCAAATAACGAACCAAATCACAGTGTTATATCAGCGAGTCGTATTACTCGAACAAACTCAACATACACTCTGCACCACGAACAACCCTCTACACCTCTGGATCATCACTCCCAACCACCGTATCTACCAACCGAACAATACCATCCACCGACGACGACTACTACATTCCAAATGCGCTCCACACTCTTACAATCCGCCTTACTCGCCCTACTCGCCCTGGCCACCACCGTTGTCGCAAAGAAGGGCGGCGGCGATGCAACGTATCCTAATTGCGGTGCCCCGTTCTGTGCTCGCAAGCGTGGTGCTGTCTTGCCTGCTGGTGTTGACTTTGATGCTGTTGGCGGTCGCATGGATGATTATGTTGGTGTCAAGGGTGATGCTATCGAGGGCGATGTCAAGACGGTCAGTGCTTAGATGCCTATCTTTGCAGTGTCCAAGGACGGAAGGGATAGTGTGAGTACATAGTCCCTTCCTAGGTTTGTGATGGTACGACTTAATGGGTGGTAGGATTAGGTGGTGATGACTTGACAACAGGACCGTAGATGAGATGAGTATAATGTGACCACGGAGAAGGACTTGTCAGAAAACTTTCCGCGCCCCTTTACGAAGCATGAATCTGATGACTGCGGCGTTGGATTGGTGGTGCAATGGATATGGGATGGGATTACGAGGTTCATGTAGCAATATGACGGTCTTGTTCTATGGAAATATTGATGAATTGTGACACCAATGTTAATGCAAAGTCGGTGATCAAAGGAACCTTGATGAACTCCAATTTCGTAATTTGCTTGTGACATATCCAACAGCGCTGACGAGTTTACATAATATGCCGACAATAGAATGTGACAGCAGAGCTTCTACCAAGCCACTCAATCACAAATTTCACAGTACTCATGGCAACGAAAACAAGCCTAAACCACATCACTACTCCTCAACTGCTCTACCTTAGTATCAATCCTATGCATGCAACTCCATTCATCTAAAAACAACTCCTGCACCAAATTCACCCTCCCAAACCACTTCTCTCCCAGCCCAGCCCCCGGTATCTCAGGGTTAACTTTAACCGCCTTCGTCCCTCCCGCCGCAGCCCCATAATTTTCAAAGTGCGCCAACGAATCGATCGCCCACACCATCTGTTCATCCCCTGTATAATGCTCGCGCAGCCTCGCACGCCGTATCTCCTTGCGCACTTCGATTTCCGCAGCGGCCCAGGATAAAGGATAGTCTGAGGGCGTGAGATGTTGACCCTTTGCAAGTTTTTTAGTGGTTTGGCGGAGTGTATTAGCGGTAGTTCTGTGGAAGTTGATTTTCTGGTGCAGGAGACGAGCGTGTTCGCGGTAAAAGTAGTGGAGCGCTTGTTTCCATTCAAACTTTACTTCTCGCTTTTCAAAGTCGAGGGAGAGATTGGGAAGCGGAGTATCGTTTACGATGCCGTGGATGTTGATGGTGTAGTTTGGGAGTTCGGGTTTGTAGGTGAGAATGTTTTCTTGCCAGCGCGATGTTATGCGTGTGTATTCCTGTTGGGCTTTTTTGCCTTGGCCGGGGATGCCGGTAACTTCGCTTTTGGGTCGAGGGTCGTGGAATATGGCGATATCTTTGCCCTCTGACTTCGTCTTTGTGCCTGCCTTGTCCACATCGTATGTGCCGAGTCTGGCGAAGACAACTGGGACCTCAGGCCTTTTGCTCTTCCCGCCTAGGTTGTATTTCTCGAGCTGCCAGTCTATACGCACGCTGGCCAGAAAGTACTCCGCAAATGCGTACTCGGCGCATGCGCGCAGCGACGCCGATACTGCGCGACATGTGAGCCATAAATGTGTGAGGTCGGTATGGTAGCGGAAGATGTTTATCCAGACTTCAGGCGGCAGGGCGGCGCATAGAGGGATGCGTGAAGGCAGGCGCGACGGCACGGATGTTTTTGGCTTCTTGGTCGCCATCATGGGCTTTTGGTGGAACGAGGGATCTACATCGTAATATGTGTGGTTGGTGTTGGAGTTGGTAGGTGGTTGAGTTGGAGTGATGGTTGATTGATGTGAGTCGAAATGTGTGACGTAAGCGGAGAGCATGACTCGTTTGCTTGTGTCGCCCCGTCTTTCGAATGTTTCCGCTCCATTACTTCAATACAATGGCGGAAACTTCAATTGCTCTTTACATCATGCTATAAGGCCTATATCCTAAAATCAATCATTCCTTTCGCATAGGGATCTAGTAAATTAGCAGCCTTGGTGGCAGCTTTGAGGTTCGATTGATGCGTGCGCATCAACCAATTCGCGTTCGAATATAGCAGTACTGCCTCGTCTTCCTTCGACCAAACTTTTCACTAGTGACTTGCATTATGAAGTCTGCTCCTTTATATCAAGCTTACAAATGGTCCTATTATTCAAGCTTTGCTCAGAACTATCATTGACGTAGTCCGGATAAGCACCTTCCTAATCAGGCAAATATCGACCACCGGTCTATCTCCCAGAACCTGGGTGTTGACAGGTGCCGAGCCGCTGGAGACGGATCGCTTATTGTTCCTTTCAATGATGAGCTCAGAAATATGAATAGGTTATCCGCGGCAGACTGGTATGCTAACTTGCAATGGAAGCTCGTTGCATCTCTACTTCCGACGTAGGCATGGGTCCATGCTCACACTCCGGTGCTAGGAGAGATGGAGTTGTATAAGGAGCTAGGTATGCCTTTTTCATCGAGCTAGACAAAACACCTATCTGGACAGTTCTCGATATGTACCTACACACGGCACTTCTTAGCGGTGCACTGCTATCAACAGCATGTGCTCACGAGTTCCTCTTCGGACGCGACCTGCCACCGCCAATCGCTGCGAACGCTGAGAGTTACACAGAATGTGCGAACGCAGCATGGCCTCCTTCAAACGTCGGGATCGAACTCGTTCCTCAGTCGCCAGACGATGACATCAAGCACATGGTCGACGAAATCAGCCCAGCAAACATCGAAGCCATCATAACTAAGCTCGTTTCGTTCGGTACACGTCACACACTTAGCCAGCAAAACAGCACGACGCATGGCATTGGGGCCGCAAGAGATTGGATTGCAGCCAAGATGCGGACGTATGCTGCCGAGAGTGAGGGTAGGATGAGTGTGGAGGTGCAGAGTTATGTCCAGCCTATCGCTTCGAGGATACCGTTCCCGGTCACGATCTCAAATGTTCTGGCTACTATTAAGGGGACTGAGGAGCCGGAGCGAGTGTATGTTATGACAGGGCATTATGACAGTCGTGTTACCGATGTGATAGACTACACTTCTGATGCTCCAGGAGCGAACGATGACGCCAGTGGAACTGCTAGTAAGTCCTTTGTGCAATAGCCTTTGTAAATCAATACTGACCCCAAATAGTCGCAATGGAACTAGCCCGTATCCTCTCCAAACGTCGCCCAAGATCCACAATCATTCTCGCGGCCGTCGCCGGCGAAGAGCAAGGCCTTTACGGCGCCGGCTACCTAGCCGGTACCCTCAAGAACTCCAGCACCAACGTCGAAGGCATGCTAAATTGCGATATTGTCGGCTCTTCCACCGGCGACCGCGGCCAACGCGATCCCTTCACTATTCGCGCCTTTGCCCAGGGACCTCCCGCTTACGAATCCGCCACCGTTGCTGCCCGCCGTCTGCAAATTGGCGGCGAGAATGACAGTCCTGCACGAGAACTCGCACGATTCAGTGCGGAAGTCGCAGCAAACAATGCGACGGGGATGAACGTAGCCATTATCTACCGACTCGATAGATTCCTGAGAGGCGGAGATCACACGCCCTTCTTGACGGCGGGATATCCTGCAATCCGGTACACGGAACCTAATGAGAACTTTGACCATCAGCACCAGGATTTGCGCACTGAGAACGGCACGGTGTATGGCGACTTGATCGAGTTTGTGGACTTTGAGTACACGGCGCGAGTTGGTGGGGTCAATCTTGCTACACTATGGTCGTTGTCTGAAGCCCCCGGTATGCCGCACAATGTCACGATTGACACGACGGTGCTGGACAATGATTCGAGGCTCAAGTGGATTGTGTCGAATAACACGAATGTGGCGAGCTATGAGGTTGTGTGGAGGGCGACGACGGCGAGTCTGTGGACGAGGATGTTGGATGTCGGGAAGGTGGGGTCTGTGACTTTGCCATTGAGTAAGGACAATGTGATCTTTGGGGTTCGGTCTGTGGGAACCAATGGAAAGAAGAGTCCAGCGGTCTACCCGTTCCCTGGATAGATTGAATGGATGTTTGCGGTCGAAACTCACACAGGAACAATGTAAAATGGAACATTTCCACAGCCACGTCTCATTCAAGCCATGGCGTTCGCCCCCTTAGCCAAAGACTACCAGGAACAAGCACTTAATTAGCAAAAATTCGGGAGTTCGCCTCGTCTGGTTGCAAATGTCTCGTAGGAAAGTTCTCGAGGTCAAATCAATTAGTGCCACAAAACTATGCAAGTCTTGTTCGAACGTCAAGAGTGCAGAGAGATCTTGCCCTTCAGGCCCACTGCCACAACCCAGGTGGACAAAGGTGGACAATTCATCACGTTAGAATTAACATCTATACGTAGCATTCGTCAAAAGTTGACCAACGAAGTCAGATCAGCCGAGACGGTCGGAAGTGTCATGCCCCACTTCCCGCGGCTTGACTGTATATGGTAAGTGCGCCTTGGCAATTCACCGAGCCTCGAACTTCGCGATGATGCAATGTGTCAAGTCTACAGACGTATGCCTAGAAGGCTACCACGCAGCATATCTAACAAGCCTCTCGGAAGCGATTTACTTGACTCCTGTTATCCCGGCCCGACAGTTTCGCACTGTGCACCCAATAGATTGAATAACCATGGTTTGTTGATCCCTCCCTTTGCGCCTGCATTTGCAACTAACAGCAAACACAGAACGCTCTCTTCAATTCTGCGCTGCGGCAATCGACCTCTATAAGGAAGGATTTGGACCAATTTGCCGACAGCGCATCACCTTCGCCACATCTACAAGCTCAACTCAACGCGTCCCTCACATCCTTCTCGCGTACCATCGACGAATATGGGAAACTTGCGAAGCAAGAGCCCGTACAGACCAAGCAAGAAAAGGCTTTTGAGAGGCTGAAGAACTTCAGAAGCGAGCTGGATGAATATCGTGAGAATTTCAAGAGGATAAAGAGCGCGAATGAGGACATCGTATGTCAATATCGAACGCATAAGAGAGACATGGCGCTGACAAAATGGATAGCAAACAACAGAAGCACGAACAGAACTCTTAGGCCGCCGTCCGCACCACACGGCCACACCAGAGAATCCATACGCGCAGCCCAATCTCGCCGCAGCCGCGCAACATTCAGCATTCGCTCCTTCCCAACCATACAATCCCTCCGCACCATACCGACCGAATCCATACTCTGCTGGTGCTCCACAGGGCGGTGACTACGATCGCGAGGGTCATGTGCTGCGAGAGAACACCTTCTTCAACAAGACTTCAGATCAGCTAGACGAGTTTTTGGATCGAGGCAGAGCTGTGCTAGGCGACTTGGGTCAGCAGAGGGATATGCTTAAGGGCACGCAAAGAAGGCTCTATACAGTTGCCAACACCCTTGGTATCAGCGGCGACACAATTCGCATGGTCGAGCGAAGAGCGAAGCAAGACAAGTGGATATTCTGGGGCGGTGTTGTTGTGTTCTTTTTGTTCTGTTGGCTGGTCATACATTATCTGAGGTAATGTGGTTTATTGTGCAAGAAGAGGTCGATTTAGTAGGAATTGCATGATCATGTTTTAGCGAGGCGCAAGGCGTAATGTACGACTAGCATAGCATTTGGTTTGAGACTTGTGGTTGTGAGGACTTCGGTAATGTAATGCGCAATTCTGGCAAGTCACAACATTACTGACGAGATTCGAATGTAGACTCAACGTTTCTATTCAAACATTCTAACAAATTCTACAAATGAAACAAAGACTCCCGTCTCGTCTCTGAGAGATCAAGGCCGGTATAAATTTGCGACTATCCTACATCACATAAATCATACCGGTACTACCAAGACACCAACGGCACCATCTCCCCAACACTCACAGGCAGTCATCAAAACGAAACAAAAAGCACCATCCAACGCCACCACATGCGCAATGCCTCAATCCACAAACAACCCCTCCAAGCACTCACAACATCATCATACGCCCAAAACCCCCCAAGACTCAGACACCCTCATAACGACTACCACCTGACCAACCGATCCAACTTCTGATCAATCCCATCCAACTTCCAATTCATCTCCTCCTGCTGCCACTGCAACTGGCCCACCTCATCGAAGTAATTCCCCGGCCGCAGCGCAGGCGACAATACAGGCGACGTCCACGCCGAATTCGCCAGCCGCGGAAGCGCAAGTTGCAACCTATGATTACGTCGGTGTCCCAACGAGCGTGCGCGTGGGTAACGTGGTGGAGCAAGTAGCAGCGGTGTGCGGCCGCGCTGATGGAACGTATCGAACGGATTATGATGCGGTGCGAGCATAAGGGGCAGAGCTGGCGGTGTGGGAGGCCATGCATTGTATATATTTGCGCCCAGGTTCGTCTGATCAAAGGATAGTTCCCGGAGGGCTCGGAGGCCCAGAGCCCATTCATTGAGGTAGTGGGGATGTTCACTGCTTTGTATTCTCCACTGTTGGTTTGAGTAAAATTTTGTCATTTGCTCGGCCAGAGGTTGGGAGAGTGTGAGTTTGGCGAAGGCGCAGAGGATGAGGTAGGTGTGCCGGGTTTGGCGGAGGCCGTGCGTGCTGTGATGGTTATTTTCGTGGTGAAGTTTGTCTTCTAGGTGTTTTCTTATGCGGCGTTCTGGGGAGGTCGGAGTGAAGGTGAAGGTAGGTGAGTCCATTGCTTCTAGCATATTGAAGAGGACTTTTTCGATGGTGTGGAGGCTTATTCTTGGGTTGGTGAGGCCGTTTAAGGCCTCGGAGACTGATAGGGCCATTTCGTCGCCGTTGTTTGCCCAGAAATTTGTGGCGAGGCCGGGGAATAGGGTTTGGAGCGTGTCGATGTTAACTTCGAGGTGACGACCACCAATCCAGATTGGAGCGTAAGCCATGCTGAGGCTGATGTGGCCGGCCGTTTTAATACGTTCCAGGAGAACAGACAAGATCGTATCGAAGACGAAGGTATGGTTATCGCACTCACATTCACAATGGAGGCTCCGACCCAAAGATCCCCAGGCAGCACTATATACCACCCAAAAAACCATGTGCCTCACTACAACGTCACGCTCAGCCCCAAGTGGGACTCCCTATGTGTCCGGTACCGCCTTGTCTCGATGTTACACAAATTTTGTTTGCTATCGTCTTGGCTAGTGCAAACTTCAGTCAAGTAGCCACGACGATCCATTTTCCGCCTGTAGGTAACTTGTAAGAGGTCATAAGGCAATACCACGTCGAAAGCCGTGTGGTCCGGTTGGATGTGCCACCAGTCATGCAGTAGTTTGTGGTTTCACAGCACCGTCTTCCTTTGTAGCTACTGTGCTAGTGCGCAGGGCCGTGTGATGGTGGTCGGGGAATCGGGCGTGAGTGTCAGGAGAGAGAAGTCATTGAGCAATGGTATGCACACATGTGATTGTAAAGCTAAGAGTTTCATACTGTTTCAGGTCGATGAGCGCGTCGTCTTGTCTACATATGGCAAACCTTTCGACGAAGTCTGCCAACTACATGGCGAAACATGCTACATCAGCTTACAGGTCAGATGTCCAAGTTACGGGGAAACCAGAGATCTCCGCCCTGATTTGGGCTGGTTGTGTCTCCAAATACGATAAGAGTGGAGTTTGACACGCTGTCTGTTCCGGTGAGCGGCGCACTGCGAGGCAGAGCTGGTGTATAGATCACACCAAACCTATGAACTCAACACTACTGCAGGTCCAACGTACAAGTATCGTGATGAACATGTAAGAGAGGTCACAGCGAACAGCAAGTTTTCCGTAAATTGAGCGAACAGCGTTACTCACTCATATGTAACGTACTATCGCAGTGCCAGCACGCAGATTCTCACCCTTCTCACTGCTACTGCGGAGTACGTGAGAGGTGACTTAGCCTCTCGGATCTCGGCTTGTTGGGTTCTGACCCGCGATCAAGGCAAGCACGAGGACTTCTACTAGGTCTCGGTTCCGCATCAAGCGAGGCGAGCTCACGTTGCAACGAGGTGATTGCATCCAACGAAATACTTCACATGAACAACGAAGAGATGCCGTCAGCACTTTAGCACGCTAAGGATGCAGCATTCTCCGAACTCGGATCATCACGCCTTATTCTGAAACGCATAGTACGTAGTCAATGTCACCAGGCTTGAAAGGTTCCAGTGGTCGTCAGTAGGTATCATCGCCCCTGTCCGTTTTGCAGAGCTACGCCATGACAAGAATCCTAATGCAACTAATTCTCCTCATAATCACAAGAGTTCGCAATCAGGGTAGACCCTCATGATCGGTGAGCTCTACCTCTTATTCTCAAACGCAGATCCAAGTGTAACACCCCCCTAAACCCTAACCCACAACAACGAGATTGGCTCTGTGATCGTACGAGCCGCAGGCACTCCATGTCACGAGTACCAATTGGAGAAACCGGGTCTGATATCAGGTCAGGGCAAGTCTGCCTCATTCTCTGTTGACGCCGAGTGTAACAGTGTTGAGATGAGGCGGGTACTGTTACTCCGCGGCCTCGTACGAAATTTCTTATCTCCATACAGATTTGTAGAAGTAGTCCACGTTAGCTTCCCGATATTTGTATTGATATTAGAGCTAAGCGAACGTGGAAATGCTGCAATCAGCTCATATCTAGCTTCCCACGAGGCCTTCGTCTAGTAGAAGTCCAGTATGATATGCTGTCATGCCTAGAGATATTACTCACCCATCTCCCGTCACTTTACTACGCGCTAAACCACTAATCAAACTTTCCTGCCACTCCCGCCTAGCTTCCGGCCCTGAAGAGCAGTGAAAAAACCTCAAGATACTACAGCACCTTAGCCCCACTATCACTTAATACTATATCCTCCGTCTAGACACACAAAGGCTTTAGAAAAGCACCGAACCGCATTAAAACATGTTCGCAACGCACGGCACCGCTAACGTTGATTGACATGTCCCACCTCCCATTTGGTTGAAGAATCCAATAGTTCACAGAGACCCCCTGATTCCAAGAATTCACCTCACAAAGAAAACAAGACAAGAACCTCTAACATGAATGGACAAAAAATTAACTCCACATTAGAAACCTCATCTCATTCTCACATCTCACCACACCCCCACAATTTTGCTAAAAAGAGTCGTAAAAACAAAATTTTACCTTGATTTATATTCAAATGGCTTACTACTATACTATACATACTACTAATCTTACACTCACACACTCAATCAACCCCAATCCCATCCATCCATCCAAACATAAAAACCCCCCAACCAAACCAATCGCGCTTCGCTTCGCTGGACTAAAATAAAAAACAATCCATACATCTAGACACTTATCATATCCAAGGACCACCACCACCACCAACAAGATAAAGATAAAAAGATGCAAGATGGCCAAACAAAACGCCACAAAAAAAATGCTCTTTCCGCTTTGATACTCTGCACTTTGCGCTAAAAAAAACCCCCCTAAAAAAACGACTACAAAGTTGTATATGTAAATGGAGGTAGTTGTAATCCATCCATCCATCCATCCAAGTAAGCCGAAGAAAACCCCCCCTCGCAAATGTTGCCGCCGCTCCATGAAAAAAAAACGGGGGAAGAAGAACAAGAGAAGGGTATTGAACAAAACAAGCCAAACAAAGCACGATTTTCTACACTACAACAGCCCTTGGCAAACGGATACCAAAAGCACAAAAAGTAGAACAACCTCCTCTAATGCAATGTTCAAAACCTCACATGATCCAACCCCACATGTCCATATACACATCAAAACATCCAACCAGCCAAACCCTAACCTTCAAACCCCTTGACCTAACCACTCAACTCACCCCCAACCCCCCATTCCCACCCCTCGCATACTCCCTCAACCAAATATCCCCCCCAACGCCATCCTTCCACCTGCCCCACGCAATCTCATACGCATCCTCCAAATCCCTTACCCACCTCACAGTATCAAACAACGCACTACTCCACCTGCTCTCATACAACATTCGCCTCAACTCGCTCAACCTGCCCGTCGCACGATGACCCACATACACGCAATCCCGCGCCAAGCTGACAGCTTTATCTTCGTAATCCGCGTCGCTCGTTGCAATGAGTTCGGTGGCAGCTAGAGCGCCTTGATCGGTTTTGGGAAGGGCGCCCTTGAGAATGCTGGCAGCCATGCGCGAACACATTTTGTACTTGTAGCGCGGGAGGGTGAGGAGAGGTGTTCCGCTCCACAGGACGTCGGCGGCTGTCGTGTGCGCGTTGCATTCTGGTGTATCGAGGAAGAGGTCGCACACGCGGGCGCGGGAAATGTGTTGGCTTTTTTGCGCAACGTCGGTGAACATGATGCGTGACGCGACGGCCGGGCCAGCCCATTTGAGCGCCGTGTCTTTGAGGTTGGTTTCGCCCAGGTCGGGGAAGCGGAGCAACCAGAGGATGGCACGGGGGAGGCGTTCGAGGATGCGGAGCCAGGTGCGGAAGGTTGTTGGCTCGATCTATTGGAGTGTCAGCGCATGTCACAGTTTGTATTTATAGTGTATAACAACATACTTTGTACAGCTGGTTGAAGTTGGCCAGGATGATGGCGTCTTCGGGGAGGTTGGGGAAGATTTCTTTGCGCATGGCCCATCTCCTTTGCTGTTCTTCTTCCCAATTTGGCTGGCGGCCTTGCGAGTCGGGGGCGCTTTGGCGGTGGTCACAACAGAAGAACGTGTCTCGACAGAAGACAATGTTCTCTCCATAGATCCAATCCTTGTCTTCACCACCACTGTTGTCATCAACGAGTGCGTCTTCCATGTCGATGTTACGACGCCAGGGACGGAGTGTATCTGGAGGTACAGCGGTGTCATCAGCGAGTAGATAGTCGCACCATTCGGCTCCTAGTGTTCCTGCGAAGCCCATGAATGCCATCTGGATCGGAGCGGCACGAGCGGCAAAGACTTCATTTCTTGCTCCTCTTGTGTAACCATTGAGATTGACCAGGACGTGAATGCCATCACTGATGATCTGGTTGACGAGTCTCTCTGCCGACCACGAACTGGCATCGTGAAAGACAGGGGCTTCCCGCTCGATTTGCTTGCGATGTTCAGATCCATCGCTCGAGGTCGTGGCATAGCAGTATGCTTTTGCACGATTTGGGTTATGGAGACCAAAGACAGATTGCATCAAATGTGCAAGAGGATGATTGTTGAAGTCTGAGGAGACATATCCTACTTTGAGGTATGGCTTTGGAGGCGCTGGTGGTTGGTATACGGTCGCAGGTAACCAGGGTACTCGCAGTGTGGAGCAGGAGATTCGCAGTCCGTTCCGTTGGGATATCAGACGAATCTGCTCGGCTGACATCGGGCATGTGAAGGTATGGAATGGAAGCACAGTCGGGGCGGCTGGTACTGTCAAGGTTCCGGGTAGTTGAGGTCGCTTGTAAGCTGCGGAAGGTCGTTGCTTGCCTGTCACGTAGCGGTCCTGATACCACTGCCAGGACATCTGGCGAATGGCACGCTCAACGAGGCGAACTATGCGAGCACCTTCCCACTTTTGGCCTTTCCACTTCACCACTGTTGATGCTATGCTCTCTTGCTTTTCCTTGATGTCATCTGCACTGCCGTCGGTCAGAGCTAGCGGGCGCATAATGTCTCGCAGAAACTGATCGTCCATGGAGCCTCGGCCCCAATCTTCGCCATCCGCGAGTTGCTTCTCAACCAACTTTACAACTTTGTGAATCCAGCCAAAGCTAGAGGCACCTGGGAGCCTAGCATCCAGCAGCATTCCATTGTTGTCGACATGCCAACGGTCTCTGGAACCACCGTCTTCAGCGATGCCGCCTCTTCCAAGCCATTCACAAACTGAGTTGTGTGCGTTGGCAAGCCCACAAACGGCTTCTGCAAAGTCCGGGCTGGCATCGACGGCTCTCTTATAGTACTGGATCGCATCGCTGATTCTCCCTTTGTCCTTGACCGCATTGGCAAGATTGGCAAGAGCAATGTCGAAGTTCTGATCGCAAGCTACAGCTTGTTCGTACATGCTGATGGCAACATCTAGCTGTCCAATGTCTTTCAACAGACTGCCGAGGTTGGTATAGAGATGCGCGTGTCGTTTGTCCAGTTGAAGTCCGTAATAGTAGTACGACAGTGCCAGTGCTACCCCACTTCCGGGAATGAGGCCAGGAATTTGTTGCTGCGGTGCAAAATGCGACGCAGCCATCGGCTTCGAGGGCGCAGATTGCTGTACACTCGCGAGAAGGATGCCTACATTGTTCGCGGTCGAAGGACTGGGCTGTAGAGAAAGGGAGAGATAGTAAAGCGCCAGTATTTCCCTGACACCATAATTGGTCTGGCTCATGGCTGACTTTGGTGAGTTGTTGGCCATGCCATCCTGGAAGATCTTGGCAAGTGAGAGTAAGGAATTACTTGTGGTGGACACAGCAGCTTTTCGGGCCATGCCATCGCTGGGCACATATTGGAGCCCCGGCAGTTGACCATGGGAAGGGAAGCACAAGTGTGCAGTTCTTGTAGCAGCCTCCGGAGGTAGAAGAATTGGATCGGACGATGGCGGCACTCTTCGGCCTCCAGGTGATCGCTCCATGGCATTGTAGCCAACGACAGCTAGTATCCGTCCAATCAGACCATCGATACCGTTGGCTTGTGGTCCAGCTCCGATCAAGACGGCGTTCTCAAAAGCCTTTGCAGCTCCAGCATTGTCACCTAGGGCGTAGAGCATATTCCCCTTCGCATGCACAAGGGCTAGGATTCGACCGTTGTCACTGCCCGGAATGGCGTAACCACTAGATCCGAAGCCTGGTTGATCTGAACCAGGGAGATCATCCAAGTCCTTGAAAATGGACTCGTTGTCGCCTTCGAATTCGAAAATAGGCCGATCTGAGGCTTCTGAGAGGTCTGGCGACTCGCTCACGGTTGAGCTTGACCGTTCGCTTTCAGCCTCGAGGCTCCTCAGAGCATCCTCTCTCTTCACAAATCGCAAATTGCGTTCCACTTCTTCTATCACAGCTACAGCCTCTCGGCCACGGTGATCACTACAAAGCAGTCCGATGAGGTGCTCAACAGCCTCAAAGTAGCTAGGACGCAACCTGACCGCACGTCTCCAGTACGCTTCAGCATCGCGCTTTTGCTGAAGAGCAAGATACGTGGCCGCCAGGTTAGAAATGGCTTCCACGTGATTTCGGTCTATTGTCAGGATATGCTTGTACCAATCCTGCGCCTTTTGGTAATCGCCGAGGGCGTAGGCAAGACATCCACCCAACAGAATGCCGTCTATCCAGTCCCATTTGCTTTCTTCGCAATGTCGTGTTATTGCATCGAGTGCTGATGCAGCTGTCGTACTCGGAGTTGCGTCATGGCGCAGGCCCTGATGTGCGGTCGCGACCGATCCAGAAATGCGTCGAAGGGTTCTTGGGGGTTCCATACTAGAGACTTGTGGGAACATCGGTTGTTGATGCATATCTTGCCAGGATTGCCGATGCACGTCCTGTGCGCT
Source organism: Plenodomus tracheiphilus IPT5 (assembly GCA_010093695.1). Classification (NCBI taxonomy): domain Eukaryota; kingdom Fungi; phylum Ascomycota; class Dothideomycetes; order Pleosporales; family Leptosphaeriaceae; genus Plenodomus; species Plenodomus tracheiphilus. The sequence goes on from MU006333.1 coordinate 68,501, forward strand.
CATCGACCAGGCGGATGAAGAGCGTGAATGATACATGGGAGGTCGGGTGAGTCCTCCGTCAAGTCTCGAATTGAAAGCATGTTGAGTGGGAGTAGGATACGATACTCGCCGTTCAAGTGTCTGGCGGCCGCCATTGCTCAGCGACCTTGAGAAGCTGGATCCAGGTTGTCGCGGAGGCTTGGGATAGATGTGCGGTCGAGACGGGGTCCGTCCATGTGCGTGATGCGAGTGTGACTTCCTCGTGGACTGTAAATATCTCAGCAAGTCAACGTACACTGTGTGCGCCCAAGCAAAAACTCTCTCCCGCGATTGGCCATTAGGTGAATCTGGGCCATAGTCGTCGAGGGGAATACTAAGTGGGTAGCTTTCTTGGACCGGTGTAGTCTGGCCAGAGTGCAGATAGTCCTGTGGGCGCTGGGTAAGTGGTCCTGGCAAAGATGGGTTTTGATAATCTAGGGCGAAATTGGGATGCGACTGAGGGTAGGGCACATAGTTCATGTGAGGTCGACCGTTTTCATTAAAGTTATTCTGATTTGGGTGAAGAGGGTATGGCTGAAAGTTAGAGATATTGGCGGTAGGCTGATTGTATGGGTAGCCTAGATATCCAGTATGTTGAGGGTGGCTCCAATCATGATTGGGGTGATGCAGGAAACGTGGGTCTCGCATGGCAGCAGGTCGATACGGTATGAAGGTGCCGTCATGCCAATATGGTCCGAAGGGACCTTGGTCGTTGGACACTGTAGGTCCCAGTGGCATTTGTAGGGGGGGTCCCATAGGCCCAGAGTAAGGATGTCCCCACATCTGGTATGGCAGCAGAGGCTGCAGGGGTGGGACCTGATTCAGCATGGAATCGATCTGAGGCAGGTGCTGTCCCAACCGTCCAGAGCCAGAACCCGTCTCAAAGTACAGGCTGGGACTCCAATCAGAGGTTCCTTCCTGCTTCACACGCCCAGCTCTGCCAGCGACACCCGGAGACCGCATGGGCAGATCCTGCTTGAGGCCATAGGGCATGCTTGACGCAGCGGTGACCGGGAGGAGGATGTGTTTGGTGGCGTGCGGTTCGCCATGCTCGACAGAGGTGCCATCGTAGGCGGCCGCGAGGATTCCCTTGGGCGTCTTACGTCGAAGCATGTGCTCGGGCGGCTTCGCTGCGTGGCCAGACCCTGAGGGCTCGGAGCCGTACGAGTTGTGGCGGGACAGCGGGTGGGCATACTGCTGGGGCAGCTGGTGCTGTGGGGCGAGGCTGCGGCCGTCGAAGCCAGCGGCATTGCGGTACTGCGACGCGTGGGAGGGCGCGGAAGGCAGGTTGTAGTAGGGCGTGGGCGCGGGCGTGGGCGCGGGGGGCAGTTGCGGCTGCGGTTGGGGAGGGTACGGCCTGGCCATGGTCATGGTGGGGGAGCCACTCGTGGACCGTATGGGTAGACGTCTGCTACAGACAAGGGCAGCGCAAGAGTGCGCGGTCTATCAGGCAACGCAACAGCTCTCGTCGTCGCGACGATGCTGGGGGGCGCTGGCTGGGCTGGCGGCAGTCGGTCGACGGCCCAAAGCACAGCTTCACCACGACCGGCTGGTGCCTATGCCTTCGCGGAGTCGTCGTCGATCTGCTGCTACTGACATGTCTCTAGGGGGCGCAACGGGGAGTCCTCAGCACCGGGTGTCCCGAGACTGGCGCGTACCCAGCAGAGACCCCGGCCGGTTCGTGGCGATACGAGGGCTATTCGCAGGTGCGGCCCGCTCGTGCAGCCCGGGGGGGGGGGGGGGGGGGGGGG
>MU006333.1:75290-264327 GCA_010093695.1 Plenodomus tracheiphilus IPT5
TCTTCTTCTTCTTCTTCTTCTTCTTCTTCTTCTTCTTCTTCTTCTTCTTCTTCTTCTTCTTCTTCTTCTTCTTCTTCTTCTTCTTCTTCTTCTTCCTCTTCTTCTTCTTCCTCTTCACTACGTTGAAACGAGGTTACAACTATAAACATCATGAAGCGTAGAGTCAACTTTTTAACCATCTATCAGGGTTGACCTGAATAGAAGAGGGAGTAAAGTAGGATACAGTGGATCAAGTTACAGTGGCGTAACAGTGTTTTTCGATATGATTACGACAAGATCAGGTTGGATTGGGAATTGGAATTGGAATTAGGGTTGGAATTGAGATGGAGATTGAGATTGATATTGAGATTCAATGCGATGAGATAAAAATGTGAAAGGTGGCAGCAGCAAAAAGAGCGTTACGATATCCGTACAACAAGTTGGAATAGAAAGGAAAATCTGATTCTAATTCCAAGACGAATTTTGTATTGCAAAGTCATCTGCGGAGGACGAGGAGGGCCATGAGAATGCAATGAGTGTGAATATCAAGTTGGATCAAAGATTTCGGGTTCACTGGATAATCATGTCCATGTATATGAGGATAGTCTGAAGCGAAAAATGGTCAGGAGTGGAAAATATGTATTTGATTTTCATCATCATGAGGGACACACAGACACAGACACAGATAACAATCGTGTCTATGAGTATAGATATACACCCGTACCTACCAAAACACCAAATTACACCTAAAAACTCCGTGGCTATGCACTGCGCCTTGATGCACGCTCAGATATATGACACACGGTACCAGCATCCAACGCCGACACACACATGGCTGGGAAATTCTACTCCGCTGAGGCTGGAGGTAGGCTCTCCTCGCTTCCTTGTGTGGTAGTTTCTTGACTGGGTGTGGGGGCTAGTCGAGAGTGGATGACAGGCGAGTGTGTGATTTGGGCAGTTGGATTTGATTCGGATAGTTGGCGTTCTATAGGGTCGTTAGTCTTGTTTACGAAGGGTAGATTAAAATCAACGTACCCAACTCTCGTATCCTCAGCTTGAGCATCTGGTTCTCTCGTGTCAAGTTTTGAGTCTCTGCTTGGTAGAACGCGCTCTCATCTCGTGTTGTTGCAGCAGCGGGCAACATGTCATGGTGGTCGTATGGCCCACCAGCTTGGCCTGAAAGAGGACGCAGAGCAGGCGACCCTGCATGACTGCCTTGCCGTGAGCGATCTGCAAACGACGACTGCCTGCTGATGCTGCCAAACGCGAATGGCGAGCGAGAGCGCGGCTGTGCAGCAGAAGGAAGGGGAGAAACGATGGCTTGAGAGCCATGAGATGACTGCGGTTGGGGCGGAGGTATAGACATGGAACGCTCAGAAGTCGGTGTACTGTCGTCAACGGCCGAGGATGAGGGCGGTTGCTGGTTGGTCTGGAGGGCGGTGATTTGGTCTTGCTGTTGGCGGATCATATTAAGAAGTCGGTTCTGTGACATGTCAGTAAGGATCCCAGCTTGCTTTCCAGAATCCCAATACATACAACCTGTCCCTCTTGCTCGTATTCAAGCTCCTGGTGGAGCTCTCCCAGACTAGGGGCACGTTCATGCTGCGGACTATGCGGCCATGGAGCCCTACTACGGGAAGGGGGACTCTGCTGCATCTCTCCAGGAGCAGGCATGGCGGGGTCGTTGAGGTTGAGGTTTATGCGGATGCTCGATCGCCGGCGGGCGCGTTCGACGTCTCTCCGCATGCTACCGAGCGAGGGTCGACGCGAGTCTTCATTCTGGATGCCAGCGTTCATGGCTGCAGTGGCGGCGAGCGAGTGAGGGGAGGAGGCCGACATGGTGCGCGAGGCAGAGGGCGACTGGTTGCGGGAGGTGGTGTTGGAGGCAGAGGGCGAGCGAGGCGAGGGCGGCAGGGTGTTTAGGTCTGGCGGCATGGTGGGCGGTGGTGGGCGGTGGTGTGAGACGGGCGGGAGGAGTAGGAATGCCAAGTGGAGCACCCGCTGTTGCTGCCTTGGAGTTGACAGTACAGCTCTTCTTTTTCTCAGGGCGCGTGGTCACCAAGGCGAGGCGAGGTGAGGTGTTGGTGGGGTGAGGTTTCGCGGGGCAGTGACGAGTGAGGGGACGGCCCAAGCTCCGGCCGGCCAGTGCTACTGCAAGGTACGGGGCCGCATCAAACACCAACGAACCGCCGCCACCTATGAGCCGAGCGAATACTCCTATGTTATGGATTCACATGCAGACGAACGCCTCCGGACCCAAACGCCGGCCCAGTTGTCTGCCGAGTCCTCATCAATCGAGCCATCCATGGGTGCCCGCCCCCACCGCGGAATTGCCAAGAGACGCGTCTGTTCAGATCACACACTACGACTATTGTGTCGGTCTACTGTCCTCGTACGGAACCAAGGCGATCTTCCGCGCCTTAGCTCTCCATGGATCAATGTCACCGACTGTACATAGCTATGCTGCTACGGAATCTGGCATGAGCACCTGATCCAGACTTACTGTGTACACAGTACACACGCCGTGCATAGCGTAGCTCGCGATGCATCCGCACCCGAATCGATAAGCGGCTGCACCTCGCCGCCTTGGTCACACTGAGACACCCTACGCGACGCTACTCTACAATAACACGCTCTCTGCCACACACCTCACTGTTCTTTTTCGGTGCTTCTTCGAGGCCAGTGCAGCACTTTGCAGGTGCCACGCCCACGCTGCTTCAGCCCTTCCCACAGAACGTGCCAGGCCTGCTGGCCGTCGTGGCCAACGACTCCACACAGCATCGCCAATACCGCCCAATATTGGATGGCCATAGAGCGCCGCCGATTAACCCCCGCGCGCCATCAGACGCGCTGCAGATCGTCCTGCACCCGCGCCCACCGGCCACGGCACAGCTCTCAGGTCACGATTGCGGTGCTGCCGTGGTGCGCAAGTCAAGCCTCGGCCAGGGTCAAGCTACCGAGTTTTAGATTGGGCTCACCCCATGCACTGATGCACTGCACACTGCACACTGCACTCTGCACTCTGCTCTCTGCTTGACCCTCTAGTGTGACAGAGGCCTGCTGACGACAAACCTTAACACCAGAAGCCAGACGGCGACTCCCAACCGCAGTTGCACTCACTGTGCGCCCGCTCTGCAACTCTTGTCGATGCTCGTCATCTTGGACGCACAACGGTCTCCAACGTCCAGCTGCCGGGCCTCAGCGTCCGGCCCCGTAAAACACGCCAGACAGGTGCTGACCCACGCCTAGCGCATCACTTCAATCCGACCTTCTCTGCAAAAGGGGCCACTGTACAGCCCCTGCGAGGTTCCGGATCACACAGGACGTGGGCCTGGGACATGGACCCCTGCACACAATCACCTTTAGGGAGCACACTTCTGCGGCAGCTAGTGCCTGCCATCTTTTCGCTCCACGACTCTTGACAACGTCGACAACCCGTTTCAGTTCGCTTTCCCACAGCGGCTGCAGCCATAACTGCATCACCTCTCCTTTCCAAGGGGCCATGTCCTGTCCTTTCGTTTGAAATCCGTGTCCTTTGCCATTATAGCCCTGCTGGCTATACCACGCTCCTTCCATCGTTCCCCAGCTGCAATTTCCACGCTTTGCGCGCGCACTGATCACGCACCATACTCGACAATTGCCACTCTAGCAGACGACTTGCCCTCAAACTTACATGTTCAACCTTTGGCGACATCTGATTTCGCCGAGGTTTGGAAGCAAGCCTACCCTGTCCCCATTGCATATCGGACATCTACCCGCCGCACGACATAGTACAACCGGAATAACTTGATATATACCTGGCCCAACCCTCCCCGCCTGAAGTGCACCACACTCGTTTGGCTCCGTGTAGCCACCTGCTGCAAGTATGGCCGCCGTCTCTGCACAAATTCATACGCCCTCCATCAAGACGCCTTCAGAAGAAAAGTCCAGACTTAGACCCGGCAGCAGCTTGCGCAGTCGCACTCAAGACACCCCTACTGGCTCGCGATGGCGCTTCACTCGGTCTACGACAAATCTTCGCGAAGCCGCATCTCGATCAGGGTCAACCAGCTCCTCTCAAGTGCCCCCTCCCCCTGTGCCAAAGCCCGAACGACCTGCTTCCAAGATGTCCATCTTCAGTTTGTTCAGCCGTCCAAAAGTGGAGAGGGCCCGAGGTCACACGGAGGTGGGCCTCGCTGTGCCAATGCGACCACAGACACCACCAAAGCCAGCACCACCGACATCCACGCCAAAGTCCTCCTTGCGTCAAAACCCCTCACCCCCCGCACAGCAGTCCATACGTTCACGATCAAGCCAAATGTTTCGACCGACATCGATGCGACCGACAATGCTGCACAGAGAATTCGGAGACTGGGAGCCGCCTCCACTGTTCCAAGCCTTTCCGCAGTCTCTGAAGCATGCTACCGTCCAGGCATGTGTCTTTCCGCCTGAGGTATTGATGCGATCGCAAAGTCAAAGACGGCATGCTGAGATTGTGCGCGAGAAAATGGACAGCGTGCGTGATCTTTCAACTATTGCGGAGAACGGCTCTGAGAGCAAGAAATTGGAGAAGAATCACAAGCGACTAATGTCTAACTCGGTGCTGAACCCGACTATGCCCGAGCTTGTCAACAAGATCTACATCTTGGTTGCTGCGGGGTATGTTCTACAGTACGCCGGTGACGGTACCTTCGATCGAACACCAGAAAAGGTGCTTAAACTTGGCAAGGAGTCTGCAGCGTTTGCATGCGATCTGATACCCGGTAAGCACTGGGTGCTGCAAATCTCCAGCCACGCCCATGACGACGGGACATTCGAGACGGGTCCCAAGAACTCTCTCCTCTCCCGGCTCCGGACGCAGAATGCTACTACGAAAGCTGCTGCCACAAGCTTCTTGCTTGTTTTGGAAAGTGCAGAAGAGATGGATGCATGGATGAGTGCTATTAGGAAGGAAATTGACAATCTTGGTGGCATGAAAGCAAAGGAAGAATCCATGCGGGCCTCGTCATCTACAGACGACTCAGCGGGAAAGATCTCGGCTGAGGCTATCAGTCATCGATATCAGGTTCAACGTGATCCTGAAACAATCAGCAAGGTTACCCCTTGGGAGACACCGCTCGCCTCACAACGCTCGGACTCACCACGAATCGTCACCTCGGATTGGGCGACGAATGCGAGTGAGCGAAGTGTGAGCGTTGCTGACTCGATCGGTGGTCAGTCCAGTCGGGTAGGCAACGGCCGTCAGTCAGTTGAGATGTCGTCGGTCGCGTCGACGCCAATTTCTCAGCACCAGGTCCAGCTCGATGGACTCCGGGGTCGATCTCGATTCTCGTTCATGTCAACGGGTACTTCGACATCGGGTCCTGGCACTCGCAACACGTCACGGGACTCGTCTCCAGCCCCAACATCACCATTGAAAGAAGTTTTTCTTCCCGGAGATGGTGAGCCTCTGCGCAGCGCCATGTCTCTCAAGTCGTTTCACATGAATCCGAACAATAGCAGTGCGTCCCGTCGCAGATCAATGCAACCCCTGCCCATCACCAATGAGATCTTCCCTCAAGTCGTCACCACTCCTATCAAGCAGCAACGACATTCGTTGTACAGCCCGACCTCTCCAAAAGCACCTGAGCTAGGCGAGCAATCTGGAGCCGGACCCAAGGTGCCTGCAAAGGACCCAGAAGTCGCAAGTGTGCACTCACAGTCTCGCAATATAGTCCCACACATTGCCGATGCAGCACGCTCCTCTCCGGTGCAGAGTTCAGCGGTACTGTGTCCGGGGGAGCCTGTTGCTACTCGTGAGGACAGTCCCGTTCGAGTGGATAATCGCACCTACAACGTCCCGCCTCGGAGGGACGTCATCTCCCCTCCGCCACGGGAACCTGCGCCACTGCCCCCTCAACCTGCCCGACGACAATCATCGATAGGTGTCTCGCCATCGTTCTCGTCCCAGCCAATGGCTATGTTCTCCTCTGGTATATCGGAAGCCAGGATCCAACGTCGAATCTCCGCAACGCCAAAGCCTTTCATGCGGCCTCTGCCTGTCCGGCCTCAGGCTCAGCATGCTGATGGCTCGATGATAGTTCCTAGGAGGCAATCCTCACTGGCACCTACTTCAGCACCGGCACCCCTGCCGTTCGGCATCAACGTCAATCGCTCAGTCACAGCGCCTGTAAGACCCCCTTCAGCCGCTGCGAACATGACACCGACCTCGAGCCCTGGTACACACCATCCATCTCTTCCACCGTCACAAACATTGCGCCGCCCAACTTCCGTCCAGATTCGATCTGACCCTGCGCCTTTCCTCTCATCAGCACGCCCTGCGCGCGCCATCTCTTCAACCCCCTCGTTTGTACCTGGCCGACGATCTTCAAATGCGCAGGCGTTCGCGCCCACCACAAGAGTCCTGCAGGCGGCTCCTAGCATCGACACTTTGCGCCAACAAGCACTTGCGCAGCAGACTCAACCGAAGATCGTTACGCCTAGGCGAAGCATGCCAGTGATGGGGCTACCCCCTCCTGCTCCGCCACCAAACATGCCATTGCCGACTCTCCCGCCCAACATGCCTCTTCCACCTACTCCGTCAAACAGTTCTACTCCTACACCGCCGCCCAATATGCCTCTCCCTTCGCCACCACCGTCCATGCCTCTTCCGCCAACGCCACCAACCTTGTTATTACCAACACCACCGCCAAGCGTGCCCCTTCCTCCCACGCCCCCTGAGGTACAGGCCACGGCGAAAGGTCTCGCTGTATAGACATTCATCATTTCGGCTTCGTTCACTGTATCATTATCATTTCCGGGGTGGCGTTTGCTTGCTTGCTTTCGAGAGGAGGGAACGTTTCAATCCGGGGAAAAAATATCCAGGCCAGTGTGCCAACTTTTACGTCGTTATGCCAATTCGCTGTCAGAAACAGTCGCTTATCGCACGATACCATCTCAGTCTACCTTTTTATGTTGTTACCGTTTTCGTTTACTTCGATTCTTTGTATTATTGTTTTGAAATATGTCTGTTGATTTGCTGTGCTCATTGAGCGCGTGCGTCTTTGTGCGAATGTTGGCCGTCAGTATTGAAGGCTATATGAAGGCATCTGAGGATATATCAAAAAGGCAGATTCTATTCGAGCTTGCAGATAGAAAGAGGGCGGGGGGGCTTTCGGGGCATCACTGCCAAGTTTTATAGTTTGAGTGGGAAAAAATTCGTTCTTGCCCTAAGTTTGTTTACCCGCCATACATGAACCTTTTCAAATTATAAGATGCTATGCTCGCATATGCAATCTGTTCCAGGGAAAACACAATGGCATATCTTTTTCTTACCCGACCCAAACACTCTTCGCTGACATCAGCAAGTTCCCACCTCCGTATCCCCAGCATGACGATCTCTCACAACAGAATGCTTGAAGTACCTCTGCCCATTCACCTAGATTCCATTTACCGTCTTGTAATTCTGCGCTTGTCGGGTCGCCGGCCCATAGGTAGGTTTTGCAGAGGGTGGTGCGGAGGGCATTTGGGTTTGGAGATGTTTGGAGGGATGTCTGAGGGGATGCATGTATGTTTGGATGGGAGGAGGAGACGAGGTTTGTGATGTGGTGTTGTTGTTTGATAAGGCTGTGCTGTCATGAGCTATAGTCTGTTGTGTTGTATTGTGGGGTTGCGGTGGCTATGGCTGGGAAGAGCGGGGATCTCTCTGCTGATCGAGTTATTGAGGCATGGTATTGCTATATGTAGGTGCATGCATGAACGAATAAGACATGGAAGCTTAGCTGAAATTACTCATCCAATCCATATTGATACAGTAGGGGTGCGTTATGATATTATGATATGCTGCCGCATATACGCTATCTGGTTGGTAAGGTTAGACGCGCAGACTACAGCAGCTACTTGACCTTGCATTGCATGAACTGCGTGCTCGTGATAGATCAACAGGGGCTTGAAATCTGGACATTGTCTCTTCCGCGATCAACGTTAAGCATGCCCCTGTAGTTCACACCATGCAGGCGTGTCTACCCCTAGGCAGTGCGCTAGTGTCCGGTTAGCGTGACTTGTCGATCTACCCACCAATTCTTCCTTCTGCATAGTCATTTCGATCATCAACAGTCTTACTTGTCATCAACACAACAAACAAAATCCCGTTGGCCAATCGGACTCCATCATTCTCTCACGCATCCAACGCGTAATGGCGCCGCGCAAAAAGGTCGTAACAACTGCGAAAGCGACAAAAGTTACAAAACCTAAACTCAGCAGCAAACCATCAGTACCAGAGCCGACGAGTCCTGTGCCAACGGCACTACTACCATCACGCGTCCATCATGCGTCTTACCATTACCCCTTGCTTTTGAACGACAAGGCGCGATGCGACGCGTTGTTGACTTGGTTTGAGGGCGAGGAGGAGACGCGTAGCATGCCATGGCGAAAGGCCTGGATCGATCCAAGCGAGTATGAGGGTCGAGAGGAAGAGCTGGGAGCAATACTGGGAAAGAGAGCGTATGAGGTTTGGGTCAGTGAAGTTAGTAAGTTAGATTTCTGTCTTATCGTGGAATGTTAGAATGAAAGTCGCGAGCTGCTTCGAAACGCGTAAACGCGCTGTCACGTGAAGATGTACTCACGCCAATTCCAGTGCTCCAACAAACACGAGTCTCGACAGTGATTCCGTACTTTAACAATTGGATATCCAAGTGGCCAACTGTTCAGGATCTTGCGGACGCGAATCATGACGATGTGCTCTCTGTCTGGAAAGGCCTTGGTTATTACTTTCGCGCTACACGTCTTCACGAGGGTGCAAAAGCCATGATTACCAAGTCAGTTGGCTCCTCATGTCCTCTGCCAAGCAGTGCCACAGCTTTGCAGGAGTTCCCAGGTATCGGCCGCTACACTGCCGGTGCGATATCCAGCATTGCGTTTGGGGAAGCTGAGCCTGTGTTAGATGGCAATGTTGCCCGAGTGCTGAGTCGACAGCTTGGACTCTACATGGACGCCAAGGACAAGAAAGCAACAGATGTACTATGGGATATGGCTGATCAGCTAATCAAGTCCGTGTCTGGAACGCAACCGAGCCGAACACCAGGACAGTGGAATCAGGCCATGATGGAGTTGGGATCCACAATCTGTACACCGCGTCCTCGATGTGACGAATGCCCTATCCAATCGACTTGCAGAGTGTACAGCGAAGGGCAAACGGTGGCTAAAAAGAAGCAGATGCCGACTGTTGTGCCCGATATAGAGGATGCATGTACCCTTTGCGACGTGTTGGATACCGAGGACCTGGTCACCGCATCAGAGGATGTGGCAGACGATGAGCGCGTTACTAAGAAAAGAAAGGCTGTTACAAAACAAACGAATACAATCTCGCAGTACTTTGCAGTGGGCACGCCGAAGTCGAATGTTGAGACTGAAGGTGAGGAAGAAAGAACTAGTCCACCTATCGAAGAGTCACGCAAACGCAAATTGCCGGCATCATCTGCAGTACCAAAGCAAGTAATATCGTACTGTGCACTCTTCCCGAAGAAAGTCGCGAAGAAGAAAGCCACCGAGGAAGAGTGCGTAGTGTGCATGATCGAGCTGCGCATGCCAAATGGATCGAGCAAGTGGCTAATTGAACAGCGACCAGACAAGGGTATGGACCACAATACCGCTTTGAACGTGACCGAGGGCTGATAACCGATTGTAGGACTACTCGCATCACTATGGTACGTAAGGGGCGCTGCATGATAGGTTGTTGGTGGGTGGCTTGCTGCTAACTGCCGATCCTGGTTTCTCGTGCAGTACCAGACCACAATCGGCCTTTCACTGTTCATCAGTTATCTATTCAATGCACATGAGCTGACTATCTCGTAGGCAGTTCCCGCAGAACACTCTTTCTACATCTCAAAACACGCCACCGCTTCGCAAAACCGCGGCTCAGAAGTATACATCCAGCCTGGCGATTGACGACATCGACCTGAGTAATGCAAAACATGTCGCGGCCTTCCCTCCGTTGGTGCACGTCTTTACGCACATCAGACTCACCATGCACGCTTATCAATACCGTATTACTAGCACTGATAAGACAGGGGACATTGACCTTACATGCAAGGGCCCGCCCACCCGCAAATGGGTAGATACCGAGTCCATGGACAATGAAACACTATCGACCGGTATGCGCAAATGCTGGGACCTGATCCAAAAGAATCTTTGACGTTCCAAATCTCTCGCCCATGCGCTCAGTCGAGGTCGCAAAAACCTCGCCCCACGTTCCCCACGTAGCCGTTATCTTTCCCCAAGAGATACACAGTACTTGGCTTCCGCTGTCCGCACCCTTGGCCAACTGTACCCTCTTCTGATTCCTGGGGAACGCTATTGCCAGAATTGATAAGGGTGACACTGCTAAACTGAACTGGGCGACGCGGTCCTACCCATGTTCTGTCGGTGCAACTGTCATTGGCTGAGAAGGGAGCACTGCGTATCAATGTATCACGCCCAGAACGTGTGGTGAGCCTACGCCCCGGGAACGCGAGGATAAGGATGGGTGTTGGGATATAATCTTGGTCGTTCCTCCGAGTGTTTGGGTCTGTAAGACTGCCTTACCACATTCTCAACATTGTATTACTTGGACTTTTAGGACGAAGTACAGTCAATATGGCTGCGCTGTCTGCGCCGACACCCATTACGGAGTGGCCGGATTATTCTGTTGATCCCAATGGTGGAGATGTAATGACGCAGGATTTGAATGCTCTTTACGACAAAGGCGATTTGTGCTGGCTGTTGGTCAGCTCGGTTCTGTGTTGGTATGTACAGCGCAGTGTTCGGTTTCTGAATCCGTCAGTAATTAACATGTCAAAAGGCAAATCACACCAGCCATTGGCTTCCTCTACGCCGGAATGCATCGACGAAAAGCCGCATTGACAATGATATTCCAATCGCTCTTCTGCGCTTGCGCAGTAGGCATACAATTCTGGGTCTATGGATACTCGTTGTACCAATCGCACACCACTGGTCCATTCATCGGTGATCTTTCGAAAGCCGGTCTACACAATACTCTGGCTTCGCCGTCGCTTGCCAATGCTGGGATTCCCGATATTCTCTACGCTTGCTTTGGCTTCACATTCGTCACTTGTACCGCGATGATCTTGGCAGGCGCTATGCTAGAGCGCGGACGCATGTGGCCATCCATGTTCTTCTTGCTCTGCTGGACCACGTTCGTGTACTACGTTCTTGCGTACGCAGAGTGGAATCCCAGTGGATGGTTGTACAAGCTTGGAGTTTACGACTTTGCGGGATCTGGTCCGGTTCATATCGCTTCGGGCTTTTCTGCATTAGCATGGGCGGTCATGTTAGGCCCACGAATTGATCCGCACAAGGAGTCTCATCATCCTAAGATTCCGCACTTCAGACCACACAATCCGTTTCTGGTTGGACTTGGGACGATCTTGATCTGGTTTGGATGGTATGCTTTCAATGGTGAGTCTCTCGAAATGTTTTTTGCTAAGAAATGAGATTACTGACATATACCAGGTGCGTCGACGGCTAATCTCTCTATTCGTTCGATCTACGTAGTCTGCAACACCAATCTCGCAGCCTGCGGTGGCGGTATTGCCTGGGTCATCCTCGAATACGCTTTCACCAAGAAGTTCTCCATCATTGGCTTCTGCTCTGGCATCATTTCTGGTCTAGTCGGCATCACTCCCGCAGCAGGCTTTGTGCCAATCCAAGTTGCAGCACTTGTCGGAGCATTGACATCCTGTGGTTCCTTCTTCACCGTACGCTACAAATATCTCCTGCGCATTGACGAAGGTCTGGACATCTTCGCGATCCACGGTGTAGGCGGCTTCATCGGCGACATCCTCACAGGCTTCTTCGCAGCAGACTATGTGCCCGCCATGGATGGTGTGAGCAATACGTACGAAGGCGGGTGGTGGAACAAGAATTGGAAACAAATGGGGTACCAGCTTGCTGCTGCTACTACCTGCGCCGCATGGTCCTTCGTTATCTCAATCATCTTGCTCTTCATCATCAACAAGATCCCGGGCATGCATCTTAGGGCGTCTGAGGAGGATGAGCTCAGGGGTCTGGACTACAAGTATTTCCATGATGCGGAGGATGAGATGATGATGATTAATGGGTATGGGACTTCGACACATGGGAGGATGGCATCGGGGGTTGTGAGTGGGTCGGATAGTCATCAGGATGTTCCAGTTGCTACGGATGAGAAGAGAGACTGATGGTGCAAGGGTGACTTGGTGCTATCGGAGTAGATTCCGGACGCCACATCTATGAATTGGCATGACTACCTCGCTTTATAGACATTGCTTTGTAGACAAGACGTCGAGTTTCCGCATATATTGTTGTCAGTCTGTATCACTTCTAGTTCACGGTCTCTATCCAGGACCTCGTCCAACCAGCTATCATCTCGTCTCACTCGAAAACTTCCAACATCACCTTACCGTGTCCAGTTCATCGTCACCCCAAGCGTCGCGAGCTAAACTTAATTCCCACCAATGACTTCAGCGGCCCCTGCGCCACCAAATGCAGGTACCGCATTCCTTTCAAATGCCCGCCCTCGCGCCCCATCGCATCGCACCTTCCCTACACTTCTCCACTTAATCTCACATCCACCGTCGTCACCAATCCATCCCATTCCCCACCTGATCCAAAAACTTAGACAAGTTGACAATGCGATTCACACTCGCCCTTCCAATCGCAACATTCATCGCCACGGCCGCGGCCGCACCAGACCCACTTGTTACCCCACGCGCCGTCGTGGCACCCCGGCAGGATGACCCTGCGTTGCTGGGATGGTTGGATGCTTCGAATGGACAATGTACGTTTACCTTTTCTAACCCAATCGACAGTCACCATTCAGCAAACCACCCCCCTCCCCCATACCACCTCCCCAACACCCAACCCTCACTAACCAACAGACTCCGACCGCCGCACCTGCGACTACCCCGCCACCCTCTCCACCTCCGCCACCCTAGCCCAATGCTGCAGTCCCTCATCCCCCTGCACATTCTGGCAATCCTGCAGCGCAGGCACCCTCTTCGCCGGCCCATCGACCTCGCTGTTCTGCGACCAGGGTTATTGTAATACCGCTGTGCTTGTTAATACGATTGGAGCGAGTTCAGGGCCGGGGTATTTGGGATGTTGGGCTACGAGTTTGGGGAGTGGGGCGTTTACGGTTATTAGGGATGTTGGGGGTAAGTTGAGCTGGTTTTTTTTGGTTTTTTGGTTGATGTTTGGGGAGAGACTGGCTGATGGGGTATAGGTGCTGTTGCTACGGCGTCGGTGTCGGAGACTTCGACGAGTGAAGTGAGTAGTAGGGTGGAGGAGAGTGTGTCTAGGTCTTTGTCTGGTTCGGCGGAGACGACGAGCGCAACAGGTTCTTCTGCTGGGGCTGGGGCATCGACGACTGCGGCTGGGGCTGCGGGTGGTGCTGCGAAGCCGTTGACTGGGGTGTTTGGACTTGTAGCTGTAGTCTTTGGTTTGTTCTAAAGTGACATGGGTGAGTTGTTGACTGGTCCGTCGCAGAGCAATGGTAATGGTATTGCAAGCATACAAGGTACTGTACAAATACTAATATGATTCCTCAACCCAACCCAGGATCCAAAAATCCCCCCAACCCTCACCACTCCACCCCGCAAAACACAATCCTACAACTTCGTAGCCCCCTTCCCTCCCTCCTCCCTCCCTACTAACCCCGGATGCGCCGCCTTAACCGGCCTCGTGACAGCATAAAACGCCAGCCCATTCGACTGCGTCGAAAACTGCACTTTACTACCAACATGGAAGAACGCAAAGTCCCCGCTGACAAGATGATGCGTGATCCCCGTTGCTTCATCCAGCACATCGATTTGTCCGCTCAACACGTATTTTGTCTCTTCAAAGTCGTAGGCGGCGGGGCGTGCGGGGCCCGCGGTGATTTTGTAGAAGCCCGAGGTTAGGTGGGAGGGTGTGGGGGTGGTTTTGGTGCGGATGCTGGATGGGGGTTGGATGGTTAGTTTGCGTGGTGTGTGGCTGGTTGGCGCATGTGGGTTATAGGATTGGAGTGGAGGGGTGGAAGGGCAGGTAAAACAAACGTGTGGAAATCGGCTACAGTGGCGTTTTCGCCCTGGGGGAGGGGAATGAATTCATGGCCTGCGCCTTTGATGATGGTGAGGGGGACGAGTTGGTTGGACACTGAGTGTGTGGTTAGTTATTTTAAGTAAATTGTATTATAGGGCTTTGTTCGACTTTTTCAACAAAATCTGAGACATGGGGAAGACCGACTTTTAGTTATTGTTGATTCTAGTAATTGTGAGGGACTTGTTGTTAAGTGTTTCTTGTATACATAGGCGTGCTATATAAGAACCATTGCTGTCTTCTCGGTTGCATACCCGTAGCGGCCTCGCATAATGCACACAATTGCCGGATTGGGACAGTCGGGCCCGACTTCCTATACTAGTGCCACAAACAAATATGGTGCATGGCTTCCGTCACAACATGCATTGGGCAACTAAAGCGGACCGTCCTCAAAGTTTCGAGGGCCTTGTTTGTTAGTCACATGTACGGCAGTGTTGTTGTGCAAAATGCACCCCTCGCTTTACCAGAGGATTTGCCGAGTCAAAATCGGACAACGGACCGTTGGTCGGCACCTCAGTATCATGCTCAGCACGTTATCGGTCAGATAACCGAACAAAGTGACTAAATTGATGATGAGGGGAAGCCGGCGGAGAAGGGATCGGTGTGAGACTTAAGCATTCTGTCATGGTTGATTCGAGTCGATTGAAGTATTTAATAGTGGGCTAGCCCCTGCAGAGTGATATGATAGTCCATGCGGAATTCCCACCGGCGGAAGCTTCTTAGTCTGTCCACAGACCTGGATATGTACCATGATAGCATTTCCTACTATGTTGGAAGCAAAGCATGCACCACGTCTTCACCTGCGCTCACACCTTAGTTTCGCCTTGTCTGCATCCTGCATGCGCAACAACAACTGCATATCACACTCATTCAGCACACCCTGAACACGTTTGCGAGCTTTCTCCTCAGACTCTCCTTCTTCCTTCACAATAGTCATTCGATGCTCGCGCGTGAGCAGTGCCAATACCGCAACGAACTCGACTTGTGAAAACTTAACACCTGGACAATTCTGCGGACCATCAGACCAGGGAAAGTACGTGTCTCGAGGAGGGGTAATGAGAGCTTCTGCGTTGGAAGAGTCCTTGGTGATCCAGCGTTCGGGCTTCCATTCTAGTGGTTCAGGCCAGTATTGTGGATGGGTTTGGACACCGATCAGGCTCGGGCTGGTGCTAGTCTTCGCTGGGATGATGTAGGTGCGGTCTCCGACCTGTAGACGTTGAGGTTGGGAGTTGGTGTGCTTGGGCAGAGAAAGAATGGGTGGGAAGAGTCGAAGCGTCTCAAGCTGAGATCAAGTTAGTAGCAGCACATCATTCGGAATCAGGTTACTTACCAGTACGGCACGACATCGCAATAGCTGCGGGAAAAGTCGACCATATTCCCAGTCACCATCATCTGAAATGACCCGACGAACTTCCTCAGTTACCCAGTCCTGGACTTTTGGTGCTGTTGCGAGCAAATACATGCTGAATGCGAGGGTGTTGGCTGTGGTGTCGTGACCGGCGAAATTGATAACGAAGATGTTGCCGTATATCTCCTCAACAGACAGTCCTTGAGGTTGGCTGGGCCCATCGCCTTTGGTGTCGTGGATGTTGGAGGCTTTGATAAGAGACGTCATGAGTCCACCAGCCCCATGCTTACCCGCCTTGAAGGCTGCATTTTCTTCCTCAATCATCCGCTCCATATGGTGCTGAAACTCTTCAGCAGCTGTGCCGATACGTTGCAGAGATTTGGGGAGGAATGGAAACGATAGATACCGGCGAGGAATCAACATGAGAAGAATGGCATTGTCCAAAACCGTTGACAGCGCATCACGGTAGGAGGATGCGGTGTCAGTTTCTGATGTCCCTTCACTGGCCGATTTAAAGCTGAACGAACGCCCAAAGCCGGTAGCTGCGAGAACGTTGAGGGACAGTGTACGTGTATCCTTTGCTACACTGAAGATGCCATCCTTTGTAGCGGTAGACGTAGTCCATGTTGCTAGCATCTGCTTCGCTTGATCCAGAGACTCCTTCCACACAAACTTCATGATGCTCTCGTTGAAGGGTGCTGCAAGTACCTTGCGGTGCCGAGGCCAATTGGTCAGATCCGCCGTGGATATGCAGGGGCCATAGACTTCAAGAAGTGCTATAATTGGTCAGCTATATGGCGTTGAGCAGGCCGCTTAAATCCTCACTATAGTTGTCGCTTGGACGAATGAAATCTAATCGCCGCGAAAAGATATCGTGAATTGCTTCCGAGTCGGCCACTTGGATATGCAGGCTGCGGGGCGTCACGACGGCAAAAATTGGTCCATAACGCAGATGGGAGTCTGCCTTGTCGAGGAAAAACCAGCCGCGACGCAGGTATGGAACGAATTCCGGAAGCAGAGATGAAGGAAGAAGATCGAAGAGCTTGAAGAGGTGAGGCTCTATCACCTGAAAGGGGACGTTCAGCGGATCAATTGGCACTCGTATGAGGGGGAAGCCAATGGATTTTGCTCGCCGATAGTTGATCTCCAGGCAGACCAACGTCCAGCACACGTAGGCCGCGACCGCAGCAGCGATGTACTCGATCATGGCAAGCGATCGTGAGGGTCGCCGTCGTGAAAAGCACAAAGAGGTAGAGGGATGTTTGTGGGGGAGAGTAGGGGACGGGAAGGGCTTCCCACGCTTGGCTTGTGCAGCCAGGCACCAACTCTGGTGTTACACTGCAGGACAGGCAGGAGCGAACGAGACTAGGCTCCTTCGGGCTAGTGCTTATGATCGGGTGAAGGTGCAACCACACATGCCAACAAAGGACCAAATTAAAGCGTAAGGCGTCCAGCCAACCAGCGACCCCACACATATGCATATTTAGTCTCCCAATACAGAGTTCTTGCGTCATTTATATTGAGACTGCGAAGGCAGATGCATTTGATTATGCGTAGGACTCGCAAAAGAGAGAGACTCAAATTATTGTACAGGCTTCATTGATCTCATGTTCAGCCAGTCCACTCAGCTGTTATGACGGCCATGCGCGCATCTTTAGGAAGAACTATGCCTTGGAATGAGAACCGCGTGTCGGCCATCTTGAACAGCCATTGCCACGTCTCTGCATCACGTTCACGTGCGTTGTTGAAAGCCTTCATGGAGATGTCCATGATTCTGCACGTTTATTAGCATGAGGTAGCACACCCGAAGCGCATGCGTCGCGAGACATACCGAAGATAGCGCTCGGCGCGTATAGAGACCTGACCTGGATCTGGTATACAGATATCATTAACCACGATCTTGGCGCCCTTCTTCAGTGCTGGTATCAAGTTCTGCAGGATCGTAATGCAGTACTTGTCTGACCAGTCGTGTAGAATCCATCGCAAAAGGTAGATGTCTGCTCCCCGTACAGGCTGCAATGTCAAGAAGTCGTGTGGCATTCCCAAAACACGCTGATTCAACGCATCGGGAACATCCAGCCCTGCAATAGTCTCTGGAAGATCTTGTACGATGCAGGTAATGTCTGGAAATCTTTCAGCGATTGCAACGCTTACTTGACCCTGAGAGCCGCCTATATCGACGATCGTCCCTCGACCGATAGCGCTGAAGTCGTAGTGATCAACTAGATATCTCACGTCGTATGAAGGGTGCATGTGCGAGAAGCTCATAGCTTGGACGAACTGCTCTTGTCGCTTGGGGTCTTTCTTGATGACATCGAATGGATTCTCATTAGTTCCGTGCGCCAAAGAGTAGCCCTATCATTGAATTAGTATTTTCGCACATTGAGACTGAACTTGGATGTAAGACGTACACTCTCATTCGGCTCTTCTGATCCAGGCCACTTCTCTGTCGCATCAACCGCGCGACTTACAGCAGGCCAGAACTCTTGCGCAATGTTCATCGTCCATGACTCCAGCATAGGGTTGTTCAAGAGCATCTTCGAAGCGGCCGTGTGAGCAATGAACCCCTTCCTGACCTCTTTGAACACATGTTGACTCGCCGCAACGCGAAGGAATCGCGTTACATCCTTCTCATTTGTCGAGCACGCGCCTGCTATCTCTGAAAATGATGCAACGCCATCCACCGGCACTGCATATGCGATCTTATGTCGATATAGATACTGTATACAGAGCAACAAGTATTGCTAAGCGAATTAGCTTCGAACGACTTTTCAGGGTGCCTCACAGTAGCTTACCTGACCAGAGCATTCGACAATTAAACCCAGTGGTCCAAGGAGAAGATCATGCAATTCATGAGCGCCCTCTATCGCCGCCTCACGTGCAGCCGCCACGTCTAGTGGCAATTCCTCACCCGGCGTGAGATGGTCACCATGATCAAAAGACGGTTCTGGGAGATTTTGATTGCTGAAAAACTGCGCGTATGCTTCTGCATTCTCTTGAATCTGCTTCACCAAAGCGGTAATGTTCCCGGTTCTTGCAGTCATTGTTGGTTGAGGTGGTGCAGAGCGCTGCAGGCTCCCGTGGCTGCCACCAATCTTCTTATACTCAATATTGTAGTATCCATCCTAGGTCTCAAGATCATACGTACCATGATTGGGGGCTGACTTGATGGAGGTTGCTTAGCGCTGAGTGGATTATGCACATCTGAACTGGTGAAAGGTACCCATGCTCAGCCGAGACTCAGCCGCGGCGTCTCCAATTGCGGGACAACGGCTTGAAGCTAGCTCAGTTCGCTTGCCGTCCCGCCACATGCAGTCCTCCCCCATCTCTCCGATTTCACTCTAAAACCTGATGATGGTCTTATCTGTTTCTATTTTACCACTACGTCTACCGACCATCTGGTTCTCCAATAACGCAAGCAGTCAATTCTGCCTTCGGAATACAAACTACTCAGCCCCAAACCGGGCCTGGATCCCGGCATCGAGATGAGACTGAAGACAGGGTCTTGAGGGTGTACAGCAATGTTACCAGGGCGATGGTAACGGAGATGTCAGCATGCCTCGCGATAGTGCTGGTCCACCAATAGAGAGCTTTTGAACCTTGCTTTGAGCGTCACGTCGTAATGTAATGTTTTGGCTCAATCTGTGCTGTGCAACGCAGCTCGAGCAAGACCTTCAAGTCTTCGCATCTCGAATTTTTCGTTTTCTGAGACCAGATTCGCAGTCTCTCGAGGCAGACAATCCATGATGGAGTCGACAGCTACACGTGAAAGTTGCTACCTAACGGGGTGGAAGCTTGCAATCATCATCACTTCATTATATTTCGGGTCTTTCCTCATTGCCTTGGATACGACCATCATTAATGTTGCTGTGCCGAAAATCTCAACAGACTTCCAGTCCCTAGGAGACATCGCCTGGTACGGGACTGCGTATCTACTGACCGTCACTGCTTTCCAACCTATCTTTGGATCATTTTACAAGTTCTTCAACACACCAGTCGTGTACAAGATTTCCATCATCATTTTTGAAGTCGGTTCGGTCCTATGTGCTGCAGCTCCATCCTCGCCGGTATTCATCTTTGGTCGTGCCATTGCTGGACTAGGCGCTGCTGGGATTCTTCAAGGTGCTCTTAGTATCATCAGTCAAATCGTACCTTTGGAGAAGCGACCGATGTACATGGGCATCGTGATTAGCGTCTTTGCAGTCACCGTCTGCGCTGGACCGCCCCTTGGCGGTGCCTTCACGCAAAACGTGTCGTGGAGGCTCTGCTTCTGGGTGTAAGTCACTACCAACAAGTTTCGCATCAGGTATATTTATTGATAATAAAATGCTCAGCAATCTTCCAATTGGTGCGGTTGTTTTAATCGCACTGCAGTTTCTCCTCAAGATTGACGACAAGAATAACCATCATCGTCAACAATCATTGAGAAATAAATTCCTCAATATGGATCCCATCGGTTGCCTCTTGTTCATCAGTGCGGTGTGCTGTCTACTTCTCGCATTACAATGGGGCGGCCAAACCAAGCCTTGGAGTTCGGCCACAATCATTGGACTTTTCATCGGTTTTGGTGGCTTAACTGCCATCTTCGTTATCATACAGCTGAAGCTAGGAGCGAAAGCCCTGATACCAGTACACGTGTTTAAACGACAATCAATCTGGACTGGTGCAATGGTGCTTTTCTTCCTCGGGTCATGCACGTACCTCGTAAGTTGTCCATTTCACATTCGACACGGAAGCACACTGACGATTTAATGTGAAGATCACTTTCTTCTTACCTTTCTGGTTTCAATCCGTCCGCGACATCACTCCCATCGACAGTGGTGTCTACTTCATTCCCTATTTACTGCCACAGATTCTTGCTCTTGTGGCCGTGGGGGTATTGGTCAAAGTCACAGGACACTATGTTCCATATATGCTACTTGGTGAGGCCATATGTATCGCAGGCACTGCGCTGCTCACTACCTTGCATGGCAACACTACTACAGTACAATGGGCAGCCTATCTGGTAATGGCTGGAATGGGGATGGGGATGGCCATGCAACTTCCCTACACCGCAGTTCAAATTACACTCTCGTAAGTTCAACCAGCTCTACCAAAAGACTATGCTAACGTGGGACTTTGTTCAGTGATGATGATATACCGACTGGGAATGGTGAGCAAAGACTTTCGAATGCAAATCGATGTAGCTCACAAGCATAGGTATCGCGGTACTCTTCTACCAACTGGGCGGGTAAGTCTCCTACATTTACAGCCTCCTTCTTGTTCCACGACTGACGCAGCCTATCTCAGAGCAATGGCTATCTCCTTTGGCCAGACCATAACAATATCTACCATCTTTCAGAAGTTGCCCAGCCAACTCCCAGGTTTGCGTCCCGATGCCGTACTTAAAGCTGGCGCTGCAGGACTTTCCTTACTAGTGTCTTCGCCGCGTGAGCTGGAAATACTGAAGTCGATTTGGAACACTGCTATTAGTCGTTCTATGATCCTTGCTGCGGCGATGGCCGCATCATCGATTCCGTTCACTCTCGGCATGGAGTGGCTGAACGTGAAGAAGGTTGCGGAAGCCAAGAAACTGCAAGCAAACGAGGAACAACGTGGAGAGTCGGGGTTGGACCAAAAGATAGCCCCCTCAGAGGCAAAGTGTATTTCTGGAGAGCCATTGTGAGAGCCGTTTTGCCTAAGCAGGCATGCCTCATGCAGATGATATGATACAATTGTGCTCCCTCCCTCGTTCACTGCCATCTCTACCACCAATATTTGTTCTTCCGCTAGCTATAGCGACCCTTTGATATCTATGGTCTTTCTCAACCTCAAATTCAAGATGAGAATCCCAGTCTCGACGTCTTATTACACGCTGATGCTCCTGTGTCCACTTATATAACGAGTACACGCGGCTGTCGAAAGTGACTCCAGAGCGAACCACCCTGCAATTTGCTCGGTCAGTCAAGACCTCCTTATACTAGAGTTCCTGAGGGTACCTACCAATAGGACAACAAATACAGCTATGTATGTTTTAGCACTGTCTCTAAGATTCTGGTTCATCACATACTATCGAACCAGAGCCAGCTCTGTGCTTCCTTGATTTGGAAAGCTATCATAGCTATCCGCACAATCAGGTAGCTACCGTAATGCCATGTTGTAAAAGGATCTTGTTTGGCGATTGAAGGTACTTCCATCCTTGACTTTCTGTCTTTGACGATGTGGAAAGATTGCATATTTAAACTTGTCGAAATCTGGGGAATATATGGGCGGTTGATAAATTTAAGATGCAATCGCTTTGGGAAGTCGTCACATTTAAGCGGCTCCGTTGTATTTCAAGATGTCGGGTTGTGAATCAGAAGCCAGGCTAACGGTACCATACAACACTGTCATTTTCGTACCAATGACTGCTAATCCAGACTTTGCCGATACAAGGGCCCATTGCGAAAGCTGAGACCAGGCTATCACAGGCATCTTGGAAGTCGGTGGTCGCGTCCGCGTCGCGTACCACCCCTAGAAATTCACTCCCCAATTAGTCGAACACATGTGTTCAACCAGCATGCACTGCACGACAAGCCATGCCGTTATGACTGCGTCGGGCGTTGCTGCCAGTCTTAGCATAGCGTAACTCAAGTGTTCCATCGTGATTGCTTTAATGATCCCACTTCGCCCGCATATGCTGTCAGCTTTGACACGGACTCCGAAGAACCCAGCTAGCGGTGGCCATGCAACAATGAATAGGTTACACGGCTCGGCGACACCAATCGCAAGATTCGCTGGTGCTGACAGCCATGATTTCCTGAGTGCTGTCGTTTGATAGGTAGGGTAAGTTAGTCAGGCAAGCCATTGTACCCCGCGCAACCCACACATGTGTATTGCGAGCGGCTACACAAACTAACTTTGGAAGGTCAGCCACAAATATGATAAACAACAGGTATGGCGACCGGAATTGTACAGGGTAAAGTCGCGCGATGGATGACTGTGCAGTGTGCATTGGTGGCAGGACGCCCCAATCTTCAAACTATGACACCAAGCCAGCGTGTGGACTGCGATTCTCATGCCGCGCATGCGTTATGGTGGTCAGCACGATATTAATCGATCTTGTACATGGTTGTTACACGAATGCTTAGTGACAAGCAGGGCTGACTTACACAAGAGGGGGTGCGCTCCTGCATCCTTGAATCAGCCTTGCGATAACGTCAGGAAAGCTTCTTGGTTCATCTTTCGAGCTTGAATCTCTTCTGCCTTCTCTGAAGTCGAAATAACACTACTCTTGTACCCTACAGACATCATGGTTGCAACAGCAGCTGCTGCACCCGCGACACTCAAGCCGCGACTTCATGCGGAAATATCGCAGACAGTATTTCTTGTTCGTCTCACTCAGCCCTGAAAGCAGACCTTGTATCATTAGAAACTCACTGATAGCTATCAGGGAGTCGTATGGACATTTGTAGCGCTCAGCCTCATCTTCGTTATCATACGATGTGCGATCAAACTCAAAACCTTCAAACGCATCTCGTCAGACGATATTATCGCGCTCTTCGCATGGGTCCTCTTCCTGACAAACATTATTCTGTGGACTGTCATGTCTCCTAGGCTCTATGATAATTACGAAATGCTTCAAGGCAAAGGTCCTTTTGACGAGGCAGGAGTTATGAGAAATCTGGAGCGATACGGCGAGTTCATCCACTGCATCGCGCCATTCACAATCATGTTTTATACAAGTCTTTGGAGTGTCAAGATTTCCCTCTTGCTGTTCTTCCGCAAACTTGGACATCAGATTCGGAGCCACGAGATCTGGTGGTGGTGCGTGCTTTTCGTGACGGTCTCGACATGGGCTGTTTGTGTGGGGAACATCGATTACGCCTGCAGTACGAGAGCCTGGAAATGGATCATGAGTATGTTGCACAGGCGTTCGATTGATCAAAGAGCTGACATTCGGTAGCATATTGCCCGGTGCAAGCAAAGATTGACTACCAGAACTCAACGTTCTACGCGAATTGCGCACTCGATATCATCTCCGATTGCCTGAGTAAGCTCACATCATCACAAACGTAGTAGCTGAAGACTATCTGACCAGTGGCAGTTGTTTCAATCCCAGTTTTGATCTTGTGGAACACCCGAGTTCCGTTGCGCCGCAAGCTTGTACTCGTCGGTATTTTCTCAGTCACAGTCATTGTCATGGTTGTGTCAGTCATCCGGGTCCGAGTTGTGAACTCCAAGACTCAAAATTCAGAGATTGCGTGGCTGATATTCTGGAGTTACATTGAGAACGGGACTGGTAGGCATCTCCTCAAGCCAAATTTTGCAAACATGCTGACATCGTGTTCTAGCAATCATGATCTCATGCGTCGCTTCCTTCCGCCAATTGTTCGTGGCGCAGGAGCGAGCAGCCTCAGCTTCAGCTTCAAAGAGCTCAGCTGGTAAATCGTTCTTCACGATATTTACAAAGTCAAAGGATTCGCGTACGGGATCTTACGGATCTCGCGACAAGTCCGAGCGATCACTAGATTCGGAGCGTAGCGCGGGGAAGATTTTGCCTCTGAACAACATACATGTGCACAGCATGGTCAGCGTCTCGTCGGATAACGCATCTGGGAATCATACAGCGGCACAACAAGGCTATTCAAATGCTGTGTAGACTCCGGTGGAGAGAATATGATTTTAGATTTTGGGACCGCGACTCAGTGGCGGTAGAATAGCACAATAAATGTCGGCCTGGACAAAATGAAGAGTCACCCTCATCCATACATTATGAAATCTACCTCTAATTTCAATATCTATAATTGTGACTAACGTGAAGGGAACTTACATGTCATTGCCCATAGGCTCACGGCCTCTGAAACTTTGACATTTCGTGTCCGCCATCACCTTTTGGGGTCCCTATGCGGATATATGTCTCGCCCAATAGTCTTGGATCTGATAGCAGTCACAAGTTAGGTAAGGTCAGATATCATGACTACATATGACTCGCTGGGAACCGGTTTCGAGTGGCAAGGCCTCTCTGACTTCTATTCCCATGAGTCTTTCACGGAGGTGAATCTCCCTCCTTCACTTCGAAATGATGTTATTGCCTTATAAAGTTCTGGATCTAGTTTGTGAAGCTATACCGTCATTATTTGCAATTTTGACTTTCCTATGCCTCGTTGCTGTCTCTCGTATCTTTGGCGCCAGAAATGGTCAAGAAGTCAAGGATGAAGCTCCTACGCTTCCGTACAAGTATCCCATTCTGCGAAACACGATGGAGTTTGCATTCCGTGGGCCCGAATTATTCAATAAACTTCTGTGTGTCCACTTCAAGTGTTCATGGCATTCACTGACCAAGATTAGAACTTCGTTCCCAACAATCGCCGGCGCACTTCGTATACGACTGATCAACGAAGATATTTACATTGTCCATGGACCAAAGAACGTCACAGCAGTCTCCCAGAATACAAATCTGAGCGTAACCAAAGCTTATGGCTATGCGTTGCGCCACTGCTTTGGAATGAAGAAGGCGGCAGCAGCACTTTACCATCGCGACACCTCGGGATCACGAACAAAGCCCATTGCAGGTAGCAATGTTAGTGCAAGCAGTCGAATCGGTATTCACACACACGCCAACATCGCCGAGGGTCTTCTCGTCACTGGTCTGGAGCCTATGACACAGCGTTTCGAAGCAGCTCTAGCCGCCGCACTCCATGACCACAAGATTGATACTGAATGGAAGCAATACAGCGACCTAGCGACCTTCTTCGAGGATGTGCTGGGACGAGCAGTACTGGATGCTGTTTTTGGACCGGCGTTGCTCGAAACGAACAAAAGTTTTGTGCGAGATTTGTTCGAATACGACAAGGTAGTCATGGACCTAGCGAGACGAGTGCCCTGGTTCATCAAGCCCCTACCCTATCGACTGAGAAGTGGGATTGTCAAGATGGTCAAGAAATGGCATACAGCTGTGACATCGACATCACCGTCAGACCAATCAAACAACTCACATTCGGGCTGGGGTAGCTCGATGCTGAAGAGCCGGTACGAAATGTTGATGAGATCAGATACCCAGGATGCAGACTCCGTCGCTTCTACCGATTTCGCATTCATCTGGGCGTAAGTCTACCGTATGCGCTTCGCTAAGCTAGACACTGATTGACCCCCAGGTCCGTTACCAATGTCGTCCCGTCGACACTGATCATGGCAGTGCAAGCAATCTGCGACCCATGTCTATTGCAAGAGCTTCGGGCAGCGATGGATGAACGATGTTTCGATCAGACCACTACGATCAGCCATGAAGAGCTGACCAAAATACCCATTCTCGCATCGCTATACGCTGAAACACTACGGTTCGGCGTGCAGATTCACATCCCGCGCGACGCGCCACACCACACTGTCCAAATCGGGAAATCCATACTGCCGAAGAATAGCTTCATCATGATGAACACTTGGCTAGCCCATTCAGACGCTGAAGCCTGGAACACGCAGAGCGGCAGACGACCCCTTGACCAGTTTTGGCCCCATCGATTCCTGGTATACGCAGATGACCCATGCAGTGGGCCATGCAAGAACACGGCCTGGAGGGAGGGGCTAGATTTCGATAACAAGAAGGCTGTATTCTCAACCGACGGTCTGCAGGGGGCTTGGATACCATATGGGAGTAAGCCGATATTCTTTATGAAGTCGTCGTTATTGCAAGAGGCAGTGCTGACGTTATCTCAGGTGGTCACCACGCATGCCCTGGCAGGCTACTGGCAAAGCGCATAATGCTGCATACCGTCGCTTTATTGGTGAGATTATACGATGTCGAAATTCTTCCGGGGAACAAGATCCCAGAATTCGCCTCGCCGAGATTTGGCTTCGGCGTCAAGAAGTTGGCACATCATGCACCGTTCCGCATACGGCAGCGGTCCGTACGTAGTTTATGAGGATCCTTGGATCAGCCATGTTCCCGGGTGGCGCCGCCTCGGCGATGAAGGAGGTGGTTCCCAGGTCGAATTAGCCGTTCGGAATCTGGCTCACACATTCCCACCTCTTGTAGAACCCGATATTAGTACGAACATGGAATGTGTCTTGTCTCGGATAATACCCTGCCTAGCGTGGGCGCGTTCAAAGCCTGGCGCAGTCAGCCTGCATATGCCTCGCCGACCCCTGTGAAGACTTGGCAAAATTGCGATGCAACACCATGGACGTTCACATGCCGCGCAAACAAGTAACTGTAATTCACACTAGAGCTCATCGGTCGTACTGTTTTGATGTCATTGTAAGCATGGCTGAACTTTAGCCCTCGTAGCATCAGTACACCTTGAAGGGAAATCGAAGACCTTCCTAATTGTCAGAATATCCAATCTGTTCTCAACGTCTCTTACACCCGTACAGACCAGCTTGAGCTTGTATCATGGAGCGCTTTGTTCTCTATGCAACCCTCGTCGGGTCTGCTTTGCTTATGCAACGCATCTACAGGTTTCTCTGTTTACCTCACCATGTTGGGGAGCCCCCGATACTGTCGCCGTCAATACCTTTAGTAGGCCATTTGCTCGGCATGCTTCGCCATGGATCCTATTACTACTCAGTCGTTAGGTCTGTAGCTCCACTTTACACAAGTTCCATTAAAGCTGAGATCTTAAAAGCAACGAGACCACAGCACCCATCTTCACCATGCGCGTACCAGGGGGAAAGATCTACGTTGTCAAATCTCCTCGTCTAGCTTCGCAAGTTGATCGAAACACTAAGGACATTTCATTCTCGCCGTATGTGATGATGTTTGCGGAGCGTATCTTAGCCTCAAGCAAAGAGGGCCTTAAAGCCTTGAGTGTCAATCTACGCGACGATGCTCGTGAGGGCTGTCTGGCGGAGAGTCGAAAGGTAATGCATGATACTATGTCGCCCGGGGAGGACTTGGCTATACTGGCCAAAGATATCGCAACCCATATGTGGCCCCACTTGGCATCACTAGAGAGAGTCCCAAATGGCGGTAAAGTCCAGATGCATGAATGGTTGAGGCATGTTGTTTGTCTGTCCTCCACCGACGCTGTCTGGGGACCGAAGAGTCCATTTCAAGATCCTGTATTCGAGCAAAGCTTCTGGTAGGTTCTTGCAGATTCACAGATAGTCAGCACTGACAGCCACAGGGCGATATTGGAGCAGTTCGCTTATCTTGGTCTAAACTTCTTCCCCACCATCACAGCCCGCAAAGGCTATCAAGGCCGCGAGATAGTATTTGACGGATTTCGCAAGTTCTACGCCGAGAATGGCCAGCGAGAAGCTTCACCACTTGTCCAGAGCCGATTCGGGGTCAACAAGAAGTTCGACATTTCAATAGACGATATTGCCAAGTACGACCTTTCGGTGGCAACAGCTCTCTTGATCAACTCATCCGTTGCCGCATTCTGGTGTACATACGAATTATACTCCCGGCCGCAGTTATTAGCAGAAATCAGAGAGGGTATCACAAGAGCAGCCCGCAAAAGTCCATCAGACGAATACCTGCATGTGGATATCGACAAAATTTCTTCCAAAGCTCCACAGCTGGAAGCGTTCATACGCGAACTCCTTCGACTCAAGGCCTACAACATTTCTGGACGGGTTATCCTGCATGACACTACCCTTGAGGGTGGATACCTGTTAAAGAAAGATTCGATGCTATTGGTCCCATCTGCTGGACTTCACGCTGACCCGAATGTATGGGGGAAGGACGCAGAGGATTTCAATCCTACGCGATTCCTCAAAGAGGGCGGCATCAGGTCAGGAGTCCCCGCGTCCTCCCACCGTACTTTTGGTGGTGGGTCAGCACTGTGCCCCGGAAGACACGTATTCATGACGGAAATCATGGTTCTTATGGTGATTCTCGTCCTCAAGTACGAGATCGAGCCTGTCGGCGGAGCATGGATGGAGATAGAGGGCAAAGCGCATATATCCAGGTCATTTCTAGCCCCCGCGAAGGACATCGAGGTTTGTGTGACCGAGAGGAGGTGCGATAAAGAGAACAAGTGGAAATTCTATTGGGCGGATATAGAGCTCGGGGCCGTGTCCTGAAATATACAATTAGCCAGGCGGAATGGATACCCGAAGGGAGCAAGAGAGGAGACCGTAGACTTCGTTGCACACATCTTTCCGAACACATGAATTGCATTGCTAATCGCTAGAAACTGGATTAACAAGATGGCCTTAATAATCACTTGCGTAGATCGTATGATAGTTGGATCGATACGGCGTGAGATACGTGGTAGCGCGTTGCGCATTGAGTCGGTCTTGAGAATTTGCACTAACTATATGTAGTTAGCGCATTATCGAATGCCCCTCTCGTGTAGCGGCTGGACATGGATACGAGCATCCTCAACATCACTTGAACACTCCACAAGAAGCCGCAATTGATCTTCGAGTATACCGCGGAGGAGCTTCATTGTTCCTTGGTGAAACTTGGATGGTGGATCATCTAAATCAGATAGGCGCTCCCAAGCCGTTGGAGATGTTTCTCATTGCGGGCGACAGATAGTATTGCAGCCCTTGCCAAGGTAACTGTTTGTGCTTATCCGGAGTTTTGACTACAAGGAGATCATATCCTGGAAACATCGTTCAGACTCGTTGTTTAATTGGTTCCCCAAGCCTCCTCCACGATAGCTTTCACACTCTTCGTCTTGATTTCCGGGTACTTCTCGTTCAGACTTCCTTCAGTCTTGAAGTCAAATATCCCAGTGTCGAACCAGATGCCGAATACCGCGCACATGTTCTGTAGTATCTCCTTAGGGACGTATGGGTACATCTGCTGGTGACCAGGCAATTCAGTGGGCTGGCCTTTCTGCAGAGTTGCGATATCGTCATATTTGACGTCAAATTTTGTGCCTTTTACGCTTTCCGAGATCTGGAGGAACTCGTTCCACGTAACTCGGTCGCCGATCACAACTGATCTCTTGTCCCACTTGGACTCGGAGAGAAGTGCAGCGACAAAACGACCAATATCAAAGCTGTATGTCAGAACCACCGACGTGTTGCCAGAACCAGGAATGGCAGCAGCGTTGTTCGCAAGATCGATGACGATGGGGAACATGCCAAGGTACGACTTGACCTTGGGGAAACCGAAGTAATCGAGGAAGAAGCCGTTCATGACGACGGTGTATTCAAGAGACGTGGCATCCAAAGCACTGACGAAAGCAATCTTTGCATTGGCCACTGGGAAGGCCTTCGCAACTCTGGATATGGCAGTGTGGTCAGCCAATAGCTTCAAGAGAGTGCTACAAATTGAACCTCGCAGGACTTACTCTGGGGTGTAGTCGATGCCCCACATGCTGGGAATGTAACGTTTCGTTGAGTTCGACTTGTTTGCGGCCTGAATGAGCGCCAATTCTGGATCGGGCCCAATCATGGATCCAAGCGTGGAGATTACAGTGTCGATGTTGTTCGATTCGAGGACTTTGGCAATGCTGTCCGCATTGCTGTAGTCAACGGCAAGAATCTCAGCTCCGTACTCTTTCGACTTCTCGGCGCTCGCCTGCATTTATCAGTTGTTGCCGAACTAATATTCACAAGAATACAAACCTCACGGCCTAGGATGTAGACCTTGTAGCCACCATGGCTAGCAATCTCATCAACAATAGCTCGACCAAGCTTTCCCGATCCACCTGCAACTGCAATGACCTTGGAGACCATATTAGACTTGGATTTTGTTGGTAGGATGTGATTTCCTCTCGGTTTAATGAGATTTTTTTTGAAGTATTTGACAGAATAGATAGCGGAGACACGATGGTTCTGATACAACAATTGTGTAGTGGTTTGCCCGCATATATATGTTTGTTCACGTAACATGTACACCTGGTGTTGCTTTTCTCGGACCTTCGTCCCGGTTCACGGATCGCTGGTACTTCCGGATTTATCAGCTACAGAAAGAACCACCGACCCTAGTACCTCGACAGCCAGCCGTACCCTTTACAACCACCAACGTTCTTGTATTACCAGCATCATTTTTATAGCCCGGACGAAGTTGAAGAACGTTGTTCGTCCGCAGGTCTGACCAATTGCGTAGAATTTCGGAGATTGCAAGTGATCCGGGAAGGAGATCTCTTTCAAAACGTGCGGCGGTGCTTTAGTCCGTGTGCCTGTTGTACCTCGCATTCGCATTGAGATTGAAAACGTTTAAATAGGTTGTTTATCATCTTGAACACACTATCAGCATGCGTTCGGAATCTTAATGCTCCATATCACGCACAGGACACGGCTCGCATCTATGCGAAGTGTTCAATTTCCAGCAACGCATTGAGCAGCATACTACCTTGCTTAGAGGGTAAGAGAACTTTTGCATTTCAAGTCGTAATTCTTCCGTGAAATCATCGAACCTAACCTATCGGATCACAACTTCTTCGAAAGTTTACTATGTGCCTGGCTTGTTTTAAAGGCAGGCCATCAAAGTTTACAAAGGTAAGTCATAAGGCGCTCTGAAGAACTCGAGACTCATACACAAATACAACAGAATCACACCTTATCGCTCAATCCATGCTGCATTCAGACCAAGTCTGAATCAGTAGTCTCCGATTCTCGGACGTCAAACGAGAACCTATGAAGTATCAGCTCATGTAAGTTCAACTGATCGACGTATGGACGATTACACAGCCTCAGGATAGTGAACTTACTGGGCATTGTCCCGCGCATTAACAAGTATGGTTTCCTCCAATAATTACATTTCATCGTTGTATAACATTTCGTACAGTTCCATAGAATCATCAAGGTCCTCTACTTCCTGATATTCCTCACTAGACTCCTGATTGGACGAATGTATATCTACCGGTTCACCGGTTGGGACGTGAGAGAGTGAGCATTTGATCAAAGGCATCGGTCTGTCGTGAAAGTCCTTGGGAACTCTTGCGATTTCCTTAATGTCGTTATGAGCTCTCTGGGCGCCATGCTCAATCAGTAGGTTGGCGATTGTGTTATGCCCGTATCTCAGAGCTATATCTAACGGTGTGTCTCGGTTGCAATAACACGACTTGGTCTTGATGTTAATATCGATGTCTTCGCGAGAAAGCAAGGTTTTTGTAATATCCACATTACCCCCGTTTGCGGCCAGATGTAGAGCTGTATAGCCAGAATCATCTACAGCATCGATGCAGATGTTTTTATGGTTCAGGAGAAGCGACAGTACTTCTGAGAAACCTTGAATTGCAGCTTTATGGAGTGCGGTCCACCCAGACATATCCTTGACATTGAGATCTATTTCTTCGTGTGAGAGCAACCTCTCTGTGGCGTTCAAATGGCCGCTGATTGTGGCCAGATGTAGAGCTGTTAAGCCAGAACTATCCATGCTATTAATGCAGATGTCTTTGTGGTTCAGGAGAAGCGAAAGTATTTCTGAGAAGCCTCCATTTGCAGCTGTATGGAGTGCGGTCTACCCAGACATATCCTTGATATTGACTTGTACCATCTCGTGGTTCAGTAACGCCGTGGTTGCCAGATCATCAGCTTGAACGACTTTGTGTAACAAGGCGCATCCCTCATGCAGTTTGTTCACGTCGTAGTTTTCATCATCGAGCAATCGGGCGATGGCGTCCAATTTCGATGTCGGGATCTCATTGCTTGGTGTCGCTATGGCTGCGTGACAGTCATTGACGGCTGTCGGAGAAGAGTTCATGATGAGATATACAATATCCCATTGTAATTCCATGCTAGCTTCTGCAAGAAGTAGTCGTTTTTCATTCTCTGGCACGTAGAGCCCGAGATAACGACTCTGCAGTAGTAGTTTCACGACGTGGATGTGCCCTCGCCGAAACGCAATATTGATCAGACTTCCATCGACAGCATGATTGCGATTCAAGTCAAAACTTCCGGGGTTCGACTTCAGATGTTGTAGAAAGAGTTTTACAACCTCTAGATTTCCAATCCATACCGATAGTTGCAATGGTGTTCGCTCACGATTATCCAAGAGCTCATCATGAGAAGTGATACCATCCAAATGCGATAATAGCAGTTGGACAGTTTCTGTGAATCCTTCGTGAACAGCTTGGTGGAATGCTGATGTTGTTTCACGTGTTCCTAAGGAAGTAACTTGGATCATACGTGTATCTGGGTGTTGTAAGAGCAATCTCACAACGGCGGTCTGCCCCGCTGCACAAGCCTCTTGTAATGGCGTGCAGTAGCTTCTGTTCCTGGCGTTGACTTGTATTCCTTCATGAGAGAGTAGTAATTCTATCATCTTTGTATGTCCCTTAAGCGCGGCCACATGGAGAAGGAAGGATCGTTCTCTTCCCGCGAGCCAAGTATTTGGATCGAGCATTCCTGACTCCAGCAGAAATCTCAGGACATCTGTACGACCCGAATACATCACAAAACGCAGCACCGATTTGGTGAAATCAGTGAGCCAGTTCTGTTCGATATATGGAGAAGAACTGACTGCATTGAGGATCGCAAGATTACTGATAGTCACGGCCACTCGGTGGCCTGTCCTCGCGATACGGTACCTATCATGACTCTGGGAGCAACTCATGAGCATTTCGAAGATCAGTGTCTGACCACTCCTGACAACATCATGTGGACATTCATCGGAAGCCTTTGCTCCGTGCTTGATAGGAACTTCGCAAGCATCTGAACTGTGGCTCAAGACTGCCTCGTGTAAAGGTGTTCGGAATCTCTGGTTGTGAGCTTCGGTCGTAGCTCCAAGATTCAGAAGATGGCTCACCATGCCGACCCCATTCGTTATTGCTGCGCAGTGTAATGCAGTGGATCCATCATCGGCTGTCGTTCGAACATCGAAACCCGTATTCAGCGCTACTTCCAGAAGTCCAAAATTACCCGCTGATGCGGCTTGCATGCCGGACGCAACACGAGTTGATGACGTATCACCTTCCATTCGATCGCCTCTCAAGATAGGGTTGGTCGGACTCTCACTATCTTCTAGAAGCTGCTTTGTCTTGCGTACATTGTGCGCTGGCGATTGGTCGGCATGGATGTTGCGCATGTGTTGACGGATATTGTCTTTCCTTGTTGCTTTGAATTCACAGCCTCTAATCGCACAAGGGTATTTCTGATGCCCTAGTTGATGGCGAGCATGTATGTGTCGGGTGAGACTATGCCTGAGGGCGAATCTTTTCACACACTTGTTGCACGAGTAGGGTTTCGAATGCGTCTTCAAATGCTGGCTTTCCAGGCGTCAGATTGCTTTCCCAATGTGCAGTCATGGAAATGAATGTACTTATATCTTCCAAGAGTGACAAAAGATTTTGGGCATTTGTCGCATTTGTAGATCTCAGTAGCCTCCATCTTTTGAGTCCAGGCTGGAAAGCGTCAACTTGTGAAGCATAAGCAAAGTACTAGTATGGTTTGGGTGAAAGTGCCGCAGGGTGATGTTGCTCTGGGCCAATTTCTGGAGGTCAGATACCTATGTACTTGATAGTGCGTGTGTTTCAAGCACGAGCAAGCCAAGGCCGAGCAAAGGGCGCGACAGCAGCCAATCAGTCGTAGAGTTGGTGCCCTTCGACAATATTGTATCCGATTGGCCCTCTTAGCATAATCATCCGGTCAGCAAGAAGGGCGCTGTAGCCTCAGCCTCTGACCCCGCTCTACACTCTACTCCACTTTGGCTCTCCCTCTCGCTCACCTTCTCTTCTCCCACTTCCCCCTTATCCTTTTCATTCGAAACTCCTTGGAGCTGTCATTACTAAACTCAACAAACGATATTAGTGGTACCAGCTACACAAATTCGCAAACAATATTAGCAATCGGTATTTCGTGGACGGAATGGACCCAAACGAAATCAACACACCTGTCGACCACGCGATATCAACTTTTGGATCACTGGATCCAAACTGGGTGGGCGTGGCAGGTCCGAGTGGTATCGATGCAGGTTTTCCGCGGTCTTATGCAGGTGCAGCGCCATTTGCACAGCCCGAAGACTCCTCGCCAAGGTATTTTTTGTAACCTAACACAGTTATGCCTTTCCGTCTTCGACGATTCCGTTGGCGGATTACCAGTGTGGGGGCCAATATCAAGTTCAGCCTCTTCCCCAGCCTTACCACATCCAGTCCGGTCCCGTGCAACAGCTGGGCGCCTATTCGGACAATGACCTTCTCCAACAAGACACTACCTATGGGATTTCCGGAGACATCCTAGATTGGTCCTTCATGGACGAGACCATGATGTCGATGGCCGACTTTGGGAATCCTCTGCCGCTACGGCCAATTTTGCCCTTCCCTGTTGACGCACCTGCACATCCCTTCCAGCCCATCGCACCCGCACCACCTCGACCTGCCAACTCCCATGCGGAACTTGGCGCTCCTACGGACATCCTTGCAGCTGACACTCGCATCCGCTGCAACTTCGAAGGATGCACTAAGACGTTCGGTCGTCCTGGAGATCAACATCGCCATATGCGGAAGCATCGACCCATGAAGTACAAGTGTATCGATGTCGATTGCGATATGAAGTTCTACCGCATAGACAAACTTCGTGATCATCTGCGTCAGGGCCATGGCATCACAAATGTGCTGTCACCACGCAAGCTCGCTCGCAATGGTAACAACTTGTAGGTAGCGTCTTGCGGGAGCGCGAGTAGGGAAGTTCGTCATGACTTCCAGGGTTTCTTTCCGTAACCTTTTAAAGAGCTGCTTCTGTGTATTTGTCAGTCATTAAGGTCTTGCTTGTGTACTTTCATTGGTTAGGAAGAAGTATCGTTAATTGTACTTTCGTTGGCTAGAAAGTTCAATCAGGACTATCGTTAAGTGTTCTTCTCTTGGTTAGAGATATGTATCAGGACTATCGTTAAATGTGATCCGTTTCCTTAGACGGTATTACTTGCGGATGTTCGTGAAGTCTTCACAACATGCAGTGTGAGAACTAAGCCTGGTCTGTCTGTTAGATGCCATCATCCACCGTCGTGAATGTCATCACTCATCAGCACCATCCGACTTTTTGTACGATCTCGCTTCAACTAGTGGCTCGAAAGTCCACGGAGACTCGCGCCTCCCCCAAGTCGTTTGAAAGAGATTTATCACCATAGGCAACAGAAAGATGAGAGATGCCAGCAATCAACACTCTGCGAGGAGTTACGGTTGATGATCAAAAAGTCGTACACGGCCTAGAGTAGTAAATCGTCACGCTTTGATTCGCAGCTACACAATCCCGCCTATCCCGTCGCGTCATCCCCACAAGGCCACAAAGCGATACCACCAAACCCTTGCGGCTCCTCGGATCGAGAACATCATCGATGTGAGCTACACGACAAACTACCTCATGCGGCCTAGTAGACCCTTAAGCCCCACAAGTGTTGGACCCTGAGCGCCGACGTCACTCGCCAAGCTATGCGATCATACCTCCTGCACATCTGTTCAAATAGCGAGGATCGCAAAATCACGCCTACACTCGGCAAATCACAAGATACTGCACCCACTGAGTACACCTTCATCTTGGTTCAACACTAGCCACACCGTGTAAGAATTACGCAGAGTACAGGCGTTCTTCTGAAAAGTTTTCTGGCGTCCACTAACGCTGTAGTACAGGGAACTTGATTCTATCCGCA
Source organism: Plenodomus tracheiphilus IPT5 (assembly GCA_010093695.1). Classification (NCBI taxonomy): domain Eukaryota; kingdom Fungi; phylum Ascomycota; class Dothideomycetes; order Pleosporales; family Leptosphaeriaceae; genus Plenodomus; species Plenodomus tracheiphilus. The sequence continues at coordinate 111,134 of MU006333.1, forward strand.
CACTAGGATCTCATTGATCGGGCAACCTTGCTGACGATTGCTAAACCACCGAAGACGTTCCGGTATGTTGACATTACTCACACTGAATTTCTTAATTATGATAGTGAAATTCGTAGAAATTGGACATTACTGACTGAGCTTAATAGCAGTGTTGAAACAACTCAACGACTTCACGATGAGCGAGCGACCATCCCTTCGGGCACTTTCTGATGGGTCCTTCGGACCTCTTACGCCATCCGGCCTTACTCCAAACACACGTACTGAAGCTGAGGCCGCCCTCACACTCAACAGCATCACCCAGACCGATGCTGCAGGCCCAGACCCCACACTGCTTGCAGAGGATACCACTTCAGAGGCTCAGAAGGCATACCGACGACCAGGTGTCCTCAGAACAAGCTCGGCGAATTATGAGAATGCTTTGAGGCGAGCGCAGCAAGCTTCGGTATCGTCAAACATGTCAGCGGACACAGAGGCATCGGGCAACATTGCTGAAGAAACTGTAGCTTCACCTACGTCATCAGCGACTCCATTCCCACCACCGGGCAAAGGAGTTGTACCGTTGAACTACAGTGCGGTTGGAGCAGCTCCAGGCGACCCGCTCAAGAAGACGCGGTCCAGAGGTCTTAGTCTGAGTGGACTTGCGCAACAGCAGGGATGGAACGAGCAGGATTACAAGCGCGTGTACAATGCTGATCTGGTCGCCGAGCCGAAGGAGACTGCGGGATATGGCTCAGGAACTGGCAATAAGCCGGATGAACCCTAGGGTACCGTCGTTTTCACTGGGATATACTTTGAAAATCATGAGTAAGTATATGTCACACCCATCACAATAGTCATGGGTTAACATGGCAAGAAGAACACATGTAAGATATACTTTTGATGACAGCACAAGGCTTGCATCAATGCTCAATCTAGAGTCTCAATACGATGCTGAAAACTACCTTGACCCAGCTGTCACGACTGCAAGGTGGAGTTGTAACTGTGCTAATCCTCCCAATCTCGTACATCCATGACATGGTATCTAAACGAACCGAGATCCACTAAATCAACAGAACCGACAAGCCTTCTTTCCAATAATCGCACTGCGGCTTCGCAACATCCCCACAACGGTAGTGACTGCCTCCCACCCGACAATGCTCTGGCCCCATACAACACGTCTTCTCCTTGCAATGCTGTTCACAGCTTACCTCCTTGATGCACTCATCCTTGCAAATCTTCTTCTTTATACTACTTACGCGCCACCTGCTGTCACATACACTTATACATGTAGCGTGCAGCCTCTGTACATCGCAGGACCCCATGCAATCTAGCCGGAAAGAATTACAGTGCATGGACTGAGCCGATGATATAACCTCCTCATGGGTCATGGGACGCGTATCGAAATTGAGTTTTACATCCGCATAGATAGGATGCTCACACCACCCACCCGACTGACAAGCCGCAGGTGTTCTTGACCAGCTTCGCGCAGCACAAATCATATCTAGTGCTTCACACGGCGATGTATAGCAATCCTGAGTCGGCGGGAAGCAGTCCGCATGCATAGAAGTCAACCATGGACTGGTACATGCGTTGCACTCGCGTCCGAATAGTGATTTCATGTTTGGCTGGGTACGCGCCACAAGGTCCTTGCAGATGCGACGTTCGCATTGGCCGCCTGCGTGGCAGTGAACAGGGCCGCTGGAGCAGAGTGTGAGTTCGCAGTCGAGCGGGTCGTGGGTTTTGGATGCAACGCCCTCCCAGATCTGACAGGTGTCGACGTAGGTTTGGCAGTCTAGGCAGCTAATGATTTTATCGTCGTTGGTGGAGCGGCGGGAGTCGAGGTTGATTTTGGAATTGGCGGTCTCGTCTTGTTCGTTTGGGATGATGGTACAGAAAGGGCAGTTGGAGCATAGCTTTGCGGCGCAGACTTGGTTTGTGGCGGAGCGGTAAGATTCAGTATGGTCTAGCCAGTCTTCGTTTGTATGGTAATCCTGATGGTGTTGTTAGCTTGGGATTTGTGCGTGTGATTGCTGGGCCGTAGACGGACTCCCATGAGGTATCGTATAGTATTGTAACAAGACTTTTCGCAATCTTTAGTGAAGGGCTGTGCCATTCCAGTCTCAGTTGGTGTGAAAGTTTGGGCTATTATTGCTGTAATGAACAGCGTCATGAGTAGCTTGAAAGCATGCATAATGGTGAATGTAAGCGATGGTTGAGTGCGATAGTGATAGCAATAGCTCTTAGGAGCGCAGAAGTTACATATTATTCATAATTAGCTGCACTCGATGCTCTTGGTTAGTATTCACACTGTTGTTCTACGGGTCAGTGCTTTCGAATCCGTTTGCTCAAGGGTCGCTCTTACCCAACTCGCCACGTGCAACTCCCAAACACCTCTCACTCTTGTGACCGCAATTTTGCATTGGCACTTGGTCACCGCTATCCTTTCCCTGCGTATTCCTCTCGTTGTATATATGAATCTTCCACTGTTTCCTTCAACCTTCTCCTTTAATCACCCACTTCTTCTTGGACAGATTGGCGTACTAAAAGAAACATCTGTCGTACTACCTCCTGAACTCCCACCATGAAGCCCTCCGGCTCTCTTGCGCTTTTTGCGGTCGCCATCTCGGCAATCGCTGCTACTATCACTCAGGATCCAACGACTGTACCCGCTGTCCCAACCGTCATCATCCCTTCCACCAGCCTCGTGAGTGGCGCCGACAACTACTGCGAGAAGATTGATGAACACCGCTGCGTCAATTACACCAAGGTCGAAACTTGCGGATATCATCACACGTGGGTATTCCTTCGCGATTGCCCTCTAGGCTGCGACAAGGGCGACGACATCACGTTGTGCGGTAGCATTGAAAGCAATGCTCTTCCGCCAATCCCCACCACCTTGGCCATCGCTTCCAGAGCTAATCCAGACATCTCCAACGTTCGTCGTAATGACGGGCCATGCACACCTAACTCCAGGGCTTGTGACTCCGAGCGCCGCTTCCTCTTCATCTGCGGCGACGATGGTCACTGGGATGAGGGAAGACAGTGCAATAGAACCAATGGCTGCAAAGTCCAAGGCGAAGATGGTCTTACTTGCGCGGGTCATCCGCACTTCTACTACGACGATGATCGGATCTGTGAGCGCAGGCGAAGCTGTGAGCTCATAATTTACCAGTACTGTCTTGCTGTAAGTTGACGCTGTCTTTGGCTGGGGGTTATCAAATCGATTATACTAACTTTTACAGGGCGACTCCGAGAATCCAGCCAAGCAGGTTGAGTGTCTAAGGCGAATGTGCGGCACGGAAGATGTAAGTGGCTGCTTTCTGCAAGATTGAGATTTGGGGAAATCAATGGCTGATGTTTGTACAGTGCAGTGACTGCGACCGTTGTTCTTTCCACCTTCAGCCTGGCCAGAAGATCTGTCCTGATCTTTCGACGTTGTGGATGGCTGGGTAGACTTTGTATGGGTATCTGAATTTTTTCCCTTGGACTTGGACTTTGAACTTCATCTGGATATGTATCTTCTAGTATAACATAATATTTGTAATTATCTAGAGGAGCATAAGATAGAAATCGGCACAATTTACCTAGCCTGGCAAGCCATGTTCCTCCACTGTAGGATCTGGGACAAGGCATGATGGAGACTAGATGTCAATCACCAAAGGTTTAAGTAGCTGGGCTTCTGAGAGTATGATGTTGACACTTGATATTGAGAAATAGGTAGATATGATTCCATGATTCCAAAAGTCCTTTTTTTTCTTAGTCCCATATTGCGCCATGCAATGCTCCTAGATTGAATATTGTCTTTTGCCCCAACGCCAGATACCCATAAGTCATCAAGGCCCGCCTAAGAACCTTGATAAAAGGCCACCAAGTGAGCCAAGGAACGCATATCGTGCACCGCCCCCGTTCTTCCCTACCCACACAGCATAGGCGCCGACAAGGATGGCCAGGCCAACAGCTCCATAGCGGCGGTAATACCATACTCGCATCCTGGCGTACATGAGCTGCTTCCGTGCCTTTTCCAGGGCAAAGTGTCGCTTGAGATCCTTCTCCTGTTGGTCGAAGAGAGCTTCGCCGTCTTCGAGCGTCAAGCTGCGCATACTGAGGTTGGTGGCAGAAGCTTTGAGGACACTTGATGACGAGATTCTCCACCACTCCCAACTGTTGAGAGACGATGGAGGTAACCTTTCATATAGCTCGACTGTGCGGGCAATGTGGAATTCAACATCAAAAGGCTGCGGTATCTTGCCCAGCATGACGAAGAGTATGTCTTCGTCCTCCTTCTCAATCTCAAGCAGTTCTTCTCTCTTGGAGAGAACTACTGCTGCAAACAGGTAGATTGGCATGGCCGCATGACGGGCCAGGAAAAAGTCAAACAGTCGCGTGATGTCCTTGTAATCCTGGATATTGTGTGCAAACATGGTAATGGTGCCCGCCAGGGCGAACGACGGCTGGTTCTTGGGCAAATGGTTGTACAGAACCGGATCAGCTGCGCGCAGAATGGGTCGGAGCAGTTCCAGTTGCGCGATAGCGGGTTGGATCGAGGTCAGCATGAAGTCGCGGATACGTAGGAGGCTGAGGCGCGCAACGGCCGCGGAGGCATCGTGGGGGCCGAGGACGAGCAGGAAGACCTGGACGATGTCGTGGTAGCCCTGGAAGTAGCACAGGGCCGGGTGCCGCCGCAGCACCTCGAGGATGACATGGGAGAGTTCTTCCTTGCGCTTCTCGAGCTGCTTGTCCGACTCTGTGGGTGTTGTTAGTCATGGCCAAAGATGGTTCAATGATTGGACAGTGGTATGACATGCCGTGTGTGGGATAGTAGACGAATGCACGATTGACGTCCAAGCCAACCTGGTGCTCGTCCTTGTGCTCGGGCAGCTCCTCCCAGGGCACCTGCGTCGGCGCCTCATCCTGGGGACAGCCGAGCAACAAAGGCCAGGCGGTACGACGCAGACTGTCGCTGACCAGGCCGGAGGTGCTCGTGGCAAGGCCCACCAGCGCGCTTACATCTTCCTTTTCGCATGCAGCTCGGATCGCGGCCTCCTTTTCCTTTTCGGCGGGCGAGAGTTCGATGACGGGGGTGGCGCGGCGCGTGGGCAGGCTGCCAGAGCTCACTGAGCGCGAGACGGGCGCGGAAGGGGTGCGAGAGGCCATGGCCGCGTCCGCATCTCGAGTCCTTGAGGGAGGGGAGGCACCAGACAGCGAGCGACGTGTGACGTAGCACTGTGGTCGCGGCTGGTGACGGGGGTCGCGCACGTAAAGGCTTGCCCAAGTGTAGAGCGACGGGTTACGTGTTGTTTACTCTTTTCTGCTACATGTTACATGTTGGCTGCAGGCTGCGCATGGGCTGGCCATTGACGCGAGGTCGCGACGTCCATGGATGCTGCCTCCACTTGCCGAGGGGCTTGGCATCCATCCCCACCACGGCCAACATGGTGAACGTGATAACCTGCACGCTCTGCTCCAGCCCACGGCGGGTGAGACCACAGGTGTGCATCCACCGTACCACACCCCTCCACCAGCTAACGCGTCGTTGTCGTATCAGGGCGCCGCCAGCAGCCGCCCGATCCCGCACTGCTTCCCGCAAACCTGTCCCGTAGCCAGCACCCATGCTCACGACTTCCGAACCACCAACGAGAGCACGAACACCGCCTGGCCCCAACCGCATTTCTGTGCCCTCGCCGAATCCCTCTCGGCCTCGGGTGCGTCGCCAGCCAATCCAGGCGACTCTGCCACCACCAGTAGATCGCCTTGTCCTGCAAGCCCGATCTTGGTCTTGATCTTGATCTGATCTCGCAGTGCCCCTAACAGCAATCGATCTGCATTGCATCACCAACTTCACTGGTGGGTCTCTCCACCACAGTTGAGTATCATCAGACGCAGTCACCATATCAGAGACTTCTTACCTATCGGTAACTCGTGGACGCTCTAGTGACCTTCTGCACCAGCTTACCAGGGAAGGCCCAGCTCTAGCGTATTCCATTCGCTTGTGCTCTTTCAGCCATTACCCCCCATCCAATCCAAAGCTTGTGTTGGCTACTGCACAAGCTGTGATCGCTGCGGCTGGTAGCCCCTCCACCTCCTAGCATTACTGAAATCCTGTACCCCGTCAATATTCTTTTGACTGGCCTGCCTGTGCAATCAGGCACCAATATGTTGCTTGTTTTCGCTCTTCACAGTGTGTGCTTGTGGCTCCTCCATACCCTGGATTATAGCAGTGGCGTGCCTGGTCGCGCGACCTAGTGTCCACTTCCAGCTACGAGTCATCAGAATCCTTGTATCCAGCCCACTAGCTCCATCTTCCCTAAGCTCTGGCGGCAGCTCTCATCATGGAGCATCAAGTTCAGAGTCTAGTGCTCGTCGACAATGAGTGGGTTTCAAGACCTCACGACGTTTATCAAATCATGGCTGGCGCACAGCAGGAAGATACAGAGATGCCGGATGCGATTGCTAGGCCGACGGTCGAGGTACCGGAATACGGACTCCTCTCGCGAACCATCTTCTCAACACCTCTTACCAAATTCGTTCTCCCAGCAAATATCCGTCATAGAGACCACACTGATGTAGTGCTGATTGGCGAGGACTCCATTCAACTCAAGGAAATCCGTGATTACGGTCAGCTCCGCCATGTTGCCACCAAGACAGACTTCAAAGGCGCGCGTATATTGGCAGCCAAGGTCTTCGGTGATCCTCGTGAGGTTCCCACCACCAGAGGCGCGGGCAGTTCACTCCCCCGACAGCATGCTAGGCATAGAGCGAGGAGGTCAATGACTGGAGACGAGGAGTGCTTGTTGCCTCCAGAGGTCATGGTACTGACTCTCTCGTCCAGAGCTTTGATGTTCCTCTGGGCGCGAACCACGCAAATAGGCGCAGTGACGTTTACACACAAGACTGTCCGACTTCCTGCAAGCAACACGCGCACCGACCGTATCGGCACATTCCTCGCTATAGATTCCAAGAGTCGAGCCATGGCAGTCGCAGCATATGACGGACGATTTATACTCTACAAGACCAAGTCCATGGAGAGCTGGCGCGCCGAAAGTCGCACAAATATGGACTGTACGCCTATTGAGGATGAAAGAATTATCCAAATTGACGGAGCCATTATGCATATGAGTTTTCTCTCCTCTGGGGGCGGGGTGGACGACTACCACGTGGTGCTTCTATTCATCGTTGTACATCAAAACAAGACGAAGATTACATGTTTCGATTGGGACTGCAGGCAAGATCTGGCAAGGGCCACTGCACGTACGGAGCGTGTCCTTTTAGATTTCGGTACGTCATATGAATCGCCCATATGTAGGGAGTAACCTAACAAGCCCAGAGGATCAGAGCCCGTCACTGCTTATTCCCCTTAGCCGAAGCCCAGACTTCCTCTTGGTATTCGACACCCACATATCCGTCTACAAAGATGTCCTATCTGGACTCCCAAAGCGATTTTCGGTGCGAATCAATTCCCAAATCCTTCTCCCGTTGATCCCTGGTGATAGCAAATGTATGCCGAAGTGGGTAGGTTGGGATAGGACGCCTAGGAACCCCGAGTTCTCGAAGGAGGTTTTCTACATTGCGCGAGAAGATGGGCGTATAATATATGCCGAGCGTGGGCCCGTCAATCCTTTGGAAATCACCGAGGCTGGTGTCTGGCCTTACCGCGTGGACACAGCCTTCGCCTGTCTTACAGTCGACAATTCTGAATTCTCCCAACTTTATCCGGATGTGCTCATTGCAGGAGGGTCTGGCAATGATGGGCTGCTTTGCAAGGTTGGATCGTGGCCAAGCGAGTACTCCTATGCATCACAATACCCAGTGGCGAACCAGATAACTTGCATCGAATCGATATCCAACTGGACACCCCTAACAGACTTGTCCGTTACTCGATTACTAGACTCTCGGGCATCAATCGAGCGAGAACGGTCAGGGATCTTGGTTGCCAGTGGCAACAGTCCTCATGGCGAGATTGCCGAATTGAGATATGGGGTGCAGGCTTCGATTGATCACTTTTTCGGCGGCATGACTGGATGCACTGGAATCTCAGTCTTAGACTATGGCAGCTTGATGACCGAGTATGACGGCACGACACAAAAAGAGCACTACGCAACACTGGCGATCACCCTTCCTCTGGAGACGATCGTGGTCCGTGTGGTGCGGACCCAGCCAGAGAGCCGTGGCCAATGTTCGGGAGCCTGGGAATCAAGGATCTGGAATGCGTATCAGGTACCATCTGACGACATACCTATTGACGACGGTGTCATGCGGGATGAGGAAACAATATCTGCATGCCACTGGTCTGACCGACACTCAATCCAGATCACACGACAAGAGGCCCGTACTTTACTTCGGCCGTCATTGCGACAGCATGCGCCTTCAATTGTGTTTGACAGTCCTTTATTGTTGGCTGCTTCGGCTCCTGGAATCCCCTTCGCTGCGATCACATATCGTGAGGCTGGCAATACTTACCTCGAGACAGTGTCGGTCTCAACCGGTGTCAACTTTGAGAGAGCCAAGGAAACCCGTATTCAATTGGCTCATGATCCAACGTGTCTAGAGATTCTGGAACTCGATGGTAACCCATACATCTTCGTAAGCATACGCGGATCGGAAATTATGCTCTTCAGAGTTGAAGATAATCGCGCTCCAATCTGCATGTTATCGGTGACACCGAAACAACTTTGTGAAAGTGCTGTGGTTCTGTTGTCGAAGGGTCAGCCAATGCTAGTCTGTGCAACGCGCGATGGATGCGTACTCAATACATTACTCACTGTGAACGCTAGCGGTAAGTTTGGTTCAGAACGTGGCTGTACCTGGCTAATTGACTTTAGCGATAACTTGCGGATCGTGGCATTCTGCAACCATGGGGACTACGTCCGCTCACGTCAGGCGCAGTCATACGGACCTGTCCTCCGCCTTCGTAGCTTGTGGACCGGACTTTTGTCGTGTCCGCTGCTCCAGTAAAGAGACGTCCGGAATTGAGATCGATTCTATATGGTTCACTGACCGTGGACATCCAGAGTACTCACAATCCGCTATCACAGCAATGTATCAACTGCCGTCTATGAGGGAACAAGATTCAGAAGGAAGGAATCTGGGGGGCTTTCTTTTCGCCGTTGCTGGAGATCAACTGCTGTTCTCACAGCTTGATTCTGACATTCGATGGACAAGCAATGACGATACGCCGCAGCCTGAGGTCGACTCCAGAGCAATACCTCGAAAGATAACTACAGGCGCCAAGCCAGTGAGCATTGCCTATCTGGAATCGCAACGTAGGATGATAGTATCAACGCTAGAGGCAAAAGAGGCACGAGTTCCACCAGAAGGGTACCGTGTGCTCTCGTCAACACTCAACTTGCTCAAGATGAACGACGACAAGTCGATCCACGACCTGGAGATCAAACAGGAAGATGGTACCGCGCCTCCGGAAGGACTTCTACTCGCGCAGTGTCAATTGGAAAATGCCGAAAGAGTACATTGTACCATCGAATGGCCCTTCGTTGACCACCAGGGCAAGAAGAGATCTTTGCTTATCGTAGGTACTAGCATTCAGGTGGGCCCGGGCAAGTTCAAGGGAAGACGACTCATCTTCAGTACTGGCAAGAGTCATTCCAAGCTGCAGTTGCAGAAGGACTCACACTATGATCACCCTGTCTACAGTATTGCCATGTGGAGTAACAACTCCATTGCCATGGTTGTCGGTAAAACACTATCCCTAGAATTCTTTGACTCTCAAGCTGGCCGGTAAGTACAAGCGCCAGCTGATATCTAATCATTGGACTAATCTCGGGCAGCTGGTATAAACGCGGAGTCAAAGAGCTGTCCTCACCAGGCATGCACGTATCAGTCGCACCCCCGTTTGTATACGTCTCAACACAAAGCCACTCACACATCTGCTACAAAGTCAACGGCCCCAACGAAGAGCGCTACGAATTCGAGCAATACTTCACAGACAGCCGCGAACGATCTTGCACCCAACACGCCATCGTAGACTTACCCTCCGACTCGCAGAACCCCGCCCAACAACCCCAAAGAATTATCCTAGTCACCGACAAAACCGCCTCATCCATCACCGCACTCCACCAACCCCACGAACGAACCTTCAAAAACGCCGCAGCCACACTCTTCGAAGCAACACTCCCACACACCGTAATCCGTCTCCAACGCAGCAACATTCGCCCACCCTGGCGTCGTCCCACACATTCCAACACCCCTACAGGTATCCTAACCGACGATATAATTGGCGCCTGTTCCGACGGTACAATATACTCCTTCTCCATCCTTTCTCAACCCGTACGCCATCTCCTCCGCCTCCTTCAGAACCTCATCGAAGCACGACAGGCTCGCGACCCAGTATTCAGATTTACATGCGCTACACCGCATACAAGCCATATTACCAATGTCCTCATCAACGGCGCGGGTGGTGCGCAAGATGGCAAGATTCGAGCGATAGATGTGGATCCTGTTCATAGGGAGAGAGGGGTAGCGGGGCCAAGGCATAAATGTGTGGATGGGGATTTGATTGGTAGGTGGAGGGAAGAAGGGGGCAGGGTTGAGGAGTTGGTAGCGGCTGGGGAGGATGTGGAGAGGGATGTTGGGGTGATGTTTTTGGAGTATGCGGGGAGGGTTGATGGGGGGTGGGTGGTTGGAAGTGGGATGGATGGTTTGGAGGCGGTGGTTGAGAGGGTCGAGAGGTGGGTTGGGGAAGTGTTGATGAGTGTACTTTGAAGGGTCGTGCTGCGGTGTAGTGGTTGAGTAGTTTGGTGAAGTTCTAGTCGTGCGAGGGAAGTAGACTGTATTTTGGGGGGGTTAGTTTGGGTGGGCAATTTGAAAAGCATTTTCAACGTGTGAAAGAAGACACAGTGCTATTCTGCATGAAGTATTGGATTAAATTTGAGTAGAGTTAGAATGATTTGATAGCATATGATGTCTTAGAACATCTAACTCTGCTCTATTCAAGTATTCATGATCCATCATCTCAGTTCTGTTGGTATTGAACCCTTGATCTTTTATCCAAATCTAAATCCAAAATCTAAAATTCGTATCCAAATTCAAATCCAACTACTCTCTTTCTCCTCAATTTTCCCAACTCACTTGTCCATCTATCTACGGATCCCCCTTTCCTTACTTAACTATCCATCTCTAAAATGGTAGATATATATATAAATCCAACGCCTTGATTTTGACCCGACGTAAAGTAAATAAAATAACTGTTTGGTGGGCGCGATGGGAGTGGGAGGGGGGATAGGAGTGGAAGTGGAAAGGGGATGTGCAGGGTTTGGGTTTGCTAAGCTCATAGATATATAAATTGTGAGGAGGCATAAGGCTTTCAGGAACAGAGTTCTTGAGGGGTTTCTGTTGATTAGTCGTGTAGCCCAAGGATGTGTTTCTGTGGTATGGGCATGCAAGGGCGTGATGCGTGGATGGTGACGGGCGAGGGAACTCTAGAGTTAGCTGTGGGTCGCCGAAGATGGATTGAGGTGGGAGCAGGTGTTTGAGTGAGAATTCTAGTCAAGGAGATCGGGGGAGAAGGATATTTAGGGTAGTATGGGTGGAAACATACTTGTGCTTTGAGTGAAGAAGGTCGTAGATGGATGGATGGGAGAGGGGAGGAGATAAAATTGGTAGTGGGTGGGCGGAGAAGAGGGCGATGAGGCGTGAAGATTGGGACGAGGATGCGGTATCACATTGGAGGAGAAAGAAAGTGTGGAATTAATCGATCTAGTGGAGATGTCCAAATTGTGGAGAAATATCGGAACGGGAGCGGAAGCTAGGGGTGTGCAGGTGGAGGTGAAGTTAACGCTTGTCAAGATTTTTGCCAGAATTTTGTAGAATAGAAGGGGTGGATATGTATCGGCACAATGATGTCGTGTTATTGTGTGACCTGATACACGTGATGCTGTGCTAAAAATTACTTCTCTTTGCTTGTTTCTGTGAGAGCAGAGTTTCTACGGTGTCTGTAGTCGCTAAGTTTTTTTCACATTGTTACTAGCTTAGATGATATAGTCAATATAGAGCTAAGATATTACATAGCTCTCTCAACTAGAAAATTTTGGCCCCTCTGGATGGTTCTCAGCCTCGCAGTCCTATCATGGGCAGAAGGCTGAATGGGAAGAAACGGCTAAACGGGAGGAGAAGGCTGGAAAAGAGAAATATGGACACGATGAGCAGGCTGTACAGGAACAGCAGGAAAGGAAAGGTGGACGGACGGAGCAGGCTGAGCGGTAAGCACTGGAACCGTTCTGCGGAACCACGTGTCACCTCGTAACCTAATCTTCAGCCACTGAGCCAAGTATCGCTGACACTTTGACCTTCCGGTCAAGCATACTCTACATGAAAGGGCACACATCCCTAACCAGATCCCTCATAGCTATCTGATCCTGTCACGCGCGACTGTGCATTCTAGCCGTGCAGAGGGCACGCTCGACTAATCAGCAAGCACCAGAAGAGGGCTCAACGGACGAACCAAATCGAGTGGCACATTAAGTAGCGGAGGGCACACTAGTGTCTGAGCGATTGGCATGGAGTGAAGCGAAAACCTGTATCATGCAATGTGCTCTGCAGTATGCATACAGCGATGTGCTGGCGAAGCGTTCTCAGCCTCGTGGGTAAGCGCGCCGCGGGAGCAGACAGGGAAGCTGTCCCTCCTGTAGATTAAGGTCTAATTTTTCAGGATCGTGAGATTTCCGGTGAGAGAGGGACGGCAAGAGGATGGACATGAGGTTACCATGGAGAGTTGGGTACAGGTTGAAACTATCGCGAAAGCGGCTTAGGCTAGGTGATGAGCATCACGACTTCATGGGAAAGTTGTAAAGCAACGCGTTTTTTTTTGTGTTTTCTATCTGTGTCGAAAACGTGTACAACAGAAGCAAAAGGGTAGTGACAGTGTGACAACTATGTTAGGAAAGAATCAACAAACTCCAACAGACACAAACCGAAACTGCAGCCTGCTGCTACCACCGCCCCAATTTTGCGATTTAGTCTCACCGGTCAACATGACCCCCAATCATCTCGCACAAGCCGGGTCCGGTCAGTAGCATCATTGAATTGGCATAGACCAATCAATTGATCTTGTGGCCTTTGTTGAAGTGTTCAAGCATCTTGTCGGCACGGTAGAAGGTCCTGTGGCAGTCGATGACAGGGCACCTGAAATCATGCGGGGCATGCTTCTTCATGTGTCGACGATATTCACTAGGGCGCCCAAAGGTGCCGGGACATCCTTCAGGACAAAAGAGGTGCCCATTGTTGGCGGTGCCAAACTCTACACGAGCCGCTTCACCGACTTGGGGGAGACCGAGAGCCTGAGGTGGCTGTACCAGGGGGAGAGCAGACATGATCGGCTGTACCATCGAGAGAGTGGTTATGATCGGCTGTCCGTCAAAGAAAGAGGGTGCATCAAACCCAACGGCCGGGTCGAGGAAGCTCATGGTGTCGACATTCTCCCATGACTGCTCCGGAGCGAAGTGAGACGCATTGTCATGGCCACGAGCTTGCATCTCAGGAAGAGCGAAGCCCTCGAAGTCATTGAACCATGCCAGATCGTCTGAAAGACCAGTGAAAGTGTTGGGGGCCGATGAGTGGTCGGGATAAACATCAACCTGATGGTTGGCAGTCGAGGAACCAGCATCTCCATACGGGAAGTAATCGTAGCTGGGGTGATATGCAGGATGGAAGCCAGCTGATGTACCAGAATGGGGGTGGACTTGTTGGGTTGTTGCATGGGCCACGCTCGGTTGCGGACCGGTGGCGAGATCGCGGACTGCGCTGGCAACGTATACTGGTAGAGATCCGGGCTTGCTTCTACGCCCAAGGGAGGCATAACTGCATGATGTTAAAAAAAAAACTCACCTCTGGTTGTGAGCCTCGGCAGATTCTCGAGGCTTCATCGCACTGGAAACAGAATCATCGTAGCCATGATCGAGGTCGTGAAGGTCATCGTTGAGTTCGTAGTGGCATCGATTTTGAGGGGTGTAGGTCATTTCGATGAAGGTCTCGCTCATTGTGGTCGGGTGGCTCAGGAGATTTACTTTTAGATATTTGTTCGTAATCGGTCGTTGTAAGACTGTGAGTGAAAGTTGATGATGAGAAGGACACTCTGCCTTCCGCAACGTTAGAAGAGGATGGCAGAGGCTCTGACCACATACCTAATGCTACCATTCTTACCATACCTAAAACGTGAAGCGAGTGGCTTACACACGTCACAGAGCTTCGGCCTATCAGTATTCGCACTTGCGCCCCTTGTGCCCCTCTTCAGGGATCTGGTCCCTCCAGGTGAGAGACTGCCGGGACGACTTTCGATGACCTTGTACTTTATATGATGCATTGGTCGTCTGCTGTTGGATGTAATAGAAGTTTTTATCGTTTCCAAATCAATCCAAGATGATGGACAGCGAAATGAATTCTCAAGTATTTCGTTGTGAACAATGCCCCAAAAGATTCAGTACACAGGGAAAAGCTAAGTAAGTCAACGTCCTACTGGAAACATCTGAAAAACTGCCCATGGTAATGGTGATAGCCAACATGAGAAGACCCATACAAAACCTTTCAGACGCGAAACATGTCAACGCAGTTTCGCGCTTCGTCTTGATCTCAGCCGACATATCATAGCCCGGCATCGTGTTGGGCATGTAGTGATTCGCTGCTACGTTGAGCGATGCACCTTTATTACAATTCGTAAAGATAATTTGCAACGTCACTTACGACAAATGCACCAAGGAATCCCTAAAGCCTGCAAATATTTGCCAACGGTAGATCAAAATTACTTCGAAGACACGATGAAGATGGGCCTGGCGCTTTCTTCGGACACGCAATTTATACATCAAGATAGCCTACGATGTCCCTCGATATTTTTACAAGCAGCAACATCAGGAAACCTAGCATTGCTAGAAAGATTCCTGGCGGAGGGGGTAGACATCAATATGAAAGGCGATGACAACATGACAGCGGTCCACTGTGCTGCAAGAGCAGGACAGGCTGCAACAGTTCAGTTCTTACTTGAAAGTGGCGCCAAAAAATACACCGAGTTAACGAGATTTTCTAAATTCCGAGACTCAGCACTCTACCAAGCGTTACTGAGCTTAACTTCAGCTACGTTTGATATGCTTTTGCGGCACTCGACAAAGGGTGTTAGAAGGTTTGACGATCTCCGCCATCTCGAAAGACAGGTTGAAAGGAGAGGCAATGAAGAGATCAGAGATGCGTATTTCAATTATATCAAGGAATTCTTTTCGGCTCAGTTCGCCCATGAAGTTCTTGCTGTCGCGATCAAGTTCGGATACCTTGCTGAAGTGGCCATGTTTCTCGACCTCGACGGTATCGATTTGAACCTCCGAGTTCGAGATCACAGCACGAGAACTTATACGTTCCTGCACCTGGCCGTCATCTATCATCGAACCGAAATTGTCAAATTGTTCTTATCTTTTGATGGTCTCGATGTTACAGCGAAAATTAGCAAGGGTTACTCAGCCCTGCAGTTGGCGGCCTGTAAAGGCTATCTCGATATCGTTGAAGTACTTCTGAACCACCGAACTACTTTGGCTGATGGCCAGACACTATCCGGAAACAACGCCCTTCATCTGGCAGCCAGGCACGGAAATACGAACATTGTGCGGCATCTGCTCCACAAACATGGCATGGACCCAAACACTACAAACTCAAGGCGGTGCACGCCGCTATCCCTCACCGTCCAAGCTGGAAAGATCGAAGTCGTCAAAATTCTGCTCGAGCAAGTCTCAGTTGATGCCACAATTCCGGATGAGAATCAACAAACACCCCTGCAAAACGCAGCCTTTCGCGGAAACTGGGATGTAGTCAAGTTATTACTGGACTACTTTCACCTCCCGATCTCTAATCGTACCTCTTCTGAAGATGTATCCACACAAGAGTGCGGTGACAAAGGCGAAGTAGTACGCCGACTGTGCATTCATCCAGACTTTACAGATATCAATATATGCGATAGCACAGAGTGGGGCAACGAAACTCTTTTACACAAAGCTGCAGAGAAGGGGGACAGCAGTATTCTCCGGGTTTTACTAGCCCACAAAGACTTGAACGTAAATTGCTTGGACCGCTTCAACCATACTCCCTTGATGAGGGCAATCAATGATAACAAGAAAGACGCAGTGGAACTTCTTCTCCAGCACAAGGACATCGACGTCAATTACCGCTTTGGTCACTATGAAACTGCACTCTCGATCGCCAAACGTTTCAAGCGCAACGACATCGTAGACCTACTCCTCGCACACGGCGCCATCGACGATGACACTGCAGCCAAGTCTTCAAGCCGCCCCGAGTACGTTGCAGAAGTGAGCAACGGCACCGACTTTGCAAGTACCAATCAAGCCGGATACGAGCACGAACCGCAAAGCTCGTCGATGCTAGATGAACACGATTTGGATAGATTCCTACAAGAGATAGACATGTACGGAGACGACGATATGGAGATATGGACCGAACCCGAAGTGGAGAAGGAGTAGAATGTGTCTGCAGCTTCGAGGTGTTCTATTTCCTTTCTATGTTCTTGAAGTTGGCCTGGGTTTCATCAAGCCTTTGGTCTTATCGGTCATTAGCAAAGAGAATTATGTTATCAACCTTTCCTTTCTCCTTTATGTTCATAACGAAAGTAGTTAGCAACGCCTTCCACAGAGGGTTCCCATAGTGGCAGAGCTTAGCGAGTATTTAAATCTTACGTATGCTGAGTCCAAAGAGTGTTCAGAACTTGCGGGTGTGTGCTTCATCTGATCAAAGTACACGTGCGGCTACACTACTAGCAGTATCCTCGTGTCTGAGCAACGTAGTATTTCGTAAGTCTGTCGTGTCAAATACACGACACAACTGCATCCTAACCTGTGAAGACCTATTGTCCAATATTCAGTGTTCTATGTTTACACGACCTTATCATGCTATTATATCATTATATGGCCATGTCCCAGCAACATAACCCCATGGTCCACCACATCACATCCATGTATATACCCACACCCCATGGACCACCAACCCACATCACCAAACCCTCGCACCCTAACAAATCGACATGTACCCCCATCCACCCTCGCACCCCCGACCTCGTCATCGCTCGTAACCGTTCGTAATCGCTCGCGCTCGTTTCGTACTACAATCTCATGACATGCGTCAAAAGCATATCTATCCACTAGCGAGTATAGTAAATTAGCACACATCCCATACAGTAACACATCTTGAAAACATTAAAGAGCAGACTTACCACGATATCTACATGCACTCACCCACCCCTCTACTTAAACCTCTACTTCACACCTCCACATTCAATGTCCTACCCTACCCTAAGTCCTCATAACATCGTGAAAGCGTGTAGTCAACTACCAACATCCCACCACACCACTCCATCCTATCCGCTGTATCCAGCTCCCAAGCTCGTCCTCGTGCTCATCGCTCACCCACAGACCAAACAAGCCCTAGCACTAGCCCTAGGAATCCAAGAGCTTCACCACATGGCTCTAGGGGCTCCATTAGACCATTCCACATACCCTAGGGTATCAAGTAGATAGTACAATAAGTCTTTCAAACGTATGAAAACAACATTGTGCAACGGGCCGTGGCGGGGTGCGTCGCGCAACGCAGGGCACCGTACCTAGGTAGTCTTGAGGGGTGACGAGGTTGTGCGCTGAGGGCTTGGCCAATGACCAAGTTTCATCAACGACGGAGTACGAGTACGCCATAATTCATCACACGGAACATCAATTAGACATGGCAAAGCTTCGGCATTAGTTCTAGGGGTTCAATTGAGTCGATTGAGCTTGCATTGGGGTATCCGCACACGTCACAGCTCTAGCCAGAGGGCTCCGCACATGTGCCTCGGAAGAGAACAAGACAGACATATCGGAGCTGTTGAAGTGGTAGTTTGCTTCTTCAGATTGCTCGTCTAAAGTACATGTTTTACACAATCTGACCGGCCACTAGAGTGAGAAAAACGGTAGTAGTAGTCGACCCTATGCACACACGTTTCCCCCATTCCGCAAAATTTTCCGTCCTGCGAAATGTTCCCCCCATACCGATGACCCCACAGTGTCCGGCAGTCGATGCAACGCACACATCTATGCGACGTAGAGGAGCAAGAACGACATCATGAGCGCGAAAAGACCAGTGGCTTCAGCGAAGGCGAATCCGAGAACGGCGTACTGGAAGAGCTGACCCCTGAGGGAGGGGTTGCGGGCAACACCCTGGATGAGACCTCCGAAAACCGTTCCGATACCGACACCAGCACCGGCAAGACCGATGGTGGCCAGACCAGCACCCTGGATCTTGGCGGCAGCGACCATGGCGGCAGCGGTGGACTCGGCGACGATGCCACGCTTCTGGATGATGTTGCGGGCGGCGTTGGTGCGGAAGGCGCTGCGGGCAGCGACGAGGCTGTTCTGGGTGGGCTGGCGGGCTGCGAGATGAGAGTCAATGGCTGTTGATGAGGCCGAGCTTGGGCTGGGACCGCAAGCTCAATGGGTGGTGCCAATGCGGCAGGCGCACAACATACCAGCGTTGGAGAAGCCGCGGGCGGCCACGCGGGCGGCGCCGAAGGAGCGAGCGATGGCAACCATTGTGAGGGTGGTGACGACCGGAGAGGAGATGAATTGGAGATGAACTGAGGTTCCAATGGATGGGAGGTGGTGGGAAGAGGAGGGAGGAGCTCGAGTGCAAAAACTCGCAGAAGGGTTGATAGGCTGCCAAGGAGCGGGCCAAAGCTCCCGTGTATTCGGTTAGCGCCCAATTCTTTCCGAGTCCACGCAGCCTCTTGACAGCTGTCGATCCATAGGAAAGGGCGTCAAATAACGACTGCAACTACTTGCTGATACTTGGACTCTTTGCGCAGCTTCGATGGATGCATTGATCGTGGTGCGGCCCTCGTGGTGGTGGTGCACCTGCATCTGTTCAGCCCGACCGAAGCATCCGAGCGCTCCACGAACTCCATCAATATGGGGTAGTTGATGGTTACAGTGATAAGGCTGCCAGTTTATCATCCAGATAGTCATGCAAATAGTATCCTCCCATTTTCGTTTCTTATAATCTTGACCAAAATGGACGTGACATGATGTTACAGCACTCTTACTGCTGACTAGTAGGCGCGCGCTGAACTGACGTTTGCCATGCATCTGCATTTCCAAGATAGCAGAGACACCCATCAGCCCTGCAGTTGCACCGTATAACAACTCAAATATATCTTCTGACACATACATCTCAAAGTGGAGCATACACAAGCATACAACACTAGCACACATGTACTTTGAAAAGACAGTCCCATCATCATATCCCATTGATTCAACTAACCACTAGCAAGACTTTTGATAACATAACCATATCCTTTTCCATCCCGCCCACTCCCTCATCGCGTCGCCCACCCATCCGCATCAGCTACATCAGACCTGGTATTTGCAAGGAAACAAAAGACGAGGTATTACAGTATCCGCACATGGCGGCCAGAGAAACGATATGTAAACATTAGATGGTCTTCTCGACCTACGTGAGCTTCGACGTCGATGCTCCAATTTCCATATAGGGGTTGTTCCAGACGAAAAGTGTGTACCCAGCCCGTCCCTAGCAGGCACACGTAGTGGTCATCGAAGCACGACCAGACCAGTGGGAGCATGAACCCCAGACCTCACATGCAAATAACAATCATTAGACAACAAGGAAAACGAATCGTCAGAGAAGCAACAGATTCTACTCCACCATTGCGCTGATGGGCGTGCCGGCTCGGCTTTCGTCAACCAGGTCGCTCATCTTCATCCTCTTGTGGCGTGGACTCTCTTCCTCAATCTCTTCCAACCGCCTCTTGAGTTCAGCTTCGCGCTGCCTAACCTCCTCCAGCTCTTGTCGCAGGCTCGATTCCGTCTGGCGTGCAGACTGCTCGCTCTGCTCAAGCTCGCTGACGCGGTTTCGGAAGAGATCGTTGATGAGCTCCATCTCCGAAACGCGAGTCTTCAAGGCGGTGTTTTGAGCAGCAAGCGTGTCGTATGGCAGTGGAGGTTCGAGGTGAGATCCATTGATGGATGAGTTGGCGGGGGAGGGTGCGCGAAGGCCGAAACCTGGAAGCGTTGGGGAGTGGAAGTCGCCATTGAGGGCCTGCTCGAACATGTGCTGGGGAGCAATGTTAGAGTGGCCAAAGTTGGGAGTGCCAGTGCGCGAGATGGGGGATTGCGAGCGATCGGAGAGGCCTGAAGAGATCTTGCCAGATGCACGTCGGTGCTGGGCAAGACCTAGCTGGCCATCGGCGTCAGGGTGAGCAGCGGGGAGGCCACCTTGGTCGCTTGTCTATATACATGGTTAGAGTGAGTTCTCATTCGATGCGTGAGCATGCATACCCGCTTGCGACCGCCTGGCCCACCACCCTTGATGCGGTTGCGGCTCTTGATGACATCGGTCTTGAGCGAAATGGGGCGTGGTCGGCCGTGCAGCTTCAGGAAGAGGCCGCAGGCGTTGCAGAGGACAGCACCCGTCTCATCGCGGCGCCAGAGTGGGGTAGTGCTTGTAGTGCAGTTCTGGCAGACAGGCTATATGGAGGGTCAGCAGGAGAGCGCTTGATGCTGGATGGTCCATGGCTATCGATTAGATAAGGCACAAAATTGGAGAACTGCTATCGGGACGCGTGCCGCACGCCCACCACGACGAAAGAGAGGAGAAACTCACCGGCGAGCCTGCCTGTCCACCAGGAGTCGCGGGCGCGGCGGTCGCATAGGTCATGCTGAGGCCATTAGAGGGTCTATTGGGGTCCATGTTAGTGGTTGCGTGGAAAAGTCGAGGTGCGGCACCATGCCAAGCATTTTGCGATAAGGACGCTACGGCTGGGTGCAGGGGCCAGGCGCGCAACTGCCTGTCTGGCGCCATCCATCACCTGCATGCGTTCACTGCGCCGCGTGCTGCCAACATACAACGTACCTAGGTGGTGACGGCATCTTCTTCTCTGGTGTGTCTCTCTTCGTATTATCATTACTATCGTTGCTGTTGTTCGCCGTGGGGCTGTTCGATGCTACGGATGCAAGTGTCGACAGGGCTGGCAGCTGGATGGAGGCATTGCTGCCGTGTCGTTGCTGTGTGTACGATGAAGCCACGGTTGAACTAGACGATGGTCTTGATATGTCGTGGCTGATTGACGGGAGCTTGTCCTCAAACGGCGCGGCAGAAGGCGTCTTGAAGGCCGGCAGGTCGAATGCTTGCAGTATCGAGGGTCGTCTGAAGGTATCGCTGGCCTGGGGCCTGGGAAGGATTGAGGTAGCCAGTGCGGAAGCCGTGGTGTGATTCGGGACGAGAAACGCGTGGCGCTTCTCGTGGTCGTGACGGTCGGATGGCGAGGTTCCTGGTATATGGAATGAGCACACTCTGGCGATGTACACCAAAGATATGCGGAAAAAGCAGGTAAATGTCGAATGAATGTGGTGGTATTAAAGAGCGACGGTAAGGAGCGGCAACATGCAAAGGCAATTATTACAAAAGAGTGTCGACAAGAGTGTGTCTGTCAAGAGGAACGAGCACGACTGAGAGGTGAGCTGCAAGGTACATAGAGTACATTCTCTGCGCGCCTGGATAAGGGGGCCCGCCCGTATCGATGCTAGGGGTGCTATCGATATCCACCCAACTTAATTAGAACTAATTTAATGGCCTGCATGACCTCAGAATCTCAACCTAAAGCGCCCCTTCAGTCTGTTTTGAGCTTGAGATGTTTTACTGTTGTTGCACAAGCCTCGAGTGGAGCGCGGTGTTTTGACTTGGGCGCGTTCACCACTTGACAATTCCGATCTCAGGACACAAAATGCCAGTTGTACAGGTCACGAACTCAGCCTCTCCAACGGGCTCGCTAGACGCCCAAACTCTTGCAGGGTCCACGATGAACAGTTGTTGCTGAAACGAAACCAGGCCTTCCCCATACAAGGCGCGTTGTGTGTGTCGTTCGCGGCGCTTACTTGATTGCCCCTGAGCCTTAACGAGCTAGCCCCCCCCATGTTAGCCACGCTCATGACTGCGGTGGAGCCAATCAGCAACACCACAACTGCAATCTAGGATTGCCGCGACAAGGCGAGTGCTCTGCTCAGGGCACCAGTTCTTCACGCTCCCGCCTCCAAGACATTGGTCCCAGCTACTGTGGTTGTGTAGCCGAGCCTCAGACAGGGCCAATCGTCTTCTCGACTACAGGACCATGGTCAGTAAATTAGAACGTCCACGTGTGGCGCAGAGTTTGCGCTGGGGCGCCAAGGTGACATCGGTTTTATTACGCATTTTCAAGATCTGATCTCACGTCTGTGGATCTCAATCTGCATGGGGTGTTCAGTTCCCCTTTCCTGTGTGGTCGCATTGGTGCGATTGTAAAAGGATTACAGTTATGGGTCGCGTGGACAAGCGTTAATCAGGAGCAGTAATTTCTATGCTTCTTCTGGGTCAAGTATCGTGACTTGCATGAGTCTTCTGTCCGCAGCACGAAGCTAATCATGTAGAATCATGTTCTTTGACATCACTATAGACTTTGAAGACTCACAGCACAGACCAGAAGTGTAGGAGATATGATTCACTCTTCATAGGCGATGTATGATAAAATATCCAACGTCTGGAGAGCATGTCATCTTGACGTGTCCTCAAGCGAAACTGAATCCTAATAACTCAAATTCGACTACTTGTATAGGTATAGAGAGGAGTGAGTTGCCTGCCTTCTTGCACGGAAAGGGAATAGCAAACATGTCATGCTTATACTGCCGATGTATCCTATTTTAAACGTCGGAGATCTAACAAAGATTGTGCGGGGAGAAAGAACAAGTACTTTGATTTCTAGGAACGGATTTATTGTGTGACCATTCGTTAATTCATAATATACATATTTACAACCACTTCCACCCATCAGCTCCACAACCACATATCCCCACCCCGCTTGCCACGTACCTCGCATAGCCCATTGACTACTCTACTACGCACTATGGAAATACTTCTCCTGCAACGAATCCGCCATAACAGGCATACTCTCGATAGCCATCATGCTCAACGGCGCCGCCTCACTCAACCGCTCACTCAACCACATCCTCAACTCCTCATCATACCCAATACCATTCCTCTCATCAGCTCGAACATCCGCGAACGCCTTGGCCAACAGTACCATCGTCTTATACCGCGGCAGCACGCTCGATCGCTTGATATCGTAGTGGCGTAGCTCCATCCACTGGTATCCTTGGAGATTGTGGCGCCAATAGCCCGGTGTGAGGTTCCGCCAGCCAGGGAAACGCGGCATGAGGAACTCCTCGCAGGCTTTAAAGGCTTCAAAGACATACGAGCGCGTGGCGAGTTGTTGGATGAACTCGTTCCAGGTGAAGTTGTCGATTATGTAGCCGTTGATGAGGAGATCGCGGATTGTGCCGGAGGCGACGAGGATGATGTCATCTTGAGATTGAGCAAAGAGACTGCGCATGTAAATGCGACAGGGCTTGACGAGGATCTGGCGTCGATTGTTGGCAAGGCGGGCATCTTCGTAACGTTGTCGGACTAGGGGGCTGAAGAGGGAGGCGGGATCAGCATCGCTCGGGCTTCCTTCGACAACTTGGCTGAAGGTTTTGGTGAGTTTGGCGGCCGAAGCACGGGCTAATTGCCATATTCTGGCGACCTCTTCATGCCTGCCTGCCTTGAGATGTGCTTCCATGATGGCCGTAGCAAGAGTTGTCGGGATGGTAGAGTTCTCTGCGTCGGGTGCCGCTTCCATCGCCTTGCGATATAGTTTCTTGCAGATGGCGTATGCTGAACGTGTCGTGTATAGTGAGATCAACGAGCCATAGTAGGATTGAGGGATTGAGTCGATATCGTGCGGGTCGATGTACCTAGACGTTTCTGGCTGACGATTTGCATCGCCGCGACTTGTGCTCGCGACAAGCATTTCTTGAAGTGCGTCCTCGACGGTCAACAACCGGTAGTTCGGGTGCTTCGCTCCCCGTCTCCTCAGAGCCTTAAGATTGGATACGCCCAGGACTTGCAATGCGGCTTTGTTCAAACTGGGTGTCTGTGGTATGTGCCGTGCAGCCATTCTACGCTGCGCAGCGGCTGCAAGATCGTGCTGGCCCTCTCGCATGAAGCCCCACATGACTATGGCATAGTGAAAGCCGTGGATTCGAAAATTGTGCTGTGGCATCGTGACGCGTAGAATCTTGTAGGCAGCATTCGTTTGCTTGACTTGTACCAAACCGCGCATAAGACTGCCGTACGTCCAAGAATCAAGCGGTATGTTATTCTCGACCATTTGTCTGTAGTGCTCGCGGGCACTAGCGAGATCACCGATCAGCGAATAGTGCTGTATCAACAAGTTCCATGTGTGAGTAAGATGGCCATTGCCAAGAGTACCCGCTTGCCAGCTCTTGAGCATGCCTTCGGCAATGGCAATCGCACCGTCTGGGTCGCCTGCGTTCAAGAAGCACTCGACATAGCCGGACCTTGCTCGAGCATTGGATTCCAAATCAATACCCATCTGCTTCGCCCGAGAGAAGAGAGTTTCAAATGCCTCAATGTCTCCTCGTTGAGCTGCCAGGTCCAACAAGGGACCAAAGGTATACGCGTCTGGCTTGTGGCCGCAGTCCACGCAGCTGTTAAAACACTCGAGGGCTCCATCGAGATCATCAGCGCGGACATAGGCCAGCAACAATATGTTCCAACAATAGATATCAGGCACAAGCTTGTAGTCGTGTTGTATTCGCTGGAACTGCGCTAGAGTCTGCTGAACATCTGCGCGCCGAGCATGAACGAACAGCCGGGCAGACAGAGCCTTCAGGTTGACATCTTGTGGATAGTGGTCCTGCAGCTCTTGCAGGAACTCCTCTACTCGAACGTGCTCGCCATGCTCGGAGAAGGTATGGATCAGGTGCAACAGGGTTCGAGCTGGCAAGGGTTTCTTGGGATACCAATCGCGCAAGTCCTGCACGTGCTCTATGATCCTTCCCAAGCCGCCGTTGAGGCCGTGGTAATAGATTAGCCTGCCAATGAGCGATTGGGATGGCTTCTGAGTTGGCACTCGTGACTTGGCGCGCTCAAGGTAGTCTTCTCTGTATCTTCTATACAGTTCGAGCCAAATTTTGCGCTTATTGGTGTAGTCCTGGTAGCGTGGCTGGTTTAGCATATTCATAATGGCATACTCGTAACATGTTGTTGTTGGAAGAATGCCAGTTGCGTGCATGTCCTCGAATAATCTTTTGAACCATTCCCATATGAAGTTCTCGTCAGGCTTTTTCCGGTTGAGAACATGACCCATGACGTTGGGTATGAAGGTCATTGTGAAATGCGCTAGGGTATCCCGTTTGGCCTTGTTTCCTGAGAACTCGTCCTTGTACTCGCGAGCGTAGTGAAGAAAAGCCTCGACATAGTCTAGCAATCCGGGCAGGTCTAGCACTTGTCTCCACAGCTCTGGTACGGTATCTCCGAATCGTATCTGTCGGCGTGTAGGCTGACCACGCAGGGACTCGGTGTTGCTGAGGAACGTCCTGAAGACACGAAGGCTGAGGTCCCACTGTTGATCTAAAATGGTCCGTCGTAGGATGACATCAAGACCCATATTCAGCATGTCCCATTCACTGTTGGCATCTATCTGCTCAAGCAACTGTATCGCAGGCCCGACCGTCCTGAGTGAAGTGTAGGCTTCAATGGCAATGCGAACGGACGAAGGCCTATGTAGACTGGCGGGAATTTCCTGGAAAAGCTGGAGCACTCGGTTGGGAGGCGGAGGTCCGTCCTGCGCTAGGTACTCGATAACGTCCAGTGGGATGAGATGTTGCTCAGCTGTACGTTCTGGCGCAGCAATGGCGCTGTACAGGAGCCAGACCAGCTCCTGCTTGCCGGGTGGGCGTCCGTCCAGAATCCTCCGAAGGGCTTTGAGGGGGGTGGTCCTCCTCCGCAAGGCGGCGAATTCAGTCTGTGCTTCCTTTACAGCGGTTTCATCTGCGCTCGTCTGTCCCGCTGGGATCTCGCCCGTGGCGGTAGAGTATTGGCGGACCCGAGGCGTGAGCTGTCGCCGCCTAGGCTCGACAGCATCTGGTCCATATCGAGGCACTTGCTTGAGCAGGGCCAGTGTCGGTTGGGGGTACAGAAAGTCGAGCAGGAGCCGCTGGTTGTGGCGTGCGGGCGGCAAGAGGGTCTTGTTCTTGGGCCGCCGTCTTACCTCACGCCTGGGTGCGGCATGCGGAGACGGGGATGCGTCCACCATGGAGGAGGGGTGGGCCACGTGCGAGTGCAGCATGTGGCGTTGGCGAAGACATGGCTTGGGGGCGCGAAAGAGCTGGCGTCTGCCAGATTCGAGGCATGTCGAAGCACGCTCGAGCATCACCCGCGCTCACAGAGTACAGCACTCCCGCGGCCGAGGGACTGACAGCAAGGGAAGAGGGGAGAGGGCGAGAGTGTGCGTGGCGAGGAACATTGCACCGCTCGTGTCTATGATGTCTTGAAAAGCCTACGCACACGCCACGGCGCGCGACATGGCCAGACGTGGACGGGATGCCAGTCTTGGCAGGGCGGGCGCTCGCCCATGCCCGCTGCCCCTCCACGCAGACCGCCAGCACGCCCCCCAGGCTTGCCATTGCAACACCACCTGAGGCCGCCGCCATGGACATCACCAAGTTCGTCGTCGACCTGCGCGAGGCCGCCTTCCTGCTGGGCGACTACAGCAGCTACCGCGCCCAGCTGTCGCGCCGGCTGCGCATTGTGCGCAAGAAGCTGGGGAGGGCCACGCCCAAGAATGCCAGATTCGCCGCCAAAGAGCCCGTCACGGCGGCTGAAATTGGCCACAACGTCGAGGCCCTGCACCTCCTGCTGCTGACGTCGGAGCGGGCGTGGGCGCATGCCATGGCCATGAAGGCTGCCCATTCCGAGGACAACGCCGACAAGAACATCACCGGCGCCACCCGCCAGCACATTGTCTCGCGCCTGCACAAGGCGGTGCTGAGTGCGAAGAACATCGAGGCGCTCGTGGCAGATACAGCCGCCAGCGGGGCGTCAGACACGGATGTGCTCGAGGCAAAGGCCTACGTCTTCGCGCTGGCGGGCGCCGAGGAGTTTGAGAAGCAGGCCGAGGGCGTCAAGGCCAGCAGCGCCCTGCCAAAGCGCTGGAACTCGTGTCTGGCCAACTTCGCCGCTGCGAGAGTCATCTACAGCACGCTGCTGAAGACGACCAAGAAGGACCTGTTCAAGGACGTGCTCGCGGGCACAACGGACCCCAGCATTCGATATGCGGCCTACCAGAGCCGCATACCACGCACTGTAGGAGTCCCCTCGGTGGCCATCAAGTTCTTTCCCAGAGAAGACGAGAAGCTACTCCAGGCTGTGCAGCAATTCGACCCAGCAGCACTACAGGAGGAGGAGGCCGCAGCGTCTCGTAAGCCATGCAACCTCCTTATGTCGACTTTTCTAACAGCATGCTAGACTCCCAGATCACCTGGCGTGGCCGCACGGCCAATGTTGTCGATGCTGCCATTGGCCAGGCTCTGTCCGCCATCGATGGCGCCTCTGCTGTGCTCGAGCAGTCCGCCAGCTCCACGACCCCCTCTAAAGATCGTGCCAACGCATACGACGACATTCTCATTGCAAGCCAGGATGCTGTAGATGCCACCCGGAGGGCTATCGAGGAACTCGACAAGGAAGGCGTCGACGAAGGAGATGCGCGCATGCAGGATCTCCGAGTGACGAACCTCGCAGTCAACTACGACCTCATCTCATGGCGTATTGGCCGGAACAGAGTCCTCGTCGGAGCCGACGATGGCCTCACCTTCCCAGCCAACCCCCCGCAGAAGCCTAGGCGCCCACGCAAAGACGGAAAAGAGTGGACAGAGCGGGAAGAGCCCACTGGTCGCAAGCTAGCAAGGCTGCGGGAACGCATCGCCCTCTATGACGCGATATTACAGAGTATAGATTCTATCAAGGAACTCCGCGGTGCTGTACGAGACACATCCTTTGTCGCTGAGCTAGACGGCCAGCGCGCATACTTCCAGGCACTGAAGTGCTTGAATCTGTCGCATTCATATGCATTCCTCAACACGCCAAAACAAGCATTGGCCCTTTGCAACCGCGCACTGTCATTAGCTGCACAAGCAGCATCCGCTCCACGCTCACCCTCTCCGTCTACCTCTGCAGCCACAAAGCTAGAGGTCTCTACAGAAGAAGCGCAGACATTACAAAAGAACTTGGAAAATCTAAACTCGCACTACCGCGGTGTCGTGGCACTCTCGCAACTCACCGCAAGCTCAGCGACCGCCACCAAGGCTGGACTGACTAATGCTGCACCGGTTGTGGAACGACTGAACGAGTACCCAGTGTCTGGCACTGTGGAGCTCAAGAATCTGGTCACGTGGCCGCCGAAGCTGAAGCCTGTTCCGGTCAAGCCATTGTTTTTGGACGTGGCCTGGAACTACGTCGAGTATCCTGGACGGGCGCCGGCTGTGCAGGAGCCGGAGCCAGAAGCAGCGGCGCCGGTTGAGGAGCAGAAAGCGGAGCCTCCACAGCAGAAGAAAGGATGGTTCTCGTTTGGTAGATAGACAGACTAGGTTGGCTGCTATTACATTGCGGCGAGTGAAAATATGCGCCTGGTGGTAGCACTTGCCCTCAAATGCAAAGATTAGTTTTACTTCATCAGACTCAAGACAGGCACGTGGATGAGCCGTCCGTTCCATCCATTGCAATTTCTGCTCCTTCCTATTATTACCAACGTCGCTCCGAGATCACAAATTTGGTTGTCCCGAGAAGCTATCAATGCAGTACCAAGGATGAACTTCGTCTCTCCATACTCTAACCATAACAGCTCTCTGTTCTGCTCCTCTACCACCGTTATTTCAATCGCTGCGGGCGCAAGTGGCTCACATCAGCTCAAACCCATCGCTCACTAGTCCAAGGTATTGTTCGTTTCCGCATCATCTACGCATATTTCCCTTTGTCACTTTTCAACATGGCTGCCTTCCCGCAGACCGTGAAAGATGCTTTGGCCAGATCAGCCGGAGCGCCCGCTCGCTACGGTGCCCAGGTCCACGATGTCTTCATAAACTCCAACTGGTATTCGAGACGCACTCAGAAACGGTGGAACAAGAAACCAAAGATGCAGGAACGGAAGCGCAAACTGAGCTTCGACGACAGCCAAGAGCAGTTCGAGACGCAGCTCCAATCTGGCTTTTTCAGACTGCCAACAGAGCTTAGACTTATGATCTACAAGCAAGTGGTAAGTGGATGCAGCTCCTGTTAGGCCTGAGTTGCGAATGTTGATCCCGGCGAGGTGCTCGATATAGAATATCATGTCATCTTAGTGCAAGGGAAGCTCCACTCGTACAACTACGCTTTACCAGACGCCATGCCCGACCAGCACCCCGATCGAGATATGAGCTACTCTTTCCGCCCCGACTTGGTACGCCAACGGAATCCACTTGAATGACTACAATGCTGTCGACGAGTGTAAGTGCTCACAGTCATGGTGGAAATCTCCTTGCCCACGGCCATTACCTTGACCGAGACCTTCAGCAACATTCAGAGCTAATACTTCACAAACAACAGGTACACAGAAGCAATCGACACCATCTACTCAAGCGCCACCTTCCGCTTCCACGACTACCCCTCCTTCTTCGCCTTCAGCGCTCGCACCCTCCCCCACCACTTTGAATCCATCCGCCGCATCCACCTCTCCAGCCGCCCCTACAAACGCACAACCGTAGAAGACGAACGCATCGGCCCCAAAATAAACCCCAGAGACATCTTCAACAACCAAAACCGCCTCCGGAACGGGCTCGACCGCTCCACCTTTCGCAACCCAGTGTTTTTCGACCTCCGCGTTGGTTCCCCCTTTCCCGCCGACACTGTTGCGTTTGAGCTTGTGTGTTCGATTCTGTCTGAGCTGTTGCGTTTGGAGTACTTGCGTATTGAATTAAGCTTGGATTGGCGGTTCAGTCTTGCGGAGATGCTTGATTTTCGGAAAGCTGTACGAAGGGCTGGGGGGGCGAGAGATGGTGTTGTGTTTCTGTGGTTGTGGTATCTGCGTTGGTTTGGGCAGTTGGGCATCGAGGATTACAGTGTGGTGTTTACGGCGAAGGCGTTGAGGAATATGAAGTGGAGCGTCGGACCGCATATTTGTGGGACGAGGGGGGCGGCGGCGTGTGAGTGTGACGTGAAATTCTTAAACTCGAGGATATGATTGGGATGAGTGTGTTCAGGTGTTGGGGTGTTGGGGTCGAGGATGTGCCAATGGCATGTTTGCCAGATAAAATTCAGTCCGAGATGAGGGTTCACGCCATAATATGAACTCTTTGCTCATGACTCTTTGAGCCCAACGACCTCAACCATCATCACCATCCTCCTCCTTACGTCAATACAACAACCCCTCCACCTCCTCCGCAATCGCCAAACAACTAGTCAACCCCGGACTCTCAATCGCCAAACAATTCACAAACCCCTCGTACCCGTCCTCCTTCCTAATCACAAAATCCTGAAACCCGGCCCCACTCGTCGCCGCCAACTTCCCCAATTTCGGTCGTATCCCCACGTAATCCGGTTGAATCGCGTCACGCTCCACACCCGGTAGATAAGTCTGTATATCGTCGATTGCCTGGCTCATGTTTTTGGTATTGGGTGTGTAGTCGTTGGGGTCGTCGGTCCATTCTACATCTGGGCCGAAGCGGATGCGGCCTGAGAGGTCGAGGGTGAGGTGTGTTCCTAGGCCTGCGTGGCCGGGTATGGGGGCGGGGTAGATGAGTGTTTTTGGTGGGTTAGGCAGGGAAGCAGAGTAGGAGAAGTAACTTCCTTTTGCGTAGTATGGGGTTAATTGGCGGTCAGGTGGTAAGATTTGATTTGAGATGGCGACGGCGTGTAAGCCCGCGCTGTTTATTATGGTGGAGGCGGTGATTGTGCTGGTTTCGCCGGTTGCGGGGTGAGTGGTTGTGATTTCCCAGCCCGAGGTTCCGTTGGCGAGGGGTGAGATTTGGGTTACGGGGGAGTGGAGGGCGACGAGGCCGCCATGGGATTCAAAGGAGCCGTGGAGGTATTGCATTAGGCTATGTGAGTCTACGATGCCGGTTGTTGGGCTTTCGAGCACGCCGGCTTGGGCGCGGACTGCTGGTTCGCGGCGGGCGGCTTCTGCGGGGGATAGAAAGTGCGTGGGGACGTTTATTGTGGAGGCGAACTCGTGGATTTTCTCTAGGGCGGTCATTTGGGTCGTGTCTTGGGCGACGATCCATTTTCCGGTTTGGAGGTGTGGGATGGCGTGTTGTTTACAGACGTCGTATAAGAGGTCTTTGCCACGGAGGCAGAGACGTGTTTTTAGGGAGGATGGACCGTAGTAGAGACCGGCGTGTATGACCTATGAATTTTGTTAACCTCATGCATATCATCAGAGAGGCAGCGTCCAAATTGGTCTTCTTCTTCCTATACTCCACCAACGGGGATGATTTTAATAGGAAGGTTTGAACAGTCTTGAGACCAAACTTACTTCACTATTGCGAGAACTGGTTTCCGTCCCCACAGATCCATGCTTTTCTATCAACACGGTCGATGCACCGTCCCGTGACTGCAGTTTCCGTGCAATGGCTAGACCTACAACACCACCGCCAATGACGGCATGTGTAAAGTCTATGCTAAGCCTTGAGCTTGTGGAGAAGTGCCTTGGGGTTTGCACTTTGCTTGCGCTATGCACTCCCCTTGTGAGTTGTACGCTGTACCGTGATAAGATCATGTTGGAAGCGAACTATCTAATAGACAGAAATGAGACGATACATGCATATACCGCTTGAAAAGCAAATCAACAACTCGCCAAACAGAGGAAAATATGATATTGAAGTTTGAAGACTTCAATGAGAATGACGTCTGTCGTTGAGATGGCTTATCAACAGTTGATGCTGCTTTTTGGTGACGTTAGCGTCAGAGTCCATGTCCAAACGCTAGCCCGACTAGAGCATGGCAGATCTTTACTTGGTTGGCTGACCTATAGAAAGATCAATTGACGTGCCAGTCAGTACCTTATCGTCGGGGTCATCTTGGAATTCCTCTGATGCTATCAAGGACTCGCAATCACAGGTAGACATCCAACAATTGCAGTGTTGCAGTCTTACCAATTACGTCATCGGCGTCTCCAAAAACCCGACCGACATCGCATCCTCACCACCAACATCTAGTGGTCTACATCCAAGACGCCACCACCTCAAACACACCACCACTCCCCCCTCATTAGCCCATACCAATCCAACACGCCCCCAACCCCACCCCATCCCCCTCAACCACCCCTCAAAAAAAAAAACTCACAACAATGCCCCCCACCACCCCCAAAGTAACCTCCCTCACCGACCTGCCCTCCACCTCCGCAAAATGGTTAAAACTCCAAAAAGCAACCTACACCGACTCCACCGGCACAACGCGAATCTGGGAACTCGCCTCACGAAAAACAACCTCCACCTCGGGCATCGACGCCGTATCCATAGGACCAATCCTCCACCACCCCTCCCAACCCCCCTCCACAATCCTAGTCCTGCAGTTTCGCCCCCCGGTGAACGCAATGACGGTTGAGTGGCCCGCTGGCCTTATTGATGCGCATGAGACGCCTGAGCAGGCGGCGGTGCGGGAGTTGTACGAGGAGACGGGGTATAGGGGGGAGGTGGTGAGTACGAGTCCAGCCGTTGTTGCGGATCCGGGGATGAGCTCGGCGAATATGAAACTATGCATGGTGGATGTTTTTTTGGAGGAGGGGGCTGAGGTGCCGGCGCAGCATCTTGATGAGGGCGAGGAGATTGAGAGGCTGGTTGTGCCGTTGGGGGAGTTGTATGAGAGGTTGGTCAAGTTGGATGGGGAGGGGTATGTGGTTGCGGCGAAGTTGTATCATTGGGCTGCGGGAGTGAGGTTTGCGCTTGATCATCCGGGGTTGGTTGGGAAGGTGGGGGGTCGAGCTTGAGAAGGGGGGGATGGAGGGGGGCGAAAAAGGAGTGGGAGTGGTAGTGTGGGATATAACGAGATGCAGATAATCATGTAGTCAGAGTCAAGAAATGAACATGGACTTCAATTATGTGCATTCATGAGTGTGGAATTGTAAGCTTGATATTGTATACGACAAGACTATCTACAGCACTTCGACAACGCTTTTGCATATCTCTCTCCATACCCCACAACCCATCCATCACCATTCCCATGCCCCCAGAAAACCCCCGCAAATGTAAAACGCCAAAACCATGCTATAACGCCCCAAACCCCCATCCCTTCCAAATCATACAAACAGCCCTCCTACCCCTGGCCATCGCCCATCTCCACTCTCCCCATACCTTACATAATATCAAACAACCCCTTGAGCTGCATAATCAGCTTCCACTCATCCTGACTAACATCGCTCCTAAAGAACTCCTTGAGCGTATCAATACTCTTCCTGCTAATCGCAGAATACAGAATATCGTCTTCTTCCAAGTGACGTCCGTACATGGGTTGATTGGCGCCTTCAATCTTGACGGCGACGGAGGGGGAGCCCTTTTTGCAGACTTGGATTTGCTTGTGGTCGCGTTCAATGGATGTACTGTTTTTTGAGTTAGCGACCTGTACACCTTGTTGTTGTTGTTGTTGTTTTGGGGGGAGCGGGGGCAACATACACTCTACCAAGTTGAATAATCTCCTTGGCACCAGTTGCGGGGTTCTTCTTCACGGCACAGATTGGCGTTGTGATTCTCAAATTACCGTCTGTGACATCAACACCAATGACAATAGGGTCTTTCTTGTTGAATACCGCAACGGGGCGGAGGACGCAAGGGAAGACAGCCAACATCTTGGACTCTTCCTTGCGTTGTTGCTCTAGCTGCTTCATGTGCGCAGTGAACTTGTCGAACAAGTGGTAAATGATATCCGCTTCGAAGATCTTGACACCAATCTCCTCGGCATATGCCTTGGCATCTTTGTCGACCTTGACATCGAAACACAACATGACTGCGAATTCTTTGGCTTTTTCTAACATGACACCCGCGCGTAGGACATCCTTTTTGAAGACGGGACCGATGGAGATGGTGGACACGGGAATCTTGGAAACGCGTAGGAATTCGAGCAAGGCTTCGAGCGAGCCGAGTGTTGATGCTTGAACGGATACACCGCGACCAGTCTTGGAGACCTTGCTGAGCAAGTGGGCCAAATCGCCCATAACTTCGTCCATGAGATCCTCTTCGTCATCGTTGGGTCCGACAACGAGGAGTCGAGAACCAGCAATGGCCTGATCGAGGCCATCGGCAGCAATCTTGATACCCATGGCGGCCTTGACCTCCTTGTTGTGTACATACTGTGATTTCACACGGAGCTCCTTCATCTCGGCCGGCGTGAGGAGTGCTCGAATATTCGTTACTATAGGTTCTGGATTACCACATAGTACTATGCGATCACCCTCGTGCAGAACACCATTAGACAAGATAACATCGATGGTCGTACCGAGACCTTCAATGACCTTGACCTCCAGCACTGTACACTCGACCTCGGACAGGTACATGAGGTTGTTGGTAAGACGCTCTTGTGTAAGCCTGACAATGAGCTTAATCATATCCGGGATACCCTCTCCAGTGTGCGCAGATGTTGGACACACGGAGACGTATTTCGCCATATTCTTGTTCTGGTGGAACAGCTCAGAGTTGAATCCTTGCTCCTGGAGCTGAGTGCGCACAAAGGTCCAGCGCTCTTCGAATTCTGCCTGCACTGCCTGCTTCTGGAGGCTAAAACTGTCTTCAAAACCATTGTTGTCGATCTTCTTCCAGCCAAAGAGACGATCGATCTTGTTCAAGGCGACGATGAATGGCGTCTTTCTGTCGCGCAACAACTTCATGGACTCGATAGTTTGAGGCTCGAGACCGTGCATAATATCGATGACAAGGATGGCAATGTTACAAAGTGACGAACCGCGGGATCGGAGGTTGGTAAACGACTCGTGACCAGGTGTATCGATGACTAGCAGACCAGGTACGTTGAAGACGAAGGATTTATCCCGGTTGACAACGGCAACCTTCTTCTCGAGAGCCTCGACCGGGAAGTAAGTGGCACCAATCTGTTGAGTGATACCTCCTGCTTCGCCTTCCTGCACGTTGGTCTGACGAATCTTGTCGAGCAGCTTCGTTTTACCAGTATCGACGTGACCGAGAATACAGCAAATGGGTGATCGCAGGTTGTCCTTGGATCGTGCCGCCAAAGCCTCTTCGTGTGCTTGCTTTCGGCGCTCCGCAGCAGCAGCTTTCCGTGCAGCTTCGGCTCGCTGTGTCGCAGTCCCCTGCTCGTCTTCTGAGGAGTCGTCCTCGCTATCGTCTTCTGAATCAGACTCGGAGTCCGAGTTGGAATCCTTATCTTGTGATTCCTTCTCAGCTGCTGCTTTCTCAGCTGCCGCTTTCTCTTCCTTGGCCTTCTTCGCTGTAGCTTTGCGCTCTTCCTCTTCGTCCGTGTCGACATCCCAGCTGTCCTTGACGCCGTCCAACTCATCGGCCTCAGCTTCCCAGTCTTCCGCAGCATCGTCCTCATCGCCCTTCTTCGCTTCAGCGTCGAGACGAGCCTTCTCAGCCGCAGCCGCAGCTGCAGCCGCTTGCTCCTCAGCCAACTTGAGCTCCGCTAGCTTCTTGGCTGCCTCTTCAGCTTCACGGGCCTCCTTCTCCTTCTGACTCTCAATCTGCTTCTTCCTCTTCTTGCGATCATCGTAAACGGGCTTCTTCTTCGCCTCAGGCTCTTCGAGACCTGCAACCTTCGCATCGCCAACCTCGAGCATCTGCTTCAAGCGCAGCTCGTTCTTTGCCTTTGCCTCTTTCTGGGCCTTGGTCATGTATTTGCCCTCTTTCTTAAGTTGTTCAATCTTCTCCTTCTCCTTTTGCTTCTTGAGCGCCTTCGCCTCTTCCTTGCGCTTCTGTTCTTCTGCGTCTTGCCTTTCCAATTCTTCTAACCTGGCCTTCTCCTCTGCTTCCGCACGCGCATTCTCTTCTTCCCTGCGCCTGCGCTCCTCTTGTTGTTTCTGGAGCAGAGCCAGAGCAGGGCTGAGCTTCTTCTTCTTGCCGCCAGGTGCAGCGGTGTCGGCCGCTGGTGTAGGAGCTGATGGGGCAGCAGCAGGGGCAGCTTTGGTTTCGGCGGCCTTCGCAGGCTCCGCTTTGGCAGGCCCGGTGGCCTTTTTCTTCGCAGCCTAGAGACAGTGTTAGTGAACTGTTGTAAGTGTATGCCTTGGTCTGTATAGGGGGCAACTCACCAACTCCTTCTTCCTCTGTTTCTCCTTTTCCTTCTTCTCCTTTTCCTTCTCCGCCTTGGTCTTCACTCGCGGCGTACCATCATCATTATTATCCGCAGGTTCCTCGGCCTTGGGAGCTGCAGCACCGCCCTTGCCCTTTTTCTTCCCATAATTTCCAGCAAAGACATCGTCGTCATCGTCATCAAATGTGCCCTCCTGAGGCGCCTTGCTGGCAAGGTCCACATTGCCATTTGCTTCTTGGTCTGCTGGGTCTTCGCCCTCAACATCAGGGTTGACGCCCTTCTTGTTCTTCTTCTTGCCGCGTCTTTGGAGCGCAGCCATCAGACCGCCACCGAGGGCATCGTCTTCAGGCGCAGCTTCCTCTTTCTCGACAGCGGGGCTCTCTGCCTGTGGCGCAATGGACTCGCCCAACTCGGCCTCCCAGTCGTCATCTTGGGCCTTCTTGTTGCCCTTTTTCTTTGGCGCCATGTTGTGAGAACGTGGTAGGTCGGATGATGTTGTGAAGGTTGAGGACGCGTCTCAAGGTCGGTCACGGTAGCGGGGTCGATGAGCGTGAGACTTGGTGGTGATGCTTGCGCCGGTGCAAAAGAAGCCGTGGATGTAGTGCTAAACCCGTAGGATGAGGTCCCGTGAGTCAGAACTGAGCCAGTCAAGGCCTGGACCGTGAAGGAATGACAGAGAAGGCGGGCACACGGCAAACGCACAGTGGAGGTTCAAAATTTGGGCTGGCTGTGGCAAGCTACCAATTGTTCGCGATGGTGGGGTACTAAATTGCCTAATGCGGTAGGTCCCGAACACCATTGAACGCTGGCACCTTTTGGAGCCCTAACAGACAGACTGAGACAGACAGTTGAATTGGGGAGCCTGGCTCGTCCGCGCATATTTTGTAAGAGGCGGCATGTTTTGTCGTACCAAAACAACTCCTGCCCTGTTGCAGCATTCCTGCACATCAACATCTCGCAATCTGACCGCAGCACGATTGCTTCGCAGTAAACATACATACTGTACGTCGTGAAGCCCTTGGGCACCATTCTGACGATCACGCATCGTTTCTAGCCAAGTTGCTCGTGTCGATCTCCCAGCGTAGGGGGGGAGACCATGGTTTTGTATTCAGGACACACACACACACACACACACACACACACATCACTATAATTCCAGATCAAGCGCTCATTACTATGCAGTCTCGTTGATATTTCTCTCAAATCATGTATCTTCAGTGTAGCATACCCGCTTCTTTTCCATCCCATGCTAAATGACGGTAGACACTGCTGCGACGAATGCGACATGCGATTTGCTCTAAACAAAGTTACATGACTGTAGATGTGAACGCCTCCTCGGACCCATAAACTCCACTAAAGGACAAGATGCGATGATTAGATGTAAAAGAATAGTCGAGGCTTGCCCTCTCAGATAGCAATACAATGGCGTGGACGGCAGCGGGACAATTAGGCGACGTGCAGTGACATGAAACATCTAAGCGTCGTTGCGGAATTCAAGATGCAAATAAACTTCAGTGCAGTTGTCCGCTGACGAGTAATGATTCGACAGTGGCTCCGATAAAAGACTTCTTGAGCGACAGGTCGCATCCAAATCTGTAGTCATCGTTAGCATTCCTTCTTGAGATACACTGCGAGAAACATACCTTTGTTCCAATTCGAGCTTGACATGTTTCTTGGTGACCTGCATCAGATCTGACTTTGACAAGATGTCCTTGATCTCGATGTAGATGGCATCATCGCTGGGCAAGTTTGCCATCTCCATGCTGTCCATGCCGTACCCACTCTGCGCAAGACTGAGGCGAGAGTGATTGTTGTAGCGTGGGAGGTCGAGATGAGACATTGGGCGGGAGGGTGGCATGCCGCCATACTCTGATCCGGCGACACTTCCGAATGGCTTCTTGGTTGCGTATGTGTAACCAGACATGATGGACTGGTCATCTCGGGTGGTGTGTTGCTCCCACATCTCAGCCTGGTACTCCTCCCACCTCTTCTTGGGAATGGAAGCAGGGTCGAACTTTCCTTCGTCAGAAACAACAACCTTCTGACCCTTCTCACCTGTGACAACACGAGTGTTACCCCACGAGAAGTCATCCATGTACCAGAAGGAATACAAGGGGAGAGCGAAAGCGAAAATGGGTGTGGCAAGCATGTAGATGATCATCCAGCCAATCATTTCCCACTTACGACGTACAATGAAGATGATCATTTGCAGACCGTAGATGGCTCCGAGCAGAATGAAGGCGGTAACGGGAATCAGGTTTGGATGTGCGATGACGGTGTAGATGAGGTATCCAAGATAAACAACAATGACAGGCTGAATGATTGTAGAGATCAAGTCCATGAACACAATGAATCGCATACTGAAGCAGCAGAACCCGCACAGCTGTTGAAGCGGGATCAACTCAATGAGGTTGTGCACTGTAGAGTTGATCCAGCGACGACGTTGAGACATGAAGATGGCCCAGCTGTCAGGTGCTACAGTCCAGGCATGGGCGCGCATGGTGTACTTGGTCTTGTACTTCGAGTGGAACTTCAGGAGAAGAGTGGTCAGGTATCGATCCTCTCCCAAGTGCAACAGGTTCTTGGTGTGCAGCGTGTCGACGCGGATCTCCTGATAGGCCTCGACGACCTCTTTGCTTACGAATAGAGGCTTGCCAGTCTCGGCTGCACGAATACGGTACATGGTGAAACAACCGGGAAGACAAGTAACAGAACCAAACAGACTTTCGAAAGCCTTTGTCAAGTTGTGCGAGATGTAGTATTCGTAGACCTGCATCATGGTAACGAACGATGACTTGGCGTTTGTAAGTGCTGTTTCACCGCAGATGGCAATGAGTCGAGTATCGTGTAGGAAGGCAGCGACGAATCGGGTGGCGGCATCGGGTGCGACTACGGTATCGGCATCAATCTGTAACAAGAATTCGTAGAATGTCGGATTGACGCCAATGATGTTGCGAATCTGGTGGTGCATCTCAAGCTCAAGCGGACTCATTGGGAGATTGTAGTGAACGCGGTTCAGGAACCTCATGAGAATGATCTGTGAATCACGCTTGCCACGGTTACCAGGCTTGGAGACTTCCGAGGGTTTTCCAACCTTGACCACAACAAGGAAGGGTACAATGTGACCCTGGACCTCATAGAGGCCGCTGTAACATTTGCCCATGTTGTGTTGACGTTGGCCGTCTCCGAGACTCTCGAAGCTCAATGGATCTGGGTCGGTTGCTTCTGGGACGCCGAGAATGTCAAGGACGATGCGAGGGGTTGGCTTGTCGTTGCCCTGTCCGATGATCATACCGTCGCAGACAATGACGAGAAGTTTGCGCTTGTCGTCGTACTTCATTCTCGCAGCAGAATCGATGGCACGGCGAAGAGACTCCTCGTCTTCTGTGTAAGCAGGAATTGTGCAGATGATGAACTTATCAATGTTCTCCGGGTCCGTCTTTCGGGAGAATTGAAGGGCTGCGAGAAACTTGAATCCGATGATCGTGACGATGAGAATGGAGATGGCCAGGAGGAAGTACTTGGCGAACAGACACTTCGCGGAGTTTCTTGTGTCTACATCGCCCACGTAGAACAGGTTGTTCAGACATTGCAACTGGTTATTCTTCATCGCCGCCGACAATTTGAGATTGTCCCAGTACTTGCCGAGATCTTTGCCCGCTTGATATTGGAAGATGGAGACGACTTGGTCGTCCATGAAGTTGACGTTCGGCTGGTCCGCAGGCTTGTCCTCGCCAACTCTGTAGCGCGTCTGTCGGCCGCCAGTAACATAGTCCGTCATGTCGTAGACTTTGCCATTCATGTAGGCAATGGAGTTACTCTTGCCAGCCAACGTCTTCAGGTACTGGGGACTATAACCCACGCGTCCTTTCATGTAGTTGGCCTTCATGAACATTTGCTGCTCAAACCACCAGTCGGGGCGCGAGTCGTTGGTGAATGCACGGAAATCATGGTACTGCGCATTTGTATCGGTGGAACTGATGAGGTTGTTGACAGCCGAGTCGGTGTAATTCGAGTTCTTGTAGTTCAGCTGGACGGCGGGGTCAACCTGCCCATCCACACCGGCGCACAGAGCAGAGACCTGGACCGGGAAGAGGTTGGTAGCGTCCTTACCAGCATACTTGAGTAGACTCTTTTGCGGGACAACATTGGGGTAATGGTAGGGTATGAAGTCACCGAGATCATAAACGATACCTCGAATGGCAACGTACGCATCATTGTCGCCCTTGCCGTCGAATGCGGTCAGTTCTGACGCAGAGTAAACGTGTTGGGTCGGGCAGATGAGCATAGGAAATCCGATCATAAGGAAGATGACAGAGGCACAGCTCAACCAAATGAGCATGTTGATGGCCAGCTTTTCTCGCCATGCCATCCTGACGTCCTTGCGTTTGATGCGTCCAATAATCCTGATGGCGAAATCAGGAATCAACCATGTCATGCAGTACACGATAAACACCCATCTCTTACGACTGCCAGATGTAGGAATGACATCTACCTCTTCCAACTTCTTGTCTGCAGCCTTCTCGTCAATGACCTTGGGCTGCTCCAACCCTTGGAACATGTCGCCATTTGTAATGCCAGATGGAGCCTCAGAGCGAGCGTCGACGTCTCGAGCGCCAAAGTAGTTGCCGCCTTTGTCGTCATAGTAAGCACCAGGTGATGGTGAGAGTAGCCCAGCTCTGACATCGCCAAAAGATCGCCCAGCATCAGGAGTCAGGAGATTGTCCTCAGAACCACCCAGGCCACGCGCGTAAGGAGCGACGCTCCCAATGTTTGCCAGTTCGAGCCAGCACTTTTCGCTGAGGAAGACTCCAGTGGCTCCGACACGGACTTCGTTTTCGCGCCAAGGCTTGTTATCGAGGACCATTTCAGCCTTCTCCTTGTCAGTACCGACGATGGCGAGGTCCGTCTGAGCGAGACCAAGAAACTCGGCAAATGGCATGAAGATGGTGTAATCGGCCACCCGGAGCCGTTGGCTTATCTCTGCTATGCCGAGAGCCTGTACCTGCTGTCGAACACACTTGCTGTCGAATTGATTTGCAATTCGGCGATCGTTTGGTTTGAGACAGAAGACAAAGTAAGGGTTGGCTTTTCGCATGCACGACTCAATGGTGCGCAGAGCACTAACGAATTGACCTGCGGCGCCAGTCTGCTTGTTGTCACTGTTCTTCCGAGAACCCGAGACGTTGCTTTCCGCATCGCTAATGGCATCCTCATCGAACACATTGAGTTGGCGGCCATATCTGCCAGTCTTGTCGGCCTTGCGACGCGCCATACTTGGCATTCTCGAAGGCTTTGAGCTGACGGTAGCTTGCACAATTGCAGTCTTCTCCTTTGGATGCGACATTTTGTGAACGGCATCTTGTCCGAATAGCTGCTGAACAAACGGCGCCTCTGCCGATTTCAGGAGATGCATCATGTCGCCCGAAATGAGTTCAGCGTTCTCTTCGAGAAGCCCCTCGACGCTGTAGTCGACATCTCCAGCAAAATGGCGAATGGTGAACGACGGCGATGTGTTTGGGGTAGGGAAGTTACTGCCAGGTTGCACAACAGTGGCACTGCCGGGCAGAATTGCAGCATTCTTGCCATCAAAACGCTTGCGAATGGCATCGAGGAATTGCATGTCTGACTTGCCGCGACGCATCTGGTCGTCTAGGATGCTCAGGAGGCCATTGCCTTGTTTGAGCAGTCCAGTTTTGGCTTCGGTATTGTCGTAGAAGGCCATCGGAGGAAGGCTGATGTCCTCTGCTTCGAGTTCCTGCATTTGACGCTGGAAGAAGCTTTCCTGGCAGAAAGTGATCAACGACTCGTTGGCGGCGTTGTTGAGAAGCTGATCCAGTGATGAGCCGGTCGCAGCAGAGTTGGCGAAACCTGGGAAGTCAACCATGGAGATGGTGTTTGTGATTTGCTCCTGTAGAACAGAGATCCTCGAATTCGTTTGCTCCATGACCCAGGTGACCAGAAGTGAGTAGAGGGAACGAGCAAGCTCGTCCGCGTTTGCACGAGCCCCCTTGGGATCCAACATGACGGTGACGCGCTCACGGTAAAGAGTCTTTGACTTGTACCGCAGGCTTTGCTCAAGATCAGACACAGCGACTCCGAGAAATTGGGCGATTGGGGTTAAAGATTCCTTGTTCTTGACCATAGTGATGGACTCACCACCTTCGTGGGAGTAACCACCGCTGTCATCAGCTGTGGGAGTTGTGGACTGGCCAGTTTCAAACTCGAGCTGGCCAATATGGAGAATCGTGGCCATGATCTCGCAGATGCCGGCAATGCTCTCCTTGCCGAACTCTAGCCGACGCAGTGCACTCTTGAAGTCCTGAAACCCCTTTGGATCGTCGATACCGACCTTGAGCTGTGTAGGATGCCCCAGGTACCGCCATCGCTTGTTGGAGCCAATGGAGGTGCGATTGCCGGCGGGACCGTCACCGCCAACAACATCGAGATAGAGATGCTTCTTCTCGGCGAGACTCGTGCCAGCGAGAAGGTAGTAGAGGACATGGTAGGTTCGCTCTCCGGTTGGCACCGACGCAATGCGGCTGCGCTCGAGGCGATGTGCGATGAACTGGGCGCCGAGCAGAGTGGCGTGATTAGCAGTAGCCGTGTTGTACTGGAGTTCCAAGAGGAGACCCGATTTGGAAGCGACCGGGGTGGTGAGGGACTTTGTGGTTGTAAAGGCATCGAAGACGAAGTTTGCGTTTTCAATCTTCTTGGAGAGGGGCGTAGATGAATACGAGAGGAAGGATCTCAGCATGTGTCCTCGAATCGTCGTCTTTCCCGAGCCAGATTCGCCACTGGAGGTTGTTAGTCTTTGGCTGGGGCTACATCAGATGGGGTTCGCATACAGAAACACGATAGCCTGGTCTTCCGAGCGCTGGCCCAGTCGCATGTAGGACCGTTGGGCAAGGTCCTCGGCGGCCTGGTGGGCACTGCCCTCCTTGCCGCCATCAACGCCGCGGCTGGCATCTGTGTAGGTGTTGACGGCAACAATGCCTTGCGAGGAGAGCGTGGCGATGGGGAGGTGTGCGTGGTACCGGCTG
Organism: Plenodomus tracheiphilus IPT5; assembly: GCA_010093695.1. Classification (NCBI taxonomy): domain Eukaryota; kingdom Fungi; phylum Ascomycota; class Dothideomycetes; order Pleosporales; family Leptosphaeriaceae; genus Plenodomus; species Plenodomus tracheiphilus. The sequence continues at coordinate 154,309 of MU006333.1, forward strand.
GCGAGGGCTGAAGTCAGGCCCGTGTCGCTCTGCTGGTGCTGAGCGAGGGCTGGCAGCGACGAATTCTGCAGTGGATTCGAGGCCATGGTGGGCAGACGCGTCCCCGGGGGAGCGCTATACAATGACAGCTGTCAGGCACGAGCTACCAAAATGTGTCGGCTGGGCGGTTGTGGGTTGAGTCGTGGGGTGTCTCGCGGGCGGGACAGGCTGCGCGTAGGCGGAGGATGCAGGTGTGGAATGCACAACACGTGGGTGCAAGGGAACAGGCAGAATGGAGGAAAGTCGCAGAAAACAGAAGACTAGATACAAGCAGCGAATGTGTGGGAGTGCGTACCAACGAACGTGAACTGATGATGGAAGCCGTTGACCACGTCCCAGGGGCCGAAGAACCTCTGCTGCGAGTTCGACGCTACTGTGTACGATGGGATTGCTTTAGCTCGCCTCTGGCCGCCACCTCCCAGTGCTGGTCCGGAGGGCCTGTGTTGACGTGGAGACAGGCCCAAAATAGATTTATTACCAGCGGAAGCCCTCTACCACGCCTGCTTCTCGGAGCCGTGCTCCACAGATCCACCCGCCTGCTTACGATGCACATATTGATGGGCACGACGCGGATGCGATGGACGAGATGCGACGCCTCCGGTGCACGGCCATCGACACAGCACAGAGACACTGCGCGGCCTGGCTGGGCCCGAACGACAGCCAGTGTGCAGCTGTTTCGTCGCCTGTGCATGTACTCTACTGCTGTGACCAAGTCGTTGCCGCTGCGGGTGCGGCAGTGCGATGCTGCCCACCGCACTCGAGAGCTCGCGCTTCACCAGGATGGATCGCCGCGGCTCCGTGGTGCGCTATGCGCTAGCGGTGTGATCGATCGCGTGTAATGCAGGCAAAAAGAAGAAAATCGCGTGAACCAGGCCAATGGCGCTCTCCAGCGTACCCAGCACATAGACAGTACGCACACTACAAACCGTATGCTACGACGTAATGGCAATGCCTCCCATGACAAGCAGACACGAACAGCATGCAGGCTGCGGCCCAGCTAGCCCACCTGTCGGGCAGCGGGAGTCGGGAGGCGGAGTTGCATGAGTTGCATGACTTCATGAATCAGACAACGCTGCAACGTTGAGGGCTGACCTGGAGGCCGCCGCTTTGGGAACACGAGCTGCGGAGGGGCCCCCTTTACATCAAACTCTACGGTCCCAGTGCAAGCGTTGCAGATTGCTGTACTTGCGTCGGCGTGACTGGACGGCGGCGAAACATGGCCTCTGCAGACGCTGGATGGCGCTGGGGCGCGACTTGCTTACCGTGTACGTACACGTTGTGGACATGGCCGACGGCCGACGGCCGACGGCCGATGAACGATGGACGATGGGTGTGCTCATGAAGACGATGGCACTGCGTCGGGCTCGCAGGCATTCTCCACGGCCCCGGGCTGTTATCGATAGATGCGGACAGAAGAGTCCTCGTGTGTTGGGATCTCGCAGCGTCGCAGAGACTCAGACACAGGTATTTAAAAATAGGGGCACTCCACTTGTAGGGGACAGGCACACGCCCTAGTGACCTGGTCGAGCTGGCCGTCCATGCCATAGTTGCCATAGTTGCCATAGTACATACAGTACCGTCCACAGGCCCGGCTGCGAATCCTGTCTAACACGCCAATATTACCACGCCACTACGCTGCTTCGAGGCGGCCGCTGCCATAGCGCAGGCCGAATCAACTTCGCCCTGACCCTCAAACACTGCACTGTTGCTTTTCAGCTTGCTCTCGCTGCACGACACTCTCGCCTTGTTGCGCCTTTTCCCTTTCATACAGTCGTTTTCAATCCCTTCACTCGCTTGACACGTTGCCTGCTGTTGCTGTGACCGGCCGCAGACCTCTTTTCCACGACTCCGAACACGCCAGTTATCGCTCCGCCGGCTACCACCAGTCGCATTCCTCAGGCTCCCCCGTACACGCCTCCTTGGCCCAGCACACACTTGCACTCGAGCATCGACCCTCCACCCATCACCCAAGGGGCGACCTGCCTCTGCCCGCAACCATGAGTTTTGTCAACAACTCCCGCATGTCCGTCTACTCGACGGCGTCGACATCCGCACCGCGTCCTGGGAACCCGCCCTCCCAAACATCGACCACGACGCTCCTCAACACGCTCAACTCGGCCTACAAACACGGCCACGCGTACAACCTCGAGGCCAGCACCAGCCTCGTTGTCAACACGTGGGTCAACTCAAAGAGCATCGTCAACGAACGCATTGGTGGCACCGTCGACCTTGAGTTGGGACGAAAGGCCTGGGAGCACGCCCGGCGGCGAGCCGAGGATGGCTGCATAGTCCTGGCGTAAGTCGTACACGACACGACACACCACCACTGGCCTCTGCTAACACCCACTTCAGGTCGCTGCACGAGTCGAGCCCGTCGCTCTTCTCGCCCTTCGTTTCCAGCCTACCTCTGTCGCTTCCTGGCAACTTCTACACGGCTCTTGAGGCCCTCAAGGCCTTCACAAACTGCGTCACACCCCAGAACCCATATACTCCCCGCTATTCCGCCCTGGCCGCCGTCTTCACAGTCAATCTGCTGGGCAATGTGGTAGGGGCTGAGATCAAGCTGTCCACCTCAGGGCTCGACGTACAGCAGGGCCTTTTGCAGATCCCTGCGCACACGGGCTTCCGCGCATTCGACGTCTTCTACTATTTGAATTCTAGCTCGGCGTCGAGGCAGGAGAAGTCGTTCCTCAACATACAGTCCCTCGACAACTATGCTCTCCTCAACCGATCCGGCACCTACGACCCACCCTCGTTCCTCCCCGATGCCGACGATGCGGCCGCAGCCGAAGACTTCCGCGCGAACCTCAAGGCCATTGGTATCAAGGGTGAGAAGTTGATGAATCTCGTCAGCTGTCTCACAGGCCTGCTCAAGCTCGGCAATACCATTGGCTACTTTGTCGACGAGGAGTCCCTCGATGCTGTGTGTGAGGAAGTCAGCGCACTTTTGGACATTCCCGTAGACATTCTCCGCCAAAAGCTTGGTTCAAACGAACGCGAGATTGCCATTGGCGGTATCTACGAGGCTATTGTTGACTACGTCCTCACGCATGCCAATGCCGCAATCAGAGAGGAGATCCAAGCTGCTAAGCGAGGCTTTTCCTCCGGCAACAGCGATGGCAGTGGCGTGATGACGCCAGATGATTCTGATGATGGCGATATTGTGAATATCACTGTTGTCGAGATCCCGAGCCGCGCACTCGGCAAAGCCATCGCCCTTCGCACTGTCTTTGACGATAGCGAAGGTATTAATGCTGAGATGCGGGATGACGGCGTCCCAGTTGCATCGGCCGGGACCTCCGTTGTCGAGGGCATGCGGGAAGCTCTGCTCAACTGCGCGCCAGAGCTCGGCATCAGTGGACCAGGCCTCAGCGCGAAGGAGGCCGATCTTGAGAAGCGTGAAGCCGTTCTTGACAAGATCGCTCTCGAGACACCTGACGCGGACCACTTCCTGCGACAAGTGCTCTATCCAGTCCACAACAACGGTATTCTTTTGGGAAAACATGGCCGTTTCGATCTGGCCATGACCGTAGCTAGTAGTCGTGTCTGGTTCCAACTGGCTCTCCACCCTACTGATTCTATCCCCACCTCCCTCAACCAAGATTTGAACTCGACTTGGCAAGCTGGCGTCGTATCCCGGCAGCTTCGAGAATGGCGCTTGCCAGAATGGGCAAACCGTCGTAACCGTTCCCTTGACTTCACCGCCGACTTCGACCACCACGAGTTCTACGAGCGGTACCAAGCATTGGGATGCATGGATGGCAAAGAAGGCATCCAAAACTGGATCCTTCAGCGTGGCTGGAGCAATGGCGAAGTTGTCGTGGGCCATGAACGTGTCTGGGTGCGAGAAGGCACCTGGTGGGAGGCCGAGTCACAGCTTGACCTCAAGCAAGGCGACATGGGTGCGTCCCCCAACATGCTTGGCCAGATGATTGGAGCTGGCGGTATGGAGAGTGGCTATCCCGTTCAAAATCCTACTGCCAGCGCTTTCTTCCCTCCATTGCCAGAAATGAGGAGCGCAACACCAAGCCAGAACCCGTTCCAGAGCTCGGCCAGTTTGGCTGCACGCAGCGCCATGGACGCCAAATCCATGGCCCCCACCACCATGACAGCCCCTGCGGCAGGACCCGGTGACTACGGACTGGGCGGTAAAGGCGATGATCACAAGGGAGTCACCTACTACGATGCCGAATCTGGTGGTAACGCTGTTGTGACAGAGTCGCCCATCACCGCGACCCGTAAGATGTGGGTTGCCTTCGTATGGGCCGTGACCTTTTGGATTCCTTCGCCACTCCTCAAGTGGGTCGGTCGCATGAAGCGTCCTGACGTCCGCATGGCCTGGCGAGAGAAGTTTGTACTGGTCCTCCTGATCCTGCTTCTCAATGGTGCCATCGTATTCTACATCGTCGCATTCGGCAAACTCCTGTGTCCGAACAAGGACAAGGTCTGGAATCGTAAGGAAGTATCTCAACATCAAGGTGAAAGCGACTTTTATGTCAGCCACCACGGTAGCGTCTACGATTTGTCGTCCTTCTGGAAGAAACAACACAGTGACTCCAACACTGAAGCCACTCGAGAGCGTATGATGGGTATGGCCGGTGCAAACATGGATCCCTACATTGTACCACCGCTGTATCTCGCCTGCCCAAATCTGATTCCCGACACTGTTAACAACCGCGCCATGGAGCTTTCCTCAAACGAGACCCTAGAGGACGCCTGGGCCGTTCACAAATCTGGATCACGCACCAACTTGGCGGACAGCGCAGCTCTCAAAAAGGAAGATTGGTATCCTAACGTCTTTGTACCTGCCATCAAAGAGTTCCACAAGGGTGATCTCGTCTGGGAGTCGAAGAAGATCAAGGACGAGGGTGAGAATCTCAATCACATGTGGTTCACTCTGGGCGACAAAGTCTACGATTTGACGGACTACTTCAAGACACTTGACATGATGAACAATCTTCAACAATACCAATTCCTCGACCCGAAGCTGATCGACCTGGTCAAGAGCAATGCCGGAACCGATCTTGCTGAAGAGTTCAAGAACCAGCTCAACGACACAGCACAGGCCTACAACAAGCAATGCCTGGAAAACGTCTTCTATGTTGGGAAGACCGATTTCCGTAAGACTGCAAAGTGCCAGGTCAACGACTATATCTTGCTAGCTGTTACCATCATCCTATGCGCTGTCATTGTCATCAAATTCTTGGCCGCTCTCCAACTAGGCTCAAGGAAACGCCCGGCGAACCAGGACAAGTTTGTCATTTGCCAGGTACCGGCTTACACAGAGGGTGAAGACCAGATTCGCAAAGGTCTCGACTCATTGACTGCCCTTGCCTACGACAACAAGCGCAAGCTCATTTGTGTTGTTTGTGACGGCATGATTGTCGGAGGTGGTAACGATCGTCCCACACCGAAGATTGTGCTGGATATCCTCGGCGTTGACCCCAAAGTGGATCCTCCCGCTCTTCCGTTCTGGTCAGTCGGTGAGGGAAGTCAGCAGCTCAACTACGGCAAGGTCTACTCTGGTCTATACGAATTCGAAGGCAATGTTGTTCCGTACGTTGTAGTCGTCAAGATGGGCAAAGAGTCTGAACAGCACAAGTCAAAGCCTGGTAACCGAGGAAAGCGCGACTCGCAGATTTTGTTGATGAGCTTCCTCAACCGTGTCCACCACCGTTCGGCGATGAACCCTCTCGAATTGGAAATGTTCCATCAAATCAACAATATCATTGGTGTAGATCCAGAATTGTACGAGTACCTACTCATGGTCGACGCCGATACCATGGTCAGGCCCGATGCCCTGAACCGTCTCGTAGCAAGTTGCGCCAATGACTCCAAGATTGCCGGTATTTGTGGAGAGACCAGTTTGGAGAATGAAGACAAGTCTTGGTGGACGATGATCCAGGTGTACGAATACTACATCTCCCATCATTTATCCAAAGCTTTTGAGAGTTTGTTCGGCAGCGTCACTTGTTTACCTGGATGGTAAGTATCCAAAGCACAATATTTTGGCCAAACGCTAACCTATGCAGTTTCTGCATGTACCGCCTACGCACTGCTGACAAGGGCAAACCCCTCATCATTGCAGACAAGGTCATTAAGGAGTATGCTGACTGTGTCGTTGACACGCTTCACAAGAAGAACCTCCTCTCTCTGGGTGAAGATCGTTACCTTACAACACTCATGACCAAGCACTTCCCCAACATGTCTTACAAGTTTATTCCGGATGCCTACGCTCTCACAGCCGCCCCCGAGACCTGGAGTATTCTGCTCTCGCAGAGACGTCGATGGATCAACTCTACTATTCACAATCTTGCCGAGCTTGTGTTCTTGAAGGATCTGTGCGGTTTCTGCTGTTTCTCCATGCGATTCGTCGTCTTCATTGATCTCTTCGGTACTCTCGTCCTCCCCTCCATCTGCGCCTATCTCGTCTATCTCGTCTATACCGTCTCATCCGGCAAGGGACAATTCCCCATGTTCTCGATTATCATGTTGGCTGCTGTGTACGGTCTCCAGGCGCTCATCTTCATCATCAAGCGGCAATGGCAACACGTCGGCTGGATGATCATCTACATTCTCGCTTTCCCAATCTACTCTCTAGCGCTACCTCTCTACTCTTTCTGGAAGCAAGACGATTTCTCCTGGGGAAACACACGTGTCGTTATTGGCGAACAGGGCACGAAACAGGTATTGACGACCGACGACGAAGGCTTCGATCCCAAGGCCATTCCTATGATGCGATGGGACGAGTATGCCGAGCGGAATGAACTTCCAGGACGCCGCGGCCTTCCGGGTCAGCCATCCGAAAAGGGTGGCTTCAGTGCCTACGACGATGAAGCCTACGAGATGAACGACATGCAGTCAGTATACTCGTCCGTCAAGCCTGCATCTACCATCATGTCCAACATGCAGCACATCTCCCACATGCCCCCCCAGTCCCCGGGCCCCTACCAAGGCATGCAAACGCGTCAATCCACATATTCGAACCTCACCCGCTATCAAGACAACCCACATGACAGCCGTCTAATGTCCATGGGCGTGATGAGCGACCACTACGGTGCCTCGCCGTATGGCCAGCGCTCCAACATGGGCGGCTTCCAGAGCTCAGACAACCTCATGGCCTCGACGCCGCCCATCCGCGGACGCAGTCCTCTTGGCTATGCTCAGTCGCGACCAGCCAGCACACTCAACTTCCAGACGATGCAGAATGGACCGACGGATGGTACCATCATTGAGACTGTGCAGGCCTGCCTACGAGACGCGGATCTCGACAAGGTCACCAAGAAGCAACTTGTGGCGCTCACGGAACAGCGCCTGCAAATCCAGCTCACTGGCGAGAGAAAGATTTTCCTCAGTCAGACTATTGATAATGAGCTTGCGAATATGTGAACAAGAAAGAAGTTGATATTTTGCATTTCAAGGCGGTGTTTATATGTATAATCCTGGACGCCTCTCGACGGCATATTTTGCCAAGTCGTCATCATCATCATCATCATTCGATCCTTTCTATCAATCCATCTGTCTTGCATCTGGCGCTATTTGTTGTGGAAAATTGGACGGCTACAAGGAGTATTTTGCGCATTTGACCTTCGTAATGAAGTGTGGGGGTTTGTACATAGTGCAATTGATGTCTCATCTATAACAACTTGGTTTGACGTTTATCTATGCCGTGAAGCTGGAGATTGCTGCACCAGGGAATGATTGAATGCAATTCACTTGTGATGACGTGTACTGCTTGTAAAGCCATGAACTACGGTGCTTTCTGCGGCTATAGCATTGGTGTATGTAGCTTGGCAGGTACGTAGACTGACCTACCCTAGGCAGTGCATCATAGCTCCGCCAGCCCCGACATTCCCGCTCCATATACGACCTCCCGCAGCCGCACCAAACACCCCCCTCTTGCTGCTCCACGACCCCTCCTCCCCTCATCATATTCCCCACCATGGCGCCCAACCGCATCGAACAAGACGAAATCGAAAAATACTGGGAAATCTTCAGTTCCCTCAGCCAAGGCGGCACGCACCTCAACGGCGCCCAAGCAGCCCCCGTACTCAAGAACTCGCACCTCCGCGACGACCAACTCGAGCGCGTGTGGGATCTCGCCGACGTAGACAATGACGGCAACCTCGACTTTGAGGAGTTTTGCGTGGCCATGCGCCTCATCTTCGACCTGATCAACGGCATATCCAGCGATGTACCCAAGACGTTGCCAGACTGGCTGGTACCGGAAAGCAAAGCGCATCTCGTGCAGGCGACGCGCGCACTGACGGGTAGTGCAGAGGCATTTGAAAGCATCGAGGATGAGGATGAGGGCTTGGGACTGCGGGATGGGTTCGAGTGGTACATGTCCCCTGGGGATAAATCAAAGTACGAGGAAATCTACACTGCAAACCGGGATGCCCACGGCAACATTGCATTCGAGTCGCTAGCCGGACTCTTCGACTCCCTAGACAACGTCCCGGACTCGGACGTGCGCTTCGCATGGAACCTCGTCAACCCCAAAGCCCGCGAGAGCGTCGGCAAAGACGCCGCCCTGGCCTTCCTCCACATCCTCAACCAAAGAAGCGAAGGCTTCCGCGTCCCGCGCTCCGTGCCCCCCAGTCTCCGCGCAAGCTTCGAAAAAGCCCATATAGACTACGACATCGAGTCTGCAGCCAACAACCCCTCCACCAGCCGCTGGGCCGCCAAAAGCGACGACAACACGGCAACAGGCCGCAAAGCCAAATTCGGCGACGCATACCTCACGCGCCTCGGCGTCGGCGACCGCGCGGCAAACTACGGCGCCCGTGCAAAGGGCACGGATTTCGGCGGCCGCACAACAGAGGATTGGGAGGAAGTCCGGTTGAAGAAGCAGCTTCGTGAGCTCGAGGCCAAGATTGCGGATGTAGAGAAGGAGGCGGAGAATCGGCGGCATGGAAGGAGTAAGGATAGTAAACCGGCGCTTGTGAAGCGGGAGTTGGAATTGTTGTTGGATTATAAGAGGGGGGTTTTGAAGGGGTTGGACGATGATGGGGGGGAGGGCGGTGCGGTCAAAGGGTTGGGCGGGATTAGAGAGGAGGTGGAGACGGTGAGGGAGCAGGTGGATGGCTTGCAGGCGCATTTGGGGAGGAGGCAGGAGGTATTGGAGGGGTTGAGGCGGGAAATTGAAGAGGAGAAGGGAAGGTGAGTGAGTGAGTGTTGTGTGTGAGTGAGTAGAGGGTATGACTTAGATTAGAGTATTGTCATCTCGAGGAACAAGGAACAGCCGCATCGAGTTCACCTGGACAAGGCTGAATTCGGAATTCACATGAGTGACCTGAACAGCATTAGTGAAGCACTATATACATGTACATTGAATCGCTCCCTTATAACCTTCTCTATGCATCGCGTACCCCCGAAACCAAAAAAAAACACCACAACACCAACGCTATACAAGCCCCACCATGAAATCACTTCTCATCACAAACTTTATGGAAATCCTTATGCGCCTCGGCCCCCTTGCCAATCAAATCCTTAAACTTGTGAAATGCGCAACTCGCCCCCGGTCCATCCTGACAGTCTGGAATCGGACGTGGCGCTGTATTCGCAATGAAGCGGATATATTCACCGGGACCGTCACCATGCACAGCACCACGCTCACACGTCATTTTCTCCATGCCCACGTGGCCCAAAAAGGGAATCAAATCGCTCATTTTCCATGCACGTGTCCAGTTGATATGGTCTGTTGGAAACTGCTCTGCGGCATTGGAGCTCGAGTTGAATAGGCCCAGGGCCGTGGCAACAAAAGGCGGGACCTCGCGATGCGTAAAGGATAGGAAAAAGCGTTGATCGTCTGGCCAACCGTTGCCCGGGGTGTTGTGTGAGGAAATGTGTTGGAAGATCTTCTTTTGGGCTTCTAACCAAGGGAAGCCGAGGTAGGGGGATAGAGGGTTCATGGGACCAACCATGTACGCGTATTTAAGGTCCCAGGCGTATTCGTAGCTCATCCATTCTGCGTCGGTGAAGATGCTGCAGATGGGACTGCGCGAGCCCGTGATGGCGGATTCGTAGCCGCATAGCATTTGGAAGCCGACAACGTCAGAGGGTTCGAGGGGAAAGGCAGCGTATGGGCTCAGACGGCGGGCGACGGACTTGGCGTAGAGGCTGATGACTTCCTTCTGTTCCTTGGTGCCGGGGGATTTGGAGAAGGCTTTGCAAGATTTGTGGGGGATGAGGGATTCCATGCTGCCGTTTTTGTTTTGCGTTACGCGTACAATTTCAATGTCGTCTTCTTGGGGGAAGGCCTTGATCATATTGGCGGCTGTGTCGTAGGTTCTGCTCTTCTTGTCTGCGAGGATGCGTTTCGTGTCTGGTACGAGGTTGGGGTAGCGTTCCAGCAAGTGTTTGCCGACGCGCTTTGCATCCACAGCGCCCGAGGGCGTCAAATCTTCTAATTTGTCTTCCAATATGGGCGACTGCCACTTTTCCATGAACGCCAAGGGTCCCGACCATCCCTGCCGGTTTTGTTCCAATTTCCACAGAAACGGCTTGATGTATTCTTCATATTCGGCATCGTTGGCGTAGATGACGCCGTGTCGGATAATGTACGATGCGGCTGTGACATTGCAACCCTCGGGTGCTTTGTGTTCGAGCCCGAAGCCGACAGCATCAAAGTAGGGTGAGATGCCGGGGAGATGGAGCAGGGGATCGAACGTGTATCCTTGCGAGTGGCCCTGGGGTTGGATCGGCGTCTGCGCATCGGACGAGAGGAAGGCGGGCATGGCGGCAGCAGGCGCTGCCAATAGCCAAGTAAGAGACAACATGATGCAGGACGAAGATGGAAAAGCTGCCAGAGAGGGAACAGGTCAATTGACCCGGCGTGGAAGGCTGATGGAGTCTGCGCGAAGACGCGTTTTTGGTCGTATTGAAATCCAGTGACGTCAACCATGAATTCGCCCGGCTAATGCAAGGCACAGTTAGCGCCCGATCACATCTATCCAACACCACATGGGAACGTCGGCGAGACGAATTGCCATGTAGAGATCTGCAGCAAGGCAAATTTAGTGCACAAGCATATGGTGCGGACAACATGAAGAAGAATCATCGGAATCGAATGTGACAATCTGAAACTGCTTAGCCATGACTTGGAGATCCACCACACGCCGCTTCTTCGTATACACGACTGTAGCCCTTCTATTCCACCCAGGTCGAGCTCTCAAAACATCGTTGCGTGCCTGTGAACGCAATGCGGCCTTTACATATCGTGACTTCGAGCTCGCTGCTATCTCTCGTCTCATTGTCCAAGCTGTGTGCTCGCGAAACGCTAACTCACCACATCGAATTGCACCAAGCTAGCCGGCTCATCTGGAGCCTGCCAAGCCTGTATGCAGTTGCCATACTACCGTAGCTTTGCATGTGTACTTGCGATCAGGCCGTAGTAGCTGTTCGCGGTATAGTCGCCGCCACGGGCAATGTCGTGTCAGAAATGTTCGTTATAGACGCCAGCTGTAGCATCATGCAGAATATTCCATCATGTCCTAGTATTCCAAGCACCCACAGTGGGCCTTGCGGTTAGCCCAGTGACCAGCAATTGTGCTGCTGTAAAGCATGATAATGTAACAATCACATCGAGGCATGCTCAAAGTGTCTTGCGCGCAGACTAAGCTTGAACACTATCTCGTCGTCCTGACGCCACTGAAGACATCTTGTCTGACGTGAACGACGAGGGACGTGTTCCTGAGCCAGCGCGATACTGTCGGGAAGGAGAACGAGAGCCATACCAATTGACGTCAGAGAGTTGCAGCTTCCTGGCACGCTGGTTGCTTCGGTTGCCACCAGCTTTATCGAGACGTGGTTGCGCATATGGATTCGGAGTCTTGTCCAGACCTTTGAAAGTTTCAGTACGCTGTCTATTGGTATTGGGGTGAAGGGTGAAAGGAAATGGTGAATCACCAGTGTCATCGCCATCGTCTCGAGCCTCGTTATAGTTCAAGACAAGGCTCTTGATGCGCTGCTGTTCTTCTTTATCGGCTTGCTGCTTGCTGCGCATAGCCACCGCGAAAGTCGAATCTGAGGGTAAGTCAATGGATCGCGTCTGCGTTCTGTTGCCACGCTTGCTAAGTAAGGAAAACTTCATGGTATGCGAGGGCGCGACCGGAGCGGGTGGTGGCTCGTTGCCAGCTTCTTCCGCGTTCGCAGCTACCTCTCGCGCGCGGCGCATGGGGAGGGGCACATCAAAGACGGGTTTGCGTTCAAACTTCCGTGACTCTGCGCTCTCAGACATGAGCTTTGCGAGCTCACGATCAAATTCGGCATCAGCTTCGGGGTCGCGTTCGTCCTCTTGACGCGTCACAATGATTTGCTCTTCTTCTTCGTCTGATGAGCCTTGTTTGACACGCTCATCGTCATCAGAGTCCTGCGATAGTGGATTAAAATCAAGGTTTCTTGGGAACATTCCAATACTTACATCATCCTCTTCGCCAGACGACTTATCCCCCTCGCCGTCGGGAAGCACGACATCCTCATCTTCAGCACCGTCAAGTTCATCGTCTGACGCAGAAACATCATCTTCATCAGCCTCTATGGGCTTGTCTGTCGATGACGTCTGATAGTTTAGCTTGACAGCTTCACTGAAGGCCTGGGAGGCTTCGTCCAGATTGGTGATCAGCTTCCATTGCGGACGCGTAAGATTGTAAGCATCCTGGACGATAAACTCAACATCCATCGGTAGTGCTTCCTTGGTGCAAACGTAGTACTGGAAGTACGTCAAAAAGAAATCAAGCTTCTTCTTGGCAGCACCTTTGTCGTAGTACATGCCACAGGTTTCCAGTAAGCTGCACACTAATCGAATGCGGAAATAGTCGTCAGGAAGATCCAGGGGGTTGTACAGTCCTGGTCGGGCGTATCCACCTTCCCAGCCATAGTTCAGAAGCTTGTACAAGGTGTCAAAGATGAGCGGTGAGTCAACTAGTCGGTAGATGTATAACTCGCCAAGGTACTTCACCTCTGCGATCCGTCTCTGGTTGAACTTGAAGTCATTGAGTTCCAATCCAAAAGTGATGGACTCCAGAAGATCATCAATGACGGAAATAGCGAAGTCCTGATGGTGACGAAGGATAGTTCCAAGGATAACAGCGAGCAAGTGGATATTGCTGTACTTTATCTTCCCCGGCTTCGCAAATACCTTATGAAGAAGGTTCACGATGTCATCCTCCTCCCAGTGCATCTTGCGAATCTGCTTGACAGTTTTGTCCAATGTGCGACGGGTAAGATCTTGGTACATGATCTTTCGCAAGAACAGTTCGATTGGCGTGCGGTCCTTTTGTTCGATAGCAGCGCGCTCTGGTGGATTGACGTAGTACACGGCGTTCTCAATCAGCATACGTTCCTGCTGCCCGATAACTTGCGCACTCTTCTTGCGTTGCAACGTTTCCAGGAAGGATGCCATGCGAGGAGAGGTTTCTGGATTGCGAAGAAGGTAGCGTCCGCAATTCTCCAGTAGATTACAGATGATCTCGATATTCATTCTGGAGAAGTCATCCAAGCTCACCTTGAGGCAGTGGAAAATGACATGCTCAGGTACAACACCAAACTTGGTCAGCTCTGCGAGATAGCGAACATTCTGAGTTCGGACTTGGCCAAGGAAGTCTTTGGATTTGCGCCGCTGCAGGCTTCGGAATTCATCATCGAGATACGCCACCAACCCTTGCGAGACATCTGGCATGTACTTGGCAAGCGTTGCAATGAGCCTAGAATAAAGAGGTAGCAGATCAGAACGGCCCTTGGGAATTTCTTGCACGGCTTTGATCAGGCGGTTACGTGAAGCTTTAGAGTTGAGGAAGCAAAAGTCCATGGCGGTCTGATCGACAGCATCTTTGGTGCTGAGCTCTGGAAGTCGCGCCAACAAGGCATCGACTTGGGCTCCGACCGATTTGTTCGCAATAGCCATAGACTGGTCATCCGCTTCAGCTGTTCTTGCTTCAGCCGCAACATCAGCTGCATCCTTCTCACTGGCCTCTGGCTTTGGTTCCATCTTCCTACCCACCTGATCGTCACCGTCAGTCTTCTTTTTTTTGGCTTCCTCGAGTAAGATGCCGGGAACACGGTCCTTGAGGTCGATGAGGTTCTCGTAGAACCGGCGCTCATCTTCGTCTTCCCAGATACCAGCACCATCGCTCTGGCCGCGCAGGTATTCGCCAGCTTTGATTAAGCCAATCGCGCTGTTACCAGCACTTGCGCCGCCATCCTTCTCCTTTAGGTCTGGCATCTCCACACCCATCACGTCAGACAGGACTTGGGCATTGGCAACAAGTCGTTCTTGAGATTTCATTTGCTTTTCGTAGTTCGACTGGCGGTCCTCGAACACCTCTCCAGATTTGACGTACGCTTCTGCGTTCTTGCGGCTTTGCGTCAAGAGATACTTTTGGTCTCGCAACAGGTGTGCCTTGACGTCTTCGAAATAGCGGGAGAGAATGTTCTTGAACCGTTGCTGGAGATCTGGCGATATGATGGGTGCGTCCTTGGGCAGCGCCTCATCATCATCTGTGCTCGAGGAGTCCCCAAGTCTATCCGTGGTCGTAGTTCCATCTTCATGCACAGTCTTGCGGCCTTCTGATGCGGACGTCTTTGCACCCAAGATGTCCCAGGCAAATGACTTGACGAAGATGACTACTAGTGGCAAATTAATGTGTTCACGATCATGCCCCAGCATGTCCTTCAACACCTCGAGCGGGAACGGTTCTGCATCAGCATTGTCCGCACGCGACCTGGCCTTGGCAGAGGCTTCGACCAGCTTGCCGCTATCTTTGCTCTTGCTCGCCTCTTCGGGTCGAGCAACATCGTCCAAACTGCGCAGTACGCCGACAAGCCAGAGCTCCGTCGCAACGCGTAACAGTATGCGCTGTCGGGCCAGACGCTCCTTCTCTTCGCGTTCGCGGACATCCTGAGCCAGTGTCTTCAGATGAGACTTGTCAGGTGTTGCTAGACCGCGCCCAATGTACCAGCCAATATATCCAGTGAACTCGGTGGGACCGAAGCGCTGGTGGAGAGCGCTCACAATTTCGACACCTGCCGCGATTTCGCCGGGCGTCTTGAGTTTGCAGAGCCCCTCATAGCAGGCGGATATGATCTCGGAGAGATACTTGTGGAGGGACAGCGCCTTTATCTCGAGCAGGAACTGGGCTTGGGCAGGCGCATTGATCGCCGTCCGCAGGCGCTTGATGAAGGCCGTGTTCTTCTTCATGGACGAGTCGAGGGAGCTTTGCACGGGAAAAACATCTGCTCCACCTGTCAGCAGTGAATGTATGAGGACAAATACATGTGACTATTATATGGGAGGTACTTGCCTTGTTCGCCATCCCAGGCGCGCATGTTGAGCTCGCGGAGCTCTCCTAGTCAAATTCAGCACGTGCTCAGCTCCTCTACCGGACGCTTTCAACATACTCTTCCTCTCCCGCTCCATGGCGAATTGGGTATTGCCGCGCAGATGAGGGAATCTTTTATGAACAGGCGCGCATATGGTTTATGAAGAGTATGTTGGGCGCAGCTTCGGTGTGCATTTGTCCGGATACGTGTAAGCAAGCTTTGGCAGGTAGGGCGGGCGTGTTTGGAGGTGGGTGGGGGGATTTCGACTTTGTCTCGCGAGAATGGTGTATCGGCTCAGGTACTGGCACCAGTAGGGCAGCGTCATCTTCGCTACGCCCGGTCACGTGCCGTCGCCCCGCGGGCTGCACATGCGGGGGGCCTCCATTCAGCCTCAACCCGTGGACTTTGTAGCAACCCTGCCCAGTCATTTCTTTGCCTCTCCCACCTGTTCGGCTTCATCGCCAAACAAACTGCTGGGTTCGCTCAAGACTAAGCAGACGATAACACAAAGCTTTGCAAACCGCGAGTCTCGCGTGAGTTCGGTGCCAGTCTTGACCATGGTTCTACCTAACGCTTTATTGTTGTACGTTAATTGATTCCCATGCTATAGTACAATCCACTGTCTCGTTCTTCTGCGACTACTTTCCATTCTGCGATGTCCTCACTGGACGTGGGCGTGATCGTCGACCTTGAGAGCCGAGGAAGGGCTTTTGAAGCTACTGTATGGTACACTACCGGTATCATGCGTAATTGGTCCTTACTTTTTGCAGACACGTTGGCCTAGGAAGCTGTAGATCTGGTTAGCATCACAGTCTGGCCGGGTGCCCCTGCAGCGAGTGGAAATGAAATCTTTAGGGAACGGATGCTGCCAAAGTTCACGTTAATGCCCCCCGTCTGTGACCAGTTCTTCAGGGGGTCACTAAGGTGTGCGCTACAGTGTATAGGGCCCGGCCATTGTGAGCCACAGAAGGGGGAGGGGGTCTTGGCAACGAGTTATCAGCTCGAGTGTGATTATTTGGATGCTGTACCGAACTCAGCTTATCGATTTCAGCCCTGTGGTCTACATGGGACAGCGATCCGCGGTGTTGATGTGCTTCCAGATTGCACCCAGCCTCGTCTCGATTCTCGGTTGATTTGCGGGCCAAGCCCAGCATCCGGAGCGACGGGAGCGCTTTATCGATTGCAACCCGCTGGGCTCAGCGTCAGCGCGGGTGCGGGAAGAACGGCTGGACGAGGGCATGGGCTTTCTGTCAGATTCAACATGCAACATGACATACAGTGCGGCTCATCCATATGATTCAGCAGTGGAACATCAAAGTCTGCACCAGCATCATGCAAGCGTCTAGCGGCGCAGGCTCCCAGCCCAACCATGCTGGCAGATGGAGCCGCCGTCGATGCGTCTGCGGCCCCTGGCTGCGGGTCCTCTCGTATTTTTATCACTCGTCTTGCCCAGCTTAGCGCAGCCGGAACACAGAGCAATGCAAAAGGGGGTACGGGTACGGGTGAAGCTGAGCGTTCCGCAATAGCCTCCTCCAGCCAAGGCTCGCAAGCGACAGCAAGCCTTTGTCGTAGCCATTCTCGTCATGGCATGGGGCCTGTATGCCGTTCCATTGGCAGGGTGAGCGAGAAGCTGCTCCCGGCCCCTGAGTCTTGTAGGCGTGCAACTTGGCAAATGCAAAGACGGAGCTGGCGGCACTCTGGAGGCAAATGCAGTCCTGTCACGATGATGCCATGTGCATGCAGCCCAGCAAGACTCTAGGCGCAGACCATCCCCATCCTCCACGACGATGAAGGATACTCTGCCGTGCACGTACAGCACGTACATCCACTGTGACAGCACCGCAGCGGTCGGACGGAGCGTGGTCCCTGGGAGTGGTACTGGGTAAACAGGATCACAGGATGCTTCGAAACAGGAGCACGCACGGGGCGTGCAGTCTCAGACGCCCAGCGGCAGTGGGTGCATGGAGGCGCGGCCGAAAATAGCGTGCCAGTCGTGCCAGTCCCACCCGCGCATCGAGGCGTCCAATGGCCCTGCGCTGCGACGGCTGTGCGCCTGATGCGGTCAAGCAGCCCCCCTGTGATGATCGTGCCGAAGAGGTCCAAATGCTCCAGTGCTCGCGAGCGCAGCTAGCGTCCAAGCAAGGCCAGCTCCGTGTGATAACTTGACTGTCCCTCCTCCACGCCCTTTCCTCTTCACAGGCGCTCCTCCCACCCTTCCTCGACATCCCGTCACCCACCGTGGATTGGCT
The DNA here is from genome assembly GCA_010093695.1 of Plenodomus tracheiphilus IPT5. Lineage (NCBI taxonomy): Eukaryota > Fungi > Ascomycota > Dothideomycetes > Pleosporales > Leptosphaeriaceae > Plenodomus > Plenodomus tracheiphilus. The sequence goes on from MU006333.1 coordinate 171,918, forward strand.
CACCTGCCTACTCTCCGTCTTTCGTTAATCCCTAACCCTCCACACTCGTTTATCCGCCCGCATTCCGCATCTGAGACGCCACAATCACCTGCACCGTCGTTGCCGTCTGCATTTGCCTTCTGTTACAGTAGCCGTTCTATCTCAGCTTCTGCAATTGTTCTGGAAATATTTCTGCCGACCCCTGGGCGATTCCATTGATCACCTAGCTTTGTGCAACCACTCGGCCACTGTGTCACGCACCCCACCGAGTCCGAATAGCAGCATACCTCGTCCCGCCTCTTCAATCACTACGAACAGCTTCAAGCTGGCCGCATCCAACACACGCGCAACGACTGCCAATCGATAGCCCATCACGCATCTTTTGCTGTTGCCACGGCTGTCGCTCTACACAAAGTGAGGGCCGCTGCTCGAAACGGACGTCGTCCCGCGCTCCCCACTCGCCTTGCGACTTCTCCCACGCGCACACGAGTCTGAACATCCGCCATGGTGTGGAGCGAGATGATGGGCGTCTTCGCCCGAGCGGACGCTTCGATACCGGACTTCACAGACCCATGGCCTGTCAAAGATGTAAGTTTTCTGGTCTCCCAGCGTCCGCAAGCACAGGCTAATTTGTGCAGATTGTATACGTATCCATCATTGGTACCCTCATGCTGGCCGCGCTTCTGGAATGGTTCCTTTGGGTCGCCGCGTTTCTGTACTGCATCGTCAAGGTCTTCCAGAAGGCTGAGACAATGAGTGTTCGCATCTTGTCCATCTTCTTTGGTATCCTGTTCTTCCTTCTTCGGTAAGACACACCCCACTGTGCCTTGGAATCAATCTAACACTAACAGTGCGATTTTCTTGCCGATCATGGTCGTCACCCTCCCTCTGCCACCTCAGGTTGTCAAATACTTCCCCCAGGAGATGGTCGACTTCCTGCAATGGTTTGCTTTCTGGTCATTCGCCGGTCTTTTGACCATCCCATGGTTATTCTGCGTCTACCAGCTCGTCACACACTCCGTTGGTCGCACTCGCAGGATCAAATCTGTGCTCGACGAGGCTTCCGCCCCCAAGGTCGTCATCATCATGCCCTGTTACAAGGAAATTCCCGAAATTCTCCTGCGAACTTGCGACTCTCTAGTCGACTGCGAATATCCACCTTCCTGTCTGCACATCTTCCTGTCATTTGACGGAGATCAGGAGGATGAGTTGTACCTGAACACAATTGAGAAGCTCGGCGTTCCTCTTACTCTCGACTCCTACCCCAAGTCCATCGATGTCATCTATCGTAGCTGTCGTATCACCGTCTCCCGATTCCCTCACGGCGGTAAGCGTCACTGCCAGAAGCGAACTTTCAAGCTCATCGACAAGATCTACGCCGAGTACCTCAAGCGCAACGATAACCTATTCGTTCTCTTCATTGACTCCGATTGTATTCTGGACAAGACTTGCATTCAAAACTTCATGTATGAGATGGAGCTCAAGCCTGGCAGCAAGAAGAACATGTTGGCTCAGACTGGTGTCATTACATCCACGACCGAAAAGAACTCCCTCATTACCCTCCTTCAAGATATGGAGTATGTCCACGGCCAACTCTTCGAGCGATCTGTGGAATCTGGTTGCGGTGCTGTCACCTGTCTCCCTGGTGCCTTGACTATGCTTCGTTTCTCTGCTTTCCGCAGAATGGCCAAGTACTACTTCGCTGACAAGGCTGAACAATGTGACGATCTCTTCGACTACGGCAAGTGCCATTTGGGCGAGGATCGCTGGCTCACTCACTTGTTCATGATCGGCGCAAAGGAGCGATACCAGATTCAGATGAACACCGGAGCTTTCTGCAAGACTGAGGCTGTACAGGAATACCGATCTCTTCTGAAGCAGCGTCGCCGCTGGTTCCTGGGTTTTATCACCAACGAAGTATGCATGTTGACAGACATCCGTCTTTGGAAGCGTTACCCAATCCTCCTGATTGTTCGCTTCATGCAGAACACCATCCGAACCACCGCACTGCTGTTCTTCATCCTGGTCATCTCATTGATCACCACTTCGCAAAAGGTCGCCAATCTTCCCGTTGGTTTCATTGCCATCTCCCTGGGGCTTAACTGGCTTCTCATGTTGTACTTTGGTGCGAAACTCGGCCGTTACAAGATCATGTTGTACCCCCTCATGTTTATCGTCAACCCCTTCTTCAACTGGGTCTACATGGTCTATGGTATCTTCACGGCTGGACAACGTACCTGGGGTGGTCCTCGTGCCGACGCCGGTTCAGCTGATACCACCAAAACTCCCCAAGAGGCCATTGAGCATGCCGAAGCTACTGGTGACGATCTCAATGTCGTCCCCGAAACCTTCAAAGCTGCCGCCGAAGCCAACAAGCACCGCCCTGCCGCCATTCCTCTACAGCCCTCCGACAACATTGACGGACGTTTCGCCCCCGCCGAGAGGCTGCCCAACGGCTGGTATCAGCAAGGCAACGACTCTGGCCTCACGCTCCCCAACACTATGCCTCGTAACCCCAACGTTCCCAACGTTCCTCTTCACCCCCGCTCTTCCATGGATTCATTCGTTTCCGGCACATCTGCAAACAACTCCATCTACATGCCCCGTCGTGTCGAGAGTTTCATGGACCCAGAGGATGCTCGCATCTATCACAAGCAACAGCAAACTCAAAAGCCCGCCGGTGGAGCCTACTTCGAGGAGTCGCGACAAGCTGGACCTTACGAAGTTGGCCAAGGTTCTGGCAAGTCTCCATACCAGGAGTCAGTCGACTCATTACAGTCGGATGACTCGGTATACATGTCCAAGGGCCCCCAAAGACCCTCGCAGCAGCGCATGAATAGTGGCGAGAACTCTCCGGGTGCTCGTACTCCTACACAAAACTCGCCATTGTCTGCCGAGTACGGTAACAGCTCTCTCGAAGCACCAAAGCAAGCATACAACCGATCAAGCAGTGGTGGTGACCAACGAAGCGGACGCAGTCCCCTTGCACGTCAAAGCTACGTCCGGACTGCACCAGGCGAGGGCATCGAGCTTCAAGCACCTCAACAGGGTAGCTTGATGCGCGATGTTTCCCCCGCGCCTCTTGGACAGCCCCAACCTTACAGCCACGAGCGAAGCGAGTCGACTGATTCGAAGAAGCGCAAGAGGCTCAGCAAGGCACCACCTTCTAGCCGCAAGTAAATGATTTTTGCTTCATTTTGACATTCAATCTGCTTTCTCACTTTCATACACCAAAAAGTCGCGCCGACGACAGGGCGTACACCATTTCTTTAAGCCTGGCTGCTGCGCGCATTGGATAATCGGCGTTCCACGAAAGGCAACCGCCACCGCAATGGTATGCGAGCGATCAGTTGCTATTTCATTGCTGTACATATATCATCATCATCGTCGTTACGTTGGGGGGTTGGAGGTTACCACTGAATTGGATGGGACTGGGATGTGGTCGGCATGACTTGATTGTAGATCACGACTTGGCTTTCATTCTCCTACTTTGACTTATGGCCGTCACACTCTCTGCTGCCGAATGTTTATGTTTCTTCGACACTGGGGACTAGTAGAGGCGGTGGGTACACATGTGGTGGGTCTGGGCTATTTGGAAGAGCACATATAGGGCTCTGCGTAATGTTTAGAAGTAGTTACAACTCATGAGACTGCTATCTTTAAGGTCTTACCTCTGTTTTGGATCCCAGTGATGTTCCTACGACGGTGTTTCGATGAGTCGGGCCTTCAGTTACCTACATGCGCCAGTGAACAGATCGTCCTTGCGATAGACGAAGCTTCTCCTTATAGTTGGTATGTATATACACCCAAGGGATTCCATTGGCAAATTTGCTACTTCGGAGGTCTAGTGAATGAGCGTGTTGTAGGGTGCCACCATCCATGATGGTACAACTGGACCCAAACCATTGACCACCCCAATATTAAGAGCTTCACAGATCGCAGGACAATTTCACATTGCTACCACGAGCATTTGAACGTCCAAAACAACAGCTACTATCCACCAATCAAGCTTACTCACACCGTCGAAAGACTTTTCTTCTACCGCGTCTGACGATGTAAGATGGCCACCCTTGTTCTCGAGCCCGGATGCTATGGTGTTGATATTGGGCTCTATACTTACGCCGCCGACTTGGAGACCTTGTTTGCGAACAGGATGTAAGAAATCCCGAGGTCGTAAATACTTACGCCAAATCAGCTACTGCGCAGCAATGTGCGAGGAGTGAGGGAAGGTTCTAGTTGTAACAAATCACAGAATGTATATCAGCACTGGGAAAACTGTTTGTTCCGCAGTGCCTGTGCTGTAGTGATAACGATGTTGCGTAAGATAGCCACATTTGCTTTGTGGTTATTGCTGATATTTGGGTATGACGCAGTCTTCTTGTTTCCCTTACCCTGAGTCAACCACATCACACAAAATCTGTTAAAGGCACTGCGTGGTGCTTGTATACTTTGGCAAGGTTCCAAACTGGTGATATCCTTATAATATCCTAGCTCAACTATTTGCCATATCAGTAAAGACGAGACTACTGTGAAGACTAGACATTGTAAAAAGACAGGGCTTCCTCATAAACATACCTCGTCTGTATATCACGTGCTGTCCAAAATCGCTTAGCTTAGACACCAAAGGAAGACAAACCACCCTGGAATGACGCTATTTAGCTACCAAGCGAAGGACGAAAAAGGACGGGCCATGGACCCTGATTTTGACCTCAGTAGGCATGATTAGTGAACAGTTTCACTCGAGGAACATAGATCCCTGGTGCAATCATCACGAGCTTTAGAACTCTGAACGGACAGTTTGTTGTACCGATAGCACGCGCTTCTAGACCTGTCTGATAAAAAATTTGGCAGATGCGGAGAGCAGCGAGACGCTGTTCAGGAGTCATAGGCGATGTTAGGTTGGTAGCACGGTGATTTGCCACGTTCTTGCGCATCTCTGCAGGTGGTCGTGGAACATGGTCATTATTAGCAGACAAATTACTAACGTGCTGCCTTTGCATAGATGGGATTGGCCCGCCATATGTATGTAGTGAACCTTCAACAAATGAGGCTAACTTCTAGCGAAAGCTTTGGTCAAATCGGTCACTAATCAGGAGGAACAACAAGGTCCGTCCGTCGGGCTACCGCAACAACGCAATGCCGCATGCGATAACCTCGCCGACCAAACTCTTGAAATTTTTGTGGATGCCCTTGTACGATTCAGTAATATATAAAGCGCAGACGAACTCTATCAGCAACGATTACACGCTACAACTTCACCTACACCGGCTCCACGACACTACTACCTTAGAATCAAAGCAAATCGAGACCCTTTATTCAACATGTCGTTCTCTCCAGATAAAGATATAGGCGACCTGTCTGGCAAAGTCATACTTGTAACAGGTGGAAATGCAGGTCTGGGTAAAGAGTCTGTAATCCAGCTCGCGAAGCACAATCCACAAACAATCATCATGGCATCTCGTTCTCAAGGGAAAGCAGAAGCAGCAATCAAAGAGATACAGGCTACGGTTCCGAAAGCCAACATACAGTTCCTCCAGATCGATCTCTCGTCCTTCGCTTCGATCCAAAAGGCCGCAGCGTCAGTAATTGAACAATACGATCGTTTGGACATTCTCCTAAACAACGCTGGCCTTTGGGCCCCCAGTACAGGGCTTACCGAGGACGGCTACGAGGTGCAATTCGGCACAAATCACATGGGACCAGCACTATTCACCAGGCTCCTCCTTCCTCTCCTCGAGAAGACGTCAGAACTCCCAGACAGCGATGTTCGTGTGGTACAACTCGGCTCTGATGCCCACCAATTCGCCCCGAAGGAAGGCATCCTCTTCGACCAACTAAAGACCCCTTGCGAGCAAATTGCCGGGCGAGCTCTCTATGGCCAGTCCAAGTTGGCCAACATCTACTTCATTAAAGCTTTAGCGACACGTTACCCAAAAATCAAGTGCGTGTCGCTTCACCCAGGAGTGGTTCAGACCAATATTATGGACGATACAATGAAGAAATATCCGTACATTGCATGGCTGCTCAAATTCATATTCGGCTTTATAGCCGTTGATGTGCACAAGGGTGCACTCGGTCAGCTATGGGCATCAACAGGCAAGGCATCCGAGATCAAAAGTGGAGCCTACTATGTCCCTTTGAAGAAGGAAGTCAAGACGAAGAAGGTCGAGGATACTGAGCTGGCGGAGAAGCTGTGGAATTGGACCGAGAAGGAGTTCACAGACCGGGGGCTGTGAGGGCTTCCAGAACGAGGATGATTGTAGCTGACTTGGAGACTTCCATTTCATCTTTTACTATCTAGTTCTACGCCCAATCGGTGGCGCAATGAAACGCAGATGGATTGACGATGCCCCCTATGATAAGCAGACAGTGGCATCATGTCATAGGCGTTGACTTCGCCCGAAGCCGGGTTTCCTACAGTGCCACGCCATATATGCTCGTTTTCATTATACCCTTATAGAGTACGAGGCAGAGTAAACCAAGCTTTTAATAATGTTGATTAATTACGATTTTGAAGTCTGAACTTGGACCTGAACGGCAGAGATGATTGAGCAGGATAGAGATGACTAAGTAGGTTAGCGCGCTACTAGCGCGTTCCTAATCGTCGCGTCTACAGCTGTCGCAGCCCTGGAGTGCTCTTACGACAATTCCATCATCGCAAAAGTTGGTTATCATCCCTTGACAGAGCGTGTTTCCGTATTTCCCACATTTTGACCGGTTTTAAAATGGCAACAATGCTACTACTGCCCAACTACAGTTGGTGAATTCAGCTCCCACACCAGTTAAGCATGCTACCGAACTACTCCCACTTACTCGCTTTGCCTGGCGAGTTGCGCAACCAGATCGTTGACTATGCTTTCCAAAGAGAGCCTGGCACGGCTCCGCCTTGTTTGAAGGTGTCACCGCTGGCCTTTGCTACGACATGTCGCCAGCTGTATCAAGAGTACCACGCTGTGGCACAGGCCGCAACAGTACACACTATTAATTGGTCGTCAGCGCAGGATCTTCAAGCCAAGACTGCAAGACTGCCAATCGCCTCGAGATCAAGAATTAGGAAGCTGCAGATCGTCCTACCAGAGAGCTTCGATGGCCTATATAATACTCACGCGCGTCGGACACGTTTGAAGAGCTTCGGATTGTGTAACGCAGGTCTCACGAGCGTCGAGGAGTTGTATGTTCGATACCGTCCCGAACACAGAGAGAACGGTGTCGGTCTGGTAGGACGAGAAACGCTTATGCTAGTTATTTGGAGCCTACTCTGGGAGCCTGGTACGGGGAACCTAACTAAGATTTGCGCCGTTCACGATGGAACACAGCCTTATCTATGTGCCACATTGTTACATGCGAATTTTCGGAACTTTGGCCCATCCAGGAGGTCAAATTGCTGGAAACTCATTCCGGATTTTGAAGGCGGGAAGCTTCATTTCTGGGGGGAACGTCGTAAAAATATGGACCCTAGACATGTCACACTTCGCATGGGTTATAGTTTTCGCGAGGCTGAAGAGCATATTGCTGTGCGTGAGCAGCTTCTTGAGGTAAGCCTTCTGCCGATATAATTGCTGCTCTGTGGACGCTCATTCCAATCACAGCGAAAATACGCGGATGTTGTTACAGCTCGGCGTAGAGATTGCAAGTACATTGAACCTGTACACGAGCTTCCAAATGATGCTCTGAAGCGTGAAGTCGCTATGCTCAAACTTATCTTTCGAACGCCTGGGGACGAGTCATTGAATCTCACAACACATGCGGAAGCCATACGGGCTATGTCTAATGCATGTAACGAATGATAGGTGGTAGCAGCCTCTGGACTACGTTACCACTGATTTTTGGCCACCATCTTGCCGAGCGTCTCATGACAGGAGAAAGAGCTGCAAGTTAAACTCAAGGTTCACTTCTGTACGCCTTTCCCCGAACGCTTGGGGGGCGACAACCTCAGATAGGTATGGTGATGTCGGATATCGCCCACTGCGCTTACCTGGACACTCGACTGACATTGAGTAGTATTTGCCAGGGCCTCTGCCATGACTCCAATCCATCGTCTATGCTACCGGGGGGCTTCTTCAAGGGTGGTCAGACATCATCACAGTGTACGCGTCTGTGCCCGTGTCTACGCGTCCACTTCCACCAACACCACCTCGAAGCTGCCACATTTGTGCGAGTACGTTCTTGCTACATGGCGCTACCGACAGTCCGTCTTCACACCATCTTCAGTGTTCCCCGTTCCACCAATACTACCGGTTAAATACTGCGCCCACTTTCCACGTGGCAAATCAATGTGGGGATTTCATGATGGTGGGCCAGTCCTGACCGAACCCGCGGTATCGGCCTTTCCGACAGCTATGTCTGCCAAGAATTGCCTTTTCATTGGGAATGGGGAGGCTGCCTGCTTGCTAGATCGCTTTAATCGGAACCAAAGACCGTGATCTGCAGCGCAGGTAACGCTCAGAGGTCGGGTCGGGTCGGTATGGGAAGGAACGATGCTGCCGAAGTGGTGTGTGGTGTTGAAGAAGACAGTTGGCACCTTCAGATCGATGTGGAGCTTTCACGGCTTGTTCACTGCGAATCCAGTCAGATGATGGGAAGAGTATGGTGAGCACTAGTGATTCGAGTATGGTCTTGCCATAGCAAACCCAAGGATTACGGCATGGCTTCGTGTTGACCGGTCAAACGGATACCACTTACCCGATGACGTTCGATGGTGTCCAGAGCTACAGTTCCTCGGGTTCGTTCCCGGCCAGACATTCTCATGACATGACAAACAATGCCCATCAATCCTGTATTTCTATTGTGCAAAGGCTTCAGATTTCACCACAGAGATTGAGCGGGGGATTGCGACGAAGCTGAACCCTCTCGACCACACTTACCTTTGCAGGAATAGCAGAGCCTCTACTCCAATGTAGAAACTCGCTTCTACCTGTTGTGGAACGGCCCGGGAGCTTGACTGTGGGCTTAGCCATTTGTGCCTGTAGCAAACCCAGACGAACCATGTGCCACTATTGTACATTGACCAGGTTACTGAGCTGCACGTCGTATCCTAGCTTCCCACGCGGACGGGCTAGAGGCTGTTGGCCAAGTTTGCTGCACATGTTTATTGGACGCCAAGACGGCGAGCATTCGACGCCCTCCTTTCGTTTCAAACGTCAGAGGCTTTGATGTTTGGTGTGGCGTCTTTGACTGCGAACCGTGTCCGTACCGTGGAGGGTTGGACATTGACGGATTGGACGCGTAGGGCAGCCTAGGCCGAGGGGGCATCACTAGTGATGGAATTTAAGGTTCAGCAGAGGGTAGCAAATGTGGAGTCCTTTCTGAATATTGGGGCGATACCGAACCGGTGGAATACACAGGTGCAGGTCAGTATTGGTCACGAGCATCAGGCGAGAGCACCCATGTCATGCTTTATGCGCTCCGGTAGTGCTTGAGCCGCACCTGGTTCGGTACTTGCACGGATAAACGGGTATTTGATCCGTATACTATTGCATACGAAACTATACTACCGAGCATATGGTTGTTGGGACCTGCGTTGGGCTGTTGAGAATACTACGACGTACACGGACTACATATGGTCGAATACGAAGTCGACGCCGACATGCTGTGCTTTACGAGCACGCGTCGTTCCTGCATACAGAGTATGTGACTTCTCTGACTGGAACCCAGTACGCAGGATCAAGCTGCTGATGTCAGGTACGACTGATAAGGCACGGTCATTGCGGATTCGATGTCCCTCACTAGGCTGCGACCTTGGAGCCCCACCAATCATGCCGATAAAGATAGATTTGTAGGGTCCCAGGCTCTACATCTGCAGCTCCAACGTTGTTGATCTACTAGTTTAGTCTAGCCAGATGCAGACTGATGTGTCAGGAACCGGGTTCTGACAAGCGCCGTGGCGCTGAAGCGGATGCGTGGGTGGGTGGGGTTCACGATTGAGGGTGTTGTCTGGCTTGCAACTCAGTCGGCGACTCGGCCATGCGCTCTGAAGTCAAGTGACGAGGTAATGAGGACTGAAGTCAAGTGACGAGGTAATGAGGAACTTAATCACTTCTAGTACCAGAGAGCTTTAGTTTGGGAGCACAGATATTGTATTGGAGGAATATCCATGTATGTGCGTGCTTGACTTCAGGCGCCTTGATGACATCGTCCCCAACAGCATGCCCATCATCAAGACGGAGAAGGAAGTGTGCGAGCTACTATTCTGGGGATCGATGACCCTTGCGTAGGTATGTCGCCAGTTAATCGGTAGACGAATGACAATGTAATGCCTGTAAGCATGTGGTTGCGCATGGTAGGGAAGCTGACCCCTGGCAGGATGCACTGCGACCGCGGGGAACGACAGGCTTACGTGCCCCACTATCCCGAGTAGTACAGGATCGTGGTAAATCAGTGGTTCGACTCACCATCCGTAAGATGACGGAGCGTGGAGCACTGGCATGCTCCACTCCACGAGATTAGTGGCAAATGTTGTGTGAACTCCGATGTGGGACCTGGTGATGATGAGGACACTGTTGGAGAAGCGATGGATTGCATATCAAAGGCTAATTTTGAGGAGATGATAGTATTCTGGTGGCTTCTGTTTGCCACAGTACGCATCTACTGCACGGTATTGTTGGTCTGAAAGGATTATAGGCATTGTGAAGATCGTGTATTGTTTTGATGCAGCTGTCATGCCACCCGCAGTACAGTGATCAGGACAATGGCATGGTAGCATCCAGCGAACATGCGACAAGGCGAGGCCCCACCTTCTCAAGTCATTCCAAGACACCTAGGTACGCTCAGCCAAAGCCGACATCGGGGGAAACTGGTACCATGTGAACGTATTCTGTTTGTGAAGGTTTGGGGGTTTTGAAGAGCATAAGAATTTTGTTTGCTCAGAATTAGTGCATAGTCTGGGTTCGAGTCACCTGGATGCAACACTGAAATATCAACATATGCCTGGTTACGACTAGGCTTGAAAGCAGATCCTATTGCAGATGTATGTTCAAACAAAATGCTGTTCGAGAAAAAATCCTACGATATCCTGCCCTGGGACACCAATATGATTTACAAACGTCTCCACGGCTACAATAACATTGACTGTGGGCCAAAAAGAGTGCATATAGATCACCCAATGTAGGTTTCTTCTCTATGTACCCGGACGGGAAATTCAACGATTTTGAGTATCTGCTTGAGCAATGAAATTTCCTTTTAAAACTGTTGACACATGTGCTCAGCGACCAGGTAGGGGTAGCGACCTCCTGGACAGTGGTCGAGGGTATTGAAGCTTTCGAATGTATTCTCATCTTCGCAATTCGATGCGTAAAGTAGAGTATCTGCTGTGGTATATAGCGAAGGTGTCTCTGTGAACAAATTTCTCGCAGTCATATACGGAATTGTCTGGTGGATATCTTGCCATCCTTCAACCGTAGAGTCAGAAAGGCTATATCCATCCGGCGAGTACTGGCTGTTGCAGGTTGAAAGTTGTAAATCTAGCATGGGTATTGGATCAAACGAGCTAGTCAAGTGTGGCCAAAAAGACGAAGTCATTTGACTCATGCTGCCAAAGCCGGTCGTAGACCACGGACGGGCAGGTAGAGCTGTAGAGGAATCGCAGTCCTGTAGGTAGCCAGGTGCAGCAAGCGACTTCTCAGGCCATGCCCCCCATATATAGGGTTGCTCAGTATCAATTTCTGGGGTGAACGGCTGTTCACTCCAGAACTTCGGTGCTGGTGTTGTGATGCTGGATAGATCCGACGAGCAATAGCCAGACGGTTCTATCGTCTCCTGCATGCCTGATAAGGTGTATTCGGGGCTACTTGTGTATGTATTACACTCGATAATAGTCGAGGTTGAGGAGACTGGAAGTGGTGCAAGCATGGAGAAGTCAAATAGCGCGGCTGGTTTTGGAGGCAGCGCCTCGGTGGTGAGTTGGACCAAGTCTACAGCTGTCGGCTCGGCTAGAAGAAGACCTGGGGGAGGAGCATCCTGAATAACTGTGTATGGACTCGAGATTGCTGCGTTTTTGTTCGAACTTGACCGTTTCGTGGACGTGTATTTGTGGTCCGACGTGCGACGTGTTGACCTTGGATCACACTTGATGCCCTTGGCGATGCAGCGGGAACATGCTGGCAGCTCCAAAAAGAAGATCCATCAGCCTAAGTACGGGACAGTATGCTTGAAGATGTACGCACAGCTTTATCACATTTTGTCTTTGCTTTGGCACATGTAACGCACGCAATCGCTCTCCTTGTGGCAGTCCTCGCATACGGGTTGGAACATCGTCTTTCCCTCGACACATTGTAAGGACTCTTGTATGTAGTAGATGCAGACGCAAACTCTGAAGTCCTTGAGTGGTACATGATGCAGGAATGGTAATAGTCGAGGGTGTGAAGGCAGTTTGATAAGGAGAAAGGATACTGTAAAGATTACAAGATATAGCGATGGAGACAGCATTTGAAGACTCTACCAAACTTTATGGCTTCTAGTGTGGTGTGTGGGATGTATGTATGGTATAATTGAGCATACCAAGTGCATGATTGGTCCAGGTCGTGGCTGATGACCATCCGTAGTGGCTACTGCCTGCAGAACCTACGGAACTGAAGAGAAGCCAGGCTAGGGTACTGAACGTCTGGATGTTCGGAGAGCTCATGTAGCTCCCAGTCTCCACTAGCGCTAAAGAGGCGTCGTCAACCGTGAATGACTGACTGCCGGGCTCGAGTATCCAGGTGGACATGTGGTGGCATGGCCCTCACGACAGGGATCCGACGCCATACAGGAACTATTTCAAAAAAGCAAGTATAGAAAATGCTATCCGACTAGGCCAAGAAGACATGGGCAAGCCTTATGCTGACAAGCAGCCGTGTAGCTAGAATCTGGCTGCATGCTTAAGATAGGCCGTGTTTGACTCAGGACCTGGTTCAAGCGTCGAGACCTTATTGCTGATGTAGGATTCAGGCACTTTCTACATCCTTCGTAGACACCAGTTGAGTTGCTATGCATGGAGAGTCCGAGGTAAGCCATGGGATATGTAGCGTGCATGCACTGGGTGCGTGCAATTCCAGTTGAGGGCGCTTCTGAGGCACCTACACAACATGGGTAAGCAGAGAAGCCAGGCTGAGAGGTGTTCGGGGCTTGTGAAGTCTGTCGTAGAGCGCGGATCGTCGTGTTGTGGCGCAGAGGTGCGGTCTGCTAGGGGCAAGATGCTGGGGTCCTTCCCTCGGAACAGCTTTGCAGCTAGCCTATGAGCAGGCTGTCCTGCATCTATTGGCTGCTAGTAGCATAATAGGCGTCGCCGGTGCGCGATATCGGGGTAGTGGTCTCCGGCGGTGCTCTTGAGATCACGACCTGGGCTTGCGATCTGTTCTTTGGCTATTATCCACTGCTACTTCCACTGTCAGCAGCTTCACGTGCACTGCTTACAGATGTGCCTCGCATCGGCCATCCCAAAGATCATGACTATCAAACAGTAGTCTACTGTAGCTGGAGCTGATTGAAAGACACTGGATGATTGTAGTGATGCATGCCGGAGCGGTGTGCACGTGTGCAGAGGAGATGTCGGAAGGGCCCGTCGTCTTCATGTACAGGGCAGATTTACAAATCGGATGTTCCAATTCATGCCAAAATCTGATGTTGCAAGCAGCTTGACGCGTTTGACGAATCTGAACAAGAGTTGTGGTTGCGATAAGCTAACATTGAACTACCACGCGACCTAGGTCTCTAGCGCGTTTTGCAGCATGGTGTTCATCTGTATCGTGCCTTCCATCACCGGGTGCGCGTATGCACCCTCTCCTTGGCTCAAAGTGACCCATCACCACATCAGATATACCCATTTCACTGCATCATATATTTCTCCATACTTTGAGGAGATGACTCCATCCGACATCGACACATTTTACCCGGCCAAATTCCTCGCAGAAAGCGCGCACACAGAGCAATCTCCATCGCCACCTTATCTACTTATACTCAATCAGCCTATTGCTCACTTCGATGCGTTCTCACGATTATGGAAGCACTCCAGTTTTCGAGTATGTGCGGACGGCGGCGCAAATAGGCTGCACGACATGTTTGGAGGCCATCTTGAGACGCTTAGGGAGCAATATGTGAGATTTCTTGCCGTTCTATACTGTGCGCACCGTACTAACAAATACTAGCTGCCTGACCTTATACACGGCGATTTGGATTCTCTTCGTGACAATGTACGGGAATACTACGTATCGCACAAGGTCCCGGTATCACGGGACCCTGACCAGTATAGCACAGACTTTGGCAAGACAATGTACATGATATCATCTAGGGCATCGTCTACGTCACTTCAAGATGTGCTAGTTCTTGGGACGCTTGGTGGAAGAGTTGACCAGGGGCTTGGCCTATTGCACGAGATGATTAGGGAAGAAACGAAATATCCCCAGCTGCGACTCTGGCTGTTCTCTGAATCAAGCGTTTCCTTCGTCCTGAGAAAGCGACGGAGTATCATCGGTGGACTGCAGTCGAGCCAACTCTTCACCGAGAACGTTGGTATTGTGCCTTTTTACGGCCCGGCGGTCATCACCACGGCTGGATTGGAGTGGGACGTTGTGGATTGGGACACGCGGATTGGTGGACAGGTCAGCACAAGCAATCACGTCAGAGCCGACCAAGTGCAAATTGATACGAATGCGCCGGTGTTGTTCACGATAGAAAGGGCAGCTTTGGGGGGCGGGGAGAGGAATTTGGGCGATTAATTGCCGCGACAAACATGCAACATCCTAGTAAGACGTTGGGTTTGGAAAACTTTCTACGCAGATAAGTTTACCCAGTACCGACAACGGTCCGATGCGCCACATTTGATCTGCGATATTCCAGAGATGTTCAACATCTTTTTCAACCCATCTTGAACGCGAGGACAATGAGCTTTGTCTCGGTGCTTTTAAGACCTTGTTGTAAGGACACGAAGTTGGACGGACTGAGGTTGCCATGTTTGGGAGGTGAAAACTTGACCGTACTGTAGAGGTGGACAGCCCCGCTATTACGGTGACAGGCCGGTTGCATTGGCCGCGGGCGTTTGGAGGGAGGATACGAACGTTTGTGGCCGAAATTAGAATCGGGCGCAACGTCTTTCCGCAAGCCAAGTTGGTACATACATACAGTAGCCCACATTCTTGGTGAAAGCGCGACCGGCTCATGGGCCATGGCGCCTTCACGAGGATGTTGTTGGACCCGTGCACATGTGGACGCAGCGGCGGCATGTACACCCAAGCGTTTGTTCTTCGGCGCAGCTGCTGGGTTTCTGGGCGAGGAGCGAGGGATCAAATTTACGATATCGAGATTGCATCGATCCCCTGCTGCAGCGCCGGGCGCAGTGCTAGATGTAGCGCATGGGCGTTGCGAAGCGACATCGACTACGCCCAAAGTGGTGGTGGATGGCAGTTGGGTAAAGTGAAGAGGCGCGCAATTGGTGGAGCGAGGCAGCGTGGGTTCACGAGCACTTGGTGCTATCGAGGCTTGTCTCTCTCTCCCGCTCCGTCACCCAACAAAACGCTTCCTGCCCCCCCGACACGACTGCTGCTGCGGCTTTCTGACTCTTGGGAGTCCTTTCACTCGCTCTCGACGAAGCAACAAGACGACCGCCAGCACCCACCCTCGCCGTCCGTTTGCGCGCCCGGACGAACCCTTGCACCTCTCGCGAAGCCCTGCGATCGTTCGTGGTTCGCACTCGCCATCTCCACGCGGTCCGATTGTGTGCAGGCAAGCCATCGAGCTTCGTTTGCAAAGCTGGCAGCACCCACGTGAGGCGCAACGTCTTCGAGTCGGCTGCAATTGCAACCACTTGCACAACCGCCCCATCTGTATAGGTGCAGCATGACATAGCCGTCACCTCGATTGCTCGCGTTCGTTTGGGTACACTGGTGCCTCGTGGCAACAAGCCTCAGATCTGCTGCACCTTTGCGCTCGCGTAAACCAGTGGGGAACGGCCAAGTGCAGCGCGCCCGTTGAAAACAAGTGGACACCATGGGCCCACCATCACCATCACCACCACCAACCGCGTCGCCGCCACTGCAGCGAGCCGCATCCTACACGTCTTCGATACGCTTGGGCAGCCACGCAGCCGCCGGGGTCGAGGTTGAGGTGGAGCAATTCGGGCGGTCCACGTCGAGTTTGATTGCAGAGAAGGAAGCGACGTCCCTGCGTGGAGGCGGATTACCAGGTAGGGAAGGCACGACCTACGACGCAAGGGACACAGCATCAGCATCAGTATCCGCATCCGCACACCCACAACCATATGCAAGAGAATCTGGCGATAGCCACAGCTCAGCCTTGGAGCTCGACTTCGACTTTGGCATTCCTGCAGCCCCACAGCACCAGTCATCACCCTTCTCACCACCCGTCTCGTCACCACTTAACCCGACCACCTCAGCTCCGAGCCATGGCGATGGCAGACCACAAACAGGCGAGGACCGCCGTCCCGCAATACGGCCTGCACCACGGCCCTCGCTACGACACCCTCAACACAGGAGTACCCCAGACCTGGGCAGCCAGTCTCTACGCTCCACCGACAGCGCCTTAACTCTGCAAGACCTGGGCACCGACTACACGCGCTATTTCAACCCTTTTGCAGACCACAACACTAGAAACTCTAGCGCACGCAGTTCCATCTCAGAAAAACGCTCAATGAGCAACCTCCCTCTGCTCGCAGGAGCCACCACCCCGCTTGGCGCGAGAACCCCCGCAAACCCCTTCCTCACGCCCAACACGTCGACCACTAAGCTTAACACGCTATACGACCCCGAGAAGAACCTCTCCTTTGTGGATGATCGATTGAGCGCCCCGTATGAGAAGAAGGGCATGGCTGCGTGGCCTCTGATAGGCGATGAGGCTGAAGACGACGACGAGATGCATATGCCACGAGACGACGACGACATTCGGTACAAGCCAAAGATGAGCGATCACTTCACAAGAGACAGCATCATCTCGACAATTGGTCTCGCAGTCATGGTTATCGGCCTGCTGTTCATCTTCATTGCGCTTCCGGTGCTTTCCGCTTTGGGCGTCATTGACTACAACTCATCTTTCGGTGTTCCATTGAGCATGCTGCCACATCCGTACAAGCCTGAGCCATGGGCAACTGTCAACGACAAGCAATATTCGTACCTGGCCAACATGCGAAATGGTCTCATCGATCCGGATACCCCGGACAGGGTCAAGACGAAGAAGGGCGAGTTCGGCGACGACTATGTCCTCGTATTCAGCGACGAGTTCAATGAGAACAATCGCACTTTTTACGAGGGTGATGATCCATACTTCTTTGCTGGTGATTTCTGGTACGGTGCGACTCGGGACTTGGAGTGGTACGATCCCGATGCTGTCACCACGTATGATGGCACGCTCGAACTCAGACTCGACAAGTTCAAGAACCACGGAGTCGAATTTCGCTCTGGGATGTTGAACAGCTGGAATCAGCTCTGCTTCAAAGGCGGCATTTTCGAAGTCTCCGTCTCGCTTCCAGGACCAGGTGGTGTTCCTGGGCTATGGCCCGGCGCGTGGACTATGGGCAACCTAGGTCGACCGGGATATTTGAGCACAACCGAAGGCCTTTGGCCCTATACCTATCAGGCCTGCGATGTCGGCATCACGCCTAACCAGTCAAGCTCTGACGGCCTGTCTAATTTGCCTGGTCAACGTCTCTCCTCGTGCACGTGTCCTGGCGAGGACCATCCGACTCCAGGAACGGGAAGAGGGGCGCCTGAGATTGATATTATCGAAGTAGGAGCCACGTATCCACCGCACAATATGCCAATCGCAACACAGAGCTTCCAAGTGGCTCCATTCGACATCCATTGGTATCCAAACTACAACTTCACCGCATTTCCAGACTATAGCCTCAGTTGGTACAATGGATACACCGGTGGGCCATACCAGCAAGCCATATCCGCGACCACCAACCTGAACAAGAATTGGTATGACGGTAACCAATATCAGCGTTACTCGTTTGAATATGCGCCTGGCGAAGGCAAGGACGCCTTCATTTCGTGGAAGGTTGGAGATCAGACTATGTTCATGATGGACGGCCGCGCGATCGGTCCCAATGGCAACATCCAAGCCCGCCAGGTATCCGAAGAACCAATGTCCATGATTCTAAATCTTGGCATCAGTGAGTCTTGGACGTGGATCGATTGGGACAACTTGGTCTTCCCGGCAGTCATGCGCATTGATTACGTGCGTCTGTACCAAAAGGAGGGCGAGGAAATGGTGACGTGTGACCCACCTGGCTTCGAGACGACGGAATACATCAAAAAGCACAAGAAGGCTTACACGAACATGAACCTGACGGTAAGTTGATTGATTGACTTGATTGAAAGAAAGAAGCACCGACTAATTGTATGCAGAAATGGGACCAGACAGGCTATGATTGGCCTAAGCACAAGCTCAATAGCGATTGCTGATTCCGCGTTATATTTTCTCTTGGGCACAGCATGACCCGCATACGGGTTCTCTCACTTGTACAAAACTTTGCAGTATACGAGCATGATAGCATATATTCATTCGGGGGCGCACATGGTTTTTTGGCAATTGCAAATGCGGTTGTCTCATGATCGGGTGCGGTTCGCACATGGGCGAAGGCGTTTGGGCGATACCAACGGAAGGACTACTGATATTGTCCGATCTTCTGCGTTACGATGTGGTTACTGGTGCTGCCAGTCTATGGGGATACCTGTATGCACCACTCGACCATTGTGGTGATTTAGCATTACCTAATGTATATCTAACGGGTACCGGATTATACCGCCTGTACCTTCATGTCTTCTTCTTGACTCTGTGAAGGTTTTACATGGTCCCTGATCCATTCGAGCATTTGCTTCAAAACAGTTGAGCCCTCCAGATCATGTAAAAGCTCATGTCGCCCTTCTTCATATATCTGGAACACCTTGTCCTTGGACGCAATACTCTCTACAAACTTTCGGCTTGCATTCCAATCACAATACGGATCCGCATTGCCATGTAAGACGATGGTCGGAACCGTCCAATTTGGTAGCCCCTCCTTAATCGTCTTCATGACATCCAACGCCGTCACCGCCAGCAAAAAGCAGATTCCATGCTTGTGAAACCCATCATCGCTCCAATACTTCTCAATCTCATCCGACACCCTCGTCAAACCCTCCACCGGCACCGCCTTCCTCGGCACACAAACCTTGGGCACAACCCTAGCCACCAAACCCACCACCCACCTCCCCAACCACGGAATCTCCTCTGGAAACGCCGGACCCGTCAACACAACACCATCTACCCCCTCCGCATCCCCTACCACACTCCCCGCCGTCACCAACCCACCCAACGAATGCCCAAACAACATGGTGCGTGACTGTCGTCCAGGCTCCTGCTGTTTACGGACCAAGCGTCGCAGTGCAATGTGGTCTTGTACTGCGCGGCCGAGATGCACAACCCCCCTTGTACCGGGAGATTCGCCGTGGCCCCAGAGATCGAGGGCGTGCACGGTGTAGTTTTGAGTGAGGAAGTGGGAGATGATGGCGTGGTGGGAGGTTAGGTAGCGGGAGGCGTATTCTGCGTAACCATGTTGGAGGATGATGGTCGTGTGTGTGTTTGTTGTTGTGGTTGTGGACGAAGGGGGTGAGGGGAGCCAGGTGTGTACTATGGAGCCGGAGGGGAGGGTGGTGGTGGTGTGGGTGTAGGTTGGGGGTGGGGAGGATGACATGTTGAGATGGTGTGGTGTGGGGTGGGGTGGGGTGGGGTGGGGAGGAATTGTATGAGGGAGGAGATGTGATGGTAGGTTTGGGTTATGGCAAGTTGGTTGATGTACGGAGTAACTTTTTTGGGAATCCTGCAAGTCTTTTTGGTGATGTTTGTGGGGAGATCTTATTGGCTACAACCAACACACGCGCTAGCATACGGCGTTCTGATTCGACAGAACCGTGGTCTTCCCTTCCGATCCAGAGCTTGAACTTCTGTCTGGTCTAATGACGAAAACCCGATACTGTTGTAGGTATAGACTGTGCCGTTACTCCACTACGTACAGTCTTGATTGTAGTATCTCCAGACCTTGATTGTATAATATACTAAGGAAACATTTCACCAAATGTCCCTTACATGCATCGCTCGGTAATGCCTTCCGCTGATGATATGCCGAAGAACATTGCTCATGGTCGGGGACGAGTCCCGCTTACCCTCACCTTTGCATGCACCTCTATGCATCTTCATTCAAGATCTCGATAAAATCACGTGTTCTCCACCAGTGAGGGTCGTTACTTATCTGCAAACACTTGGCCTCCTTAGAACCCATGTTATCCACCTCCTCTTTATGGCCGACATGCCATCTACACAGCAGATTCCCATACTAGATGCTTCCTTCGAAAGACGGCGGCATCTCGCAAGTGGACGAGGACGACGGGTCTCCTGCATATGCGCAAGAAGATGCACTTCGCGGTAAAATCCCACTTGCAGTTGAATTGAATCGCTACGTAAAGGTCATGATAACATGCCTGAGCTAACACTGTACACTATTCTGACTGCGACAGATGCCGGCGGAGAAGAAATCACACGCAAGACTACGATCGCTGATATAGACTATGGGTACATGCCAATATGCGCTCGCTCGCTCGAAATAAAAGTGAACTCCTACAACACAGAATTAAATCATCTATCATTACAAAAACTTCATCACAGTGACCAACCATGGCAACAAAAGAGCCTAGTTCACAGGCCAGGGCAGTCGATGATTCAAAAGCATCATTCTCATAGCCACAGAGAGATATAGCCACAGATCACGCAGCAGGGTTACGCGCCGCCAATTTCCGTGGCGCCTTCTTCGCCAGCGTTGCGTCTGCAGCCGGCGCCGGCTGTGCACTGTCAATGGTCTTCTTATCTAACTTTCTCGGTTTTCTTTTCGCTGCCTCTGTGGGCGCCGCAGACACATTCTGCTCTTTGCTGTTACCAGCGGGCGGTGTCTTGGTTTGAGAAAGCGTCGGGGGCTCTTTGGGTGTCTGAGAGTTTGATGGTGGTTTGGAAGCAGCCGGTTTTGGTTTTGGTTTTGACGACTGTGAGGTCGAGGTGGCAGTTGCTTTGGGGGGCTTCTCTGTCGATGATGAGGCAGATTTAGGGCTGGGGGGTTGTGCCTTTGGTTCTGCTTGCCGTCGAGAGCGTTTTTTGGGTGGCGATGCTGGTGTGGAAGTCTTCTCCACGCTGGGCGCCTCCTTAGGTGTCGGCGCTTCTTTTGGCTTGGGCGCCTCCTTTGGTACGGGTGCTTTCTCTTGCGGCTGTGGCTTTTGCTGATTTCTATTCGGAGTGGGAGCTTGGTCATTGCTCGCCTGGTCTTTGCTGCCCCATGAAGGCATTGATGCTCCCAGGCCACCTAACCCTAGAGCTGCTCCTGTGGGCATGGACGGCATGTTTGGCATAGATGGCATGGACGGTCTCCAGGCAGTCATATCCTTTGCCGACTGTGACCACGTCTGCGGCATATCATCCGGTGCATACTTGCTCATCTCCTCCAGTTCTTCCTTCGACGGTGCCTGCGTCTCCTTGGTCTGCATGACCATCTTCTCCAGCGCTCTCTTTTGTGCCGGCGTTGACTTCCAGTTTGGAAAGTCCCCAACAACACCCCGAACTCCCTGGCTTGCCATCTCACCCAGGTTCCAGAATGGTCCATTCATTGCGCCGTAGACAGATCCGATGCCTCCTCCTACTAGGCCGGTAACTGTTGCGACCACGCCGCCGACCAAAGCCCCAGTAAGCTGTCCTAGTTTTACACCTGGTTGGACGCCCAGACCTGCTCCAGCGGCGAGCCCCTGAAATGCACCGGATTGTGTATATTTTGCTGCCTTTCCAAATGACTCGGCTTCGATTTCCTTGTTGATGGCTTTGGCCAGAATTTCTTCCCGCGCATTTGGGTCTCCGGCTGCATTCGCTGCTTGCCGTAATTCCCAGGCTTTCTGCGCTGCCTGGAGCGCCATAGTAGCCGAGACCCCTGAATTCTGTTTGATCTCATGGTCGGGAATTCGCTGCTGGTCATCTGGGTTTTGGGTCGCCATTTTCTTCGTCGAAGATGTTGCCCTCTTGGGTTTCGGGGTGGTTTGTGTTGTTGTTTGCGTCGACATTTTTGTGGACGTGAGGGTTGTCGGTGTGCTGTTAGCTGGTAATACTTACACGGTGGACGGCATGTGGATACGTCATGGTGGCGCACCGTTTAGTGTCGCCTATCGTACAAGACCTGCTTTACACAATTGTATTCGGGCCGTTGTAACCATTCTGAGCAATTGTACTGGGTTATCCATGTAAGACCTGGTTAATCATTACAGGCCCAATGTCAGTGGCCTTCAATCAGTCGCCGAAATACAACGTCTTCTTCAAAGCGGTGTTTCTACTAATGACGTCGGTGTCCTCGCAATAAAAATGTACCAGACCCTGCAACTTTCTTATCCGAGAAGGAACAGATATGCGTAGTAGTTTATTTTTCCTGAAACTCCAACTCGGAGTGCGGCCTTTTGGGTCAAGGCGCTGCTGATTGTCATTAGCAGCATGTTCATTAACGGATCTCATTGCACAACAACATATGAGTGGTTTCCAAATGTGATGAAACGGACTGGAGAAGCCTTTCTTGCTTGATGCACAGTGCAGTACTGTGTCTTGATGTATTCATTTTGGTCATTTTGCTAGTTCTTCTCTCTTTGTATTTGACCAGCTCACACTTCCTTCTTGGGTACGCCGCCTGGGAGTGTTTGGACCTTTTCTTGGAACAACTTCTCAGCACCTTGCCACACTGGTGTGGTGGCCCGATCCTTGAGTGCCATCAGACTGGGCAGCAGCGCATTGCTGAAGGCTTCGGACGATTCGCGGGGCAGTGCGGATGGAAGATGGTCGATGGAGATGACGGATAGCCTTGGTCCATCGCCTGGCACCGAGACGGCTACTGTGGGCTTGTCGAATGTGGTGTTGATGTCGTAGATGGGGATTGGGTTGTGGGGGTTGGTTGTGTCGCAGCTGACATCGCAGACGACGCTCAGCTTGCGCTTGGGGGACTGTAGGCTCTCCTTGTTGACAAAAGGCGGGATTGGCTTGGAGAGGTAGATGCAGTTGACGAAGATGTCAGACTCGACAATCTCCGGGTAGGGGCCGTTGCGCTCCTTGGTCTCTGCCAGATCCCACTTGAGGATCTCGGGGCAGCCAATCTTCTCGAGCAGGTCGACAGCGCCAGATCCGCATCGTCCCAGGGCACCGAGAACCAAGCTGCTTGGCTTGCGTCCGGCGATCTTTTCCCCGGCGGCGACATCTTCCTTGAGCTGGGCAATCAGCTCGCTCTCGTTGCTGTAGTAGCCGCGGCCGTCGGTGAAGGTCTCGAGGCCTGGGAGGGGTTCGCCGTTGGGGTGTGTGAGCTGCCAGGCCCATGTCTGGAGTTGGTTAGCATTGGGATGTAATTGCGAGACGGTGAAGAGTGAAGAGTGAAGAGTGAAGGGTGAAGAGTGAAGAGTGAAGAGTGAACCGAGAGGCCGTACCTTGATGGCAAGCGCGGCCCCGACAAAGCCGGCGTGGTAGCCAAAGGCCGCAACGCGCCTGCCCGACTCGTCCTGGAGGAACTCGAGATCGTACAGGGTGCCTCCGCCGCGGGGGAAGCGGGCCAGGACCGTCTCCCAGCCGCCCTGCTGCTTGTAGCAGTGGGCAAAGTGGACAAACGTGTGCTCGAGGGGGAACCTGTCTTCGGGCAGCTCCTTGAGGCCGATGATGATGCGGTCGGTGGGGGCGGTCTTGTATGCGCCCTCGTCGACGAGCGTGGCGCCCGCCTGCTCAAACTCTTCGTCCTTGAAGATGCGCGCATAGTTGGGGTCCTTGGGGCTGCGCTCGACCAGCACGGGGTAGCCTGCATCGAGCAGCTTCTTGGCTGTGGTGGGCGTGAGGCAGGAGCGGTGCTCGAGGGGCTTGGCCTCGGCGCGGGCGTGCAGGGTCGGGAACGTCGACGACATGGCGTGGCGTGAGCGTGTCAATGGCAGGGGCAATTGGGATAGTCTGGTCTACACGAGCCGGTCTTTATACGGGCTGCGACGGAGTATCGGAGTGTGGAGAGGGCGTGGGTTGCGGAGTAGAAGGGGCAGAACAGTCGGCGATGACTCGATGCTGGCCAGGTACGCTTTTAATTTTTGGGGCGCCGTCGGAGTGGTCGCACAGCAAGCAAGCCAGCACTCAGGACGACTCCGACCGCGGCGCTTTTCTGCAGGGCCATGGCCCATGACCCGCGCATCCTCCATGTACGCCATCACTACCTGTATCCGGCGACTTCACAACTCACACCCTCCTGGCGCCCGTGTTGCTGCACGTGGTGGGGCACGCGTTCCCTCTGGCCCCCGGAGCAGACCCCTCGCCGTCCCTCGCAATGACGCAGCGCAGAGGCCCTTCCCCCCCCCCCTGTTGCGAGGCGGACGGCATGGCCAGCCGCTACAAGCTAGAGTAGGCGGGCCTCCGCGACAAAATTGCCAGAGAGTCGCCTGGCTGCCATGCGCGCTTTTCCTCGTGCTGCACTGAGCGGGCGCGCTATGGAAGCTGCAGCGAAGATCCTACCCTCGAGCCCGAGATTCCTGCTTGTCCTACCAGAGCGCGGTTGAACGGCGGTCAGACGGTTGTTGCTGTGACGCATTACACACGCTGCGTGCTCGGCCTCCGCACTGCCATCTAATCTCACATCGTCGTGTGCTTGGCCATGGCCGCCTCGAAGAAGAGCAGCGCAGAGGACAGTTCGGGTGCCGCAGCTGGTGCACGACGGCCCTCACATTCGCGCGACTCTTCCAACGCCAGCGCCCGCCATGCCCACGCACCCGCCAATCCCAGCCAGCTGCGCCAGGCCCACGCGCCCTCGGACAGGTCCAGCTCGCCCGAAGACACCATGCACCCGCACCGCTACTACGACGAAGACGCCGTGGCCCCCGAGAGCAGCCACCAGCCCTACGACTTCGTCGTGTCTGCTCACGGCGCCGACGGCCCTCACGTCGCAGCCGACAATGTCTCGGTGCACTCGCCCCAGGAAACCGCTGGACCACCGGGCGGCATCATCGAAATCGACCTTGAGCCCACGGTGCGCACCCGCCTTCTGAAGCAGAACGGGGATGACCTGGGCCACATGCGGCCGGGTGTCGACCGCAACTACGGGAGCTTCGCGGGCAGCATACACTCGGTCCAGAGCTTTGGTGGTGCCTCTCCCAGCATCCAAGACACGTCCGAGGGCGAGGCCCACCATGCGCTGCTGGCCGGCGCCGGCGCAGAGCGAGGGAACAACAAGGGCCATGGCCACGGCAAGAGCACTACCTGGTGGCTCGCTGAGCGCCATGGCATCAAGGACAAGCGCATGATGTACCTGCGCTACTACGTCCCCCTCCTCAACTGGACCCGCCAGTACAAATGGCGCTACCTCAAGGGCGACTTGATTGCAGCCATCACCATGGCCTCGTTCTACATCCCCATGGCTCTGTCTTATGCATCCAACCTCGCCCACCTACCGCCCGTCCACGGCCTCTACTCCTTCGCGCTCAATCCTCTCATATACGCCGTCTTGGGCACATGTCCGCAGATGATTGTTGGGCCCGAGGCACCAGGCTCTCTGCTGGTGGGCGAGATTGTGCGTGAAAATATCAAGAAGGGAGCTTCGGGGGATAATGACGGCAGAAGGAACGCTGAGATTGCTGGCATTGTGACTTGTCTAGCCGGGGCCTTTATCCTAATCGCTGGCTTCTTCAGGCTGGGCTTCTTGGATAACGTCTTAAGTCGTCCTTTTCTGCGAGGCTTCATAAGCGCCATTGGCGTGGTCATCTTCGTGGACCAGCTTATTCCCCAGATGGGACTCGCGAGGCTGGCTGCAGACCAGGTCTCTCATGGAAGTTGTCTGGACAAGGTCGTCTTTCTGTTCCGCTACGCTGGAAAGGCACATGGACTGACTTGCGCCATGTCCTTTACTGCCTTTGCCATTATCATGTTCTTCAGGTAAGCTACCCCACGCATGATCTGACACACAGTATGTACTGACAAATCGCAGAGAGTTCAAGAAGCGCCTACAACCACGATACCCTAATGTCGCTTATATCCCCGATCGTTTTGTGGTAGTTGTGCTGTCCGCGCTCCTCACCTGGCGATATCGTCTTGACCGACAAGGGCTTGCAGTCCTCGGAGATGTCAATTCGAGTGGACACATCTTCTCGATCCACTTTCCATTTGAGACATCACATTTCAAATACGCCTCCGACGCCATCAATACCTCCTTGATCATTGCCATGCTGGGTTTCTTCGAGTCTTCTGTTGCAGCAAAATCGCTAGGCAGCGGCGACCATACCAAAGATGGGGTACAAATGCCACTTAGCGCCAACCGAGAGCTCATTGCCCTGGGCACCGCAAACATCACTGGTGGGCTCTTCATGGCTCTTCCAGCATTTGGCGGCTATGGTCGTTCCAAGGTCAACGCATCGACGGGCGGCACTACACCAATGAGCTCCGTCTTCCTCTCTGTCATCACCATTCTATGCACCGTCTTCATGCTGCCATATTTCTACTACCTCCCCAAAGGCGTCCTCTGCGCCATGGTCTCTGTAGTAGCCTATTCCCTGGTCGAAGAAGCACCCCACGACATCAAGTTCTTCCTCCGTATCCGCGGCTGGTCTGAACTTATACTCATGGGTCTCATCTTCGTCATCACCATTGTTTGGGATCTCAAGCGGGGGATTGGCGTGGGGATCGGACTCTCTCTGCTTCGTCTAATCCGCCATTCCGTCCGCCCTCGCATCCAAATCTTGGGCCGTGTTCCAGGAAGCACAAACCGCTTTGCCAACGCTGAAGTCGACTCTGACGTCGTCGAGTTCATCGAGGGCTGCCTCATCGTCAAGATTCCTGAGCCCCTCACCTTCGCCAATACGGGTAATCTCAAGACGCGACTACGTCGTCTCGAAGATCATGGAACGGGTAAAGCGCACCCAGCGCTCCCTCGAGTCCGTCGCGCAGAGCACAACAAGAACATCATCTTTGACGTCCATGGTGTTACCTCGCTCGATGGCGCAGGCGCCCAAGTGCTCGCTGAGATTGTAGAGTCGTACCGCAAACGAGAAGTAAGGGTATTCTTCTGTCGTGTACCCAACGAGCGTAGCGCGGTCTACCAACTCTTTGATAAGAGCGGTATCATTGAGATGTGCGGTGGGCCGCGTCACTTTGTGCAAAGTGTCGAGGAGGCGTTGCGCATGACTGAGTTGGAGCGCCTAACAGAGGAGTGGAGTAGTGAGGCGGGGAGTTCGAGGGCCACGAGTAGTAGAAGGGCATAGTTGGAATGGTTTTGGCATACCGGAAAAGCCCATAGCAGGCCCTGTTTTGGGGCGTAGCGAGCGTGGAATCCCATCTTTTAGCATAGCACATATTTGTCTCATGACAAAATCGGGCGTTATCTCTGGGCTTGATACGGGTTTTGGCATAGCATTCGATCGACATGGACTCATTGGAGCGAATGGTAAAAAGATTTGCACCATAACCTTTCCCTATCCAAACACACAGTTATCGCACGCGGAGACGCTGAACCCTCACAGTCTACCCGTCCAGCCCACTCACAGACAGCCGTCGGACAGCGTCGAATTCTCGCCGACGTTCCGTTTGCGAACCGCTAGAAGGACGAAGAAGACCCGGAGAATCCAGTAGTATGGCCTTCCTGTGCCGTGATACGTTATGGCTACCCCAGACCCCATGGGTGAAGAAAGGCCGTGAAAGGCCGCGATGCCTCCGATCGGACTTTGCTAGAGCATGGAGAAGAAGCTTCCCAGGGTGGAAACGCCAGATGGCCTGTGCGGGTGCCAAGCGCGCTACGGCACATGACAAGCCTTCCAAGGTGCTTGACTAAAGCTTTGCCTTATCCATGATGTAGTGCTGTTGGATCTGCAGTTGCCGGGGCATGATTGATTGATGTGAGAGTACCAGACACCGAGTAGCGTCATTCGTACAGCCTCGATGGATGGTCTCTCAGATATGCTACATAGCAAGTCGGCCAAAAGGGCCGCAAGCTCGTATCATGGCCGCAGCGGTTCAATTCAACTGAAATGCAACGGCCCCAGCGCCCTCTTTGTCCTTCCTGGCTCCGCATGAAGCCAAGCAGCGCCCTGTCAACGCTCCAGGGCTTGATTATGGCTAGCCATGCCGTACCCCGACTAGGCCGTGCTAGCTCCACCTGGCCTTGCTACTCCCCAGCATTGTGGCGTCTCTCCGCACAGCATGATTGGATCCCAATGCCACCCTCGATGGTCTGTGGGGACATTCATCTGCTTGTTCAAAGGCCGCGGAACCAACACACGGCCGTTTTCTCCATCTCTTGCGCGGTGCGTGGTGGTTGGACGCCGATCGGCGTCTGTCACGTAGCTCGAATCCGAAGGTGGGTGGGCGGGCTGGAGGTCTGGCCTGCCTGAGAAACGGGGCATTATAAAGTGAGGTTTCCCCCGCGTTGACGTAGACTGGTCCTGTCAACCAGACTTGCAACGCAGTCCCCTCCTCCACATAGCTGGGGCCCGCTTTGACACAATCATCTCGTCTGCCCCCGCTTGGCTGCACGGCCACGTCTTGCAGCCGCCATCATGGACGAAAAGTACTCGACAGAGCAACGGGAGTACATTGCCCCTGCCCCCACAATGTCAGCCGGGCGCTACCTCTCCACGCGCCTCAGTACCCTGAAACCCGCGCACGACAAAGTCGCCAATCCCATCTCTCTCCTTCGCCTTCTCAACCTACAGCAATGGCTCTTCTTTCTCGTTGCCTTCTTCGCCTGGTCCTGGGATGCATTCGACTTCTTCACGGTATCTCTCACAGTCGAGGACCTCGCAGAGACGTTTGGCAAAACAAAGGCAGATATCACGTGGGGTATTACACTGGTGCTCATGTTGAGGTCAGTTGGGTCGATTATATTTGGCTTGGCAGCCGACAGGTATGGGCGCAAATGGCCTTTTATCGTGAACAATGTGCTGTTCATTGTTCTAGAACTGGGCACGGGCTTCTGTTCGACGTACAACCAGTTTCTTGGCGTGAGAGCACTGTTTGGTATTGCCATGGGAGGGTTGTATGGAAACGCGGCAGCCACTGGTGAGTCTGCTCATGCAATGTCCTTGCTGATGTTGATGGCAGAATGATCAAGCTAACTGTGGGACAGCACTTGAGGATTGCCCTGAGGCAGCGCGAGGAATCATATCTGGAATGCTACAGCAGGGTAAGCCGAATCTCAAGGTTCCTCTCGGAAGGAGCTACTGAAGCCCAAGTTTCATGTGCTAATTTACGTTGTCAGGTTACGCCTTTGGATACCTTCTTGCCACCGTCTTTGCTCGCGCTTTTGTTGACACTGTTGGCCACACGTGGCGACCCCTGTTCTGGTTCGGCGCTGGCCCGCCAGTCCTCATCATCATCTTCCGATTATGCCTCCCAGAAACGCAAGCCTACCAGGAGCGCAAACGCATCCGCGAAGAGGAACCTAACGCCGCCAAAGTTTTCATGGAAGAGGGCAAAGTGGCACTAAAGCGCCACTGGTTGTTGCTCATCTACATGGTGCTCCTCATGGCTGGTAAGTTCTCTTTGGTTAGGGGTGGTCTTGGGTCTGAAGTACTAATCAAACACATAGGCTTTAATTTCATGTCCCATGGTTCGCAGGACCTATATCCAACGATGCTGACCAACCAATACAACTTCTCCAAGAACCAAGTCACCGTGACCCAAGTAGTTGCAAACCTTGGCGCCATGACCGGTGGTACGCTCGTAGGCTATAGTTCTTCCATTGTAGGTCGCCGATTCAGCATTGTCGTCATGTGCATCCTCGGCGGCGCGCTCCTGTACCCTTACACCTTTGTCTCCTCGAACGCCGTCATCGCAGCAGCATTCTTCCAGCAATTCTGCGTCCAGGGCGCGTGGGGCGTCATCCCCATTCACTTAATGGAGCTTTCCCCTGGCTCCTTCCGCACCTTCGTGGTAGGAACAAGTTACCAACTCGGCAACCTCGTGTCGTCGGCATCGTCAACCATCGAAGCAACGATCGGTGAGCAGTTTCCATTGCCGCCAAAGGGTAAAGTCAAGCGCTACAAGTATGGACTTGTTATATGCATCTTCATGGGCTGTGTGTATGCCTATGTTATCCTGTTGACCATAATGGGGCCTGAGTATCGCGGAAGGAACTTTGATGTTGCTGCTGATGAAGACATGGCGGAGGCGACGGGGCATAAAAAGGTGGTTGAGAGACGGGAGGGCGAGGATATCGAGACGGCGAGACATATTGATGGGTGAGTGCGATGGTGTATACCGAGGCTCGGATTGAGTTGATATGGTGCCACGATCGGTGCAGTCGTGTGGGAAGCATATGGCAAGTTGGACATGTTTCGCTCCACCCAAGCCGTTTGTGCGCATCCCACAGTAGTCTTTCCATACATGTGTAACCAACATGAAGCGGCAGAGCTATACGTTTGTATGTATGGACGTTGGATGTAGCTCTGACTGGCAACAAATACATCTCTTGCGTCGCTCGAGATAACAAGGTGTAATGATCAAGAGTTTATAGGCATCTGGTGAAGTCCATTCCAATCTCTGCGTCCCAATCTCTGCGAATTAGCACGACCCACAGCTTGACTACATGAATCAAAATCAACAAATTTACAACCCTTGACTATATCCCATGGAGATTCGTAACAAAGTCTACAACGATGAACCGCCTCAAGCTTGCCGAAACCTGAAATATACTCTCGCACAGCCTGTGGCCCACTCGTTCTTTGTGTGAAAAGCCCCCCGTTTAGAAACTATATTTTCTTCCATGTAACTAATAATGCTGACCTCTATCTTTCTTCTTCCAGATATAAAGTACAACCTGTATGAGTCGGCCCTGGGGCAAAATGAAGATGTTGCAGGTCCGTGGTCATGAGAGACGTTGAGTGATTCCTTGCATCAATAATAAGGCTATGTGTACTACACTGTGCTCACGAACAATACATCTCCATGGGCTGGCTATACGTACTTTGTATTAGTTGCATGCATTGGCGTAGTGGGGAGCAGACCTCCATCCCGACTGTTATTGGAAGTCAGTAAACAACGTCATCGATGTTAGTGTGCGCATTGGTGCAATGGAGGCGGCTATAGTCGTTTCATGTGTAGATGTTCATCACTAGTCGTAGTGTTGCTGTCGTGTCGTACAAGTGAGGCTAGGTTAGGGCGTGTCCGTGACTATAGGTAACATGGTATACATGAGGCATCATCGTTCTTTCAATGTAGAAGATGGCTTTAGTCGAAGTCAAGCTTTAGCCTTGAATGCCCTCAAACCCGTCTTCAGACTGGGTTGGCACCACGTGTGTGCGACCTAGTGCAGATTCGACAGCAAATAATACATAATTCTTTTGCTAAAAGCGGCGGGGATCTTTCGATGCAGGCTCCATACCCAGATCATCAGGTGAATATAATTCCTCCGTCAATAACGATATTCTGCCCCGTCATATAATCACTATCCTTGGAACACAGAAAGCTCACTGTGCCACATACATCTTCCGGAACACTGGTTCGACTTAGGGCGATCAGGTCTTGGGTGTACTTCTTGATAGTATCGCCCTTCTTTGCTCCCGTCGTCTCCCCGAGCTTCTCGTCATGAGGTCCCACATGGCAGTGCCAACGATACCCGGCGCATATGCATTGACCGTAATCTTATGCGTTGCCATTTCCATGGCGAAGGCCTGGGTCAGGCCCCGGACGGCCCATTTAGAGGCAGAGTAGTGTGAGAGTAGAGGGAAGGGTTTGAAAGCAACGATGGATGTTGCACCGAGAATCTTTCCACCGGTGCCTTGAGATATCATTTGTTTTGCTGCAGTGGAGTAACAGTTGTAGACTCCAAATACTGGAAATTGTTTAGTGCTTTGGAGAAGGATAACTGAGAAGCTGGGCTCATACCGTTGACTTCGAACATCCTCTTCAGATCATGCTCTGTCAAATCCAGTAGAGCTTTGACTTGTGCAATGCCGGCATTGGCTACCATGGTGGAGAGAGGACCCAATTTCGAGACGGATGCTTGTACGAGGCCTTCAACCTCTTTGAGGTTGGATACATCTGCAGTGTGGGCAAATGCTTTGCGTCCTAGGGCCTGGATTTCCTTGACTACTTCCTCGGCGCCCGACTTGTTGGCTTCGACGTCGTTGATGCAGACGTCGTAACCGTCGTGGGCAAGGCGGAGAGCGATTGCCTTTCCGCTGTTTGGTAGATTAGTGAGGAAGCTCGAGGTTTGATGCAAGGCACGTCTCACATGCCACGAGAAGAGCCTGTGACGATCGCCGTCCGATTCGAGGCCGGGGTAGTATATCTACGCGTCCATTGGGGAGCTTGTGAGAAGACACGCGGTGAGGCTGTAACATTGGAAGCAGATCGCCACAAGGTCCTCGCTCGTAGATTGAGAGCCATGTCTAGCTTTCACCGGTAATCCGCTGCTCCAGTTGTTGAGATTTGAGTGAGCAAACGTTGGCAACTCCGTCTCGGAAGACGACCAGCAAGGCGGTTCCGCATGCATATGTACACTACTCCAATAGTCCACTTTGCGGTTTCGGCAAGCCCCATAGCATGCGGAGTATGTATTGACCCCTCTCATAGCCCGCGTGCGAAAAGCTACAGCGAGCGTTCGGGTTGAGTGGCTCCGGTTGGCGCGTCATGTTGCGGCGAGGATTCAGCGGGGTCGGGAGTGCCGTATTGGGCCTAGCGTTAGAGTCGAGTCAAGTTCGCGTCAACAAAGCAAGACATCTGCCCGCCCGCGCTATCGCAAGCACGCTGCAACCCGTGGACGGCATGGCGCGCAATCTGTCGCTCACCGAGGAGTTGGAGAAGCTCGAGCAGTCTATTACGCTCACGTTGCAGGAAATCGACCATAACTTCAGCCGCGCCCACCGCATTGTGACGACGGGGATCCTGCCCATAGTGGAGCAGTATGGAAAGCATTCAGAGGCTGTGTGGGAGGGCTCCAAGGTACGCCGCCCAATGCCAGACCCCAACACCAGGATGCAGCCTGCACGACGCCGTGTACTGACTGGTCCAGTTCTGGAAGCAATTCTTTGAAGCCAGCGCCAATGTCTCTCTCTCCGGCTACGAAGCGCCCGAGCAGGATGAGTCGGCGTTGCAAGAAGACACGCAGCAGTCACAGCTCTACGAGGACGAGACGGTCGAGGACGACACAGTGACCGGCGCAGTCACAACACCACGCCGACCCTCTTCGGCGCAACAGGATGGCGAATCTACCTTGGCCTTCGACTCTCCGTCTCTAGGTCATAGCACGCCCCGCGCACCGCCGTCCGACATGAAGGGCAAGCAGCCCGCAGAGGACGAGAGCCTTGACGAGGAAGAGCCGCAATTTGCCAGCATGTCATCTCCATACGAGACGCTCAGACAAGAGTTCCAGGGCGAACTCGGGGCCATCAAGACGCCAAGGTTCGACCCCATCACGCCTGGGAAATCGCAAGCCCTGCCAGACATGTCGGGCTACGATTCATCGCCGTTCGTGCAGCCTACCACCACGAAGAAGCCCTACACCAACCACGACCCATTGCTACATCGCGTTCTCGACAAGACGTTCCGAGTACAAGCAACCCCACTCATCAGTCCTCGCAAATACAAGCCCACGGGTGCATTCACACC
This sequence comes from Plenodomus tracheiphilus IPT5, assembly GCA_010093695.1. Lineage (NCBI taxonomy): Eukaryota > Fungi > Ascomycota > Dothideomycetes > Pleosporales > Leptosphaeriaceae > Plenodomus > Plenodomus tracheiphilus. The sequence goes on from MU006333.1 coordinate 205,482, forward strand.
AAAGGCTGGACTGCGCGGGGCTGCTACGCCACAGGGCGCGGCCGCCAAACTTGCGCGATGGGCCGAAGACTCGTCGCCTCCATCATCGCCAGCGCCGCAGCTACGTGCTGATATCTTCTCGCCGGCAAAAGCACCTCGCACACCAGGTATAAGCGTGCAAACACCCGCAAAGGGCAGGCATGCGATGAGCGTGAACCAAACAGGGGGGACTGTGTTTGACGACAGCGAGGAAGAAGAGTATGAGCTCGACTTTAGTCCACCGAAGACGATACAATTCCACATCCCGCAGAGCAAGCTATTGCAAACGCCTGGTAAGCAAGCCATGGGAGTAACTATGCGTCTAGTATCAAATGCTAATCCACCTGGCAGCTCGCGAGGCTAGCAAGCGCATTGTAGACGACCTGTTGATGACTGCGGGGGGCGACATCACCGACTCGACGGGAGGCATGGAAGAAGATAGCCCAAGTGTGGTCAGACGGCAGGTTGACCTTGACGACAGCTTCTGAGAGCGTCTGCGTGGGTGGTATCGTCCATGGAGACCTGGTAGGTCGTCATGTGACAGGAAACCATGTCGCGTGCAACGCCGCTAGATAGGACACGCTAGACGCAAGAGGCGTTAGCGGCCAGCGGACCCATGCCGCAGCCCTCTGCATCGTCATCTTGCTAGGCGGTCCTAAATACATACGCGTTGGAGGAGAAGAACAGCCCCCGTGTGCAATCCTACGTCCATTGATTGACCCTCATCCGCTCGTTTTCTCCCACACAATATCCACGGTGATGCCCAAGCCAAAGCGACCCCCGACGTCGGGATATGCGCGAATCGCCCAGGCCGAAGAAGAAGACTCCGGCAGCGACGTGGACGACGACCTGCACCAGAACGCTCTCTCTGGGGCCTACTATGCCCCCATACAGCCCCCTCGCACGTCAGGGATGCGCATGGGCAGCAGCACGCTGCCAAACTCATCTAGCACACAACAGATGCCCTCTAGCCGACGGCAACGAGCCAATTCAGGTGTCGATATCAAGGCAATCAACGCGAGATTTGAGCGGTGGGCTGAGGAGATAGCCCACAAGTTCAAGCTCAAGACTCAGCGCGACACGCCCGACGACGAACAGCTCGAAATCCACCACTCGGTGTTCCAGGCCCCCGACGGGGTGCGTCCAGCCACGGCAGAGTCGCTGGCCAACAACTACGATGGGGCAACGGCCGAGGAACGCATGACGAAGCTGCAGTTCGACGACATCGTCGAGAGCGTGCGCACGGCAATCGAGCTTGGGGTGCACCCCAAGCTCATCACACAAGGCAGCTCGGGCAGCTACTTTGCGCGCAACACGCAGGGCAAGGTCGTTGGCGTGTTCAAGCCAAAGGACGAGGAGCCATATGCCTCACGCAATCCCAAATGGACCAAATGGATCCACCGCAACCTCTTTCCCTTCTTTTTTGGCCGCGCCTGCCTCATCCCCAACCTCAGCTACATCTCCGAGGCCGCCGCCTACGTCCTCGATACGCAGCTGCGCACCAACCTCGTCCCCTATACCGACATCGTCTCCCTCTCCTCCAAGTCGTTCCACTACGACTTCTGGGATCGCCGAGCCTTCTACAGGAAGAAGAAGCCGTTCCCCGAGAAGCCCGGCAGCTTCCAAGTCTTTCTTAAAGGCTTCCAGGATGCCAATATCTTCTTGAAGGAGAATCCATGGCCAGATCAACACGGCGCAGGCCTCCGCTCAGAGCACAAGAAGAAGCGCCGGTGGGCCGAGGACTGCAGGCCGAGTGGCGCAGAGTCGGACAACGAAGAAGAGGAAGACCAGCAGAGCTCGTCTGCCCAGCAGCACAGGCGGAGAGGGTTCTGGACCGAGTCGCTGCAACAGTCGTTCCGCGAGCAGCTTGAGAAACTCGTCATTCTCGATTACATCATGCGCAACACCGACCGCGGCTTGGACAATTGGATGATCAGAATTGACCAAACCACACAAGAGGCCACCATCATTGCAGAACCACCTAAGCTGAATGGCGACGTTGGTGATGAGGGCGGCGACGAACACCAGCCAAGTGACTACACACGTAAGTCCATGGAGGAATCAGATCCATATGGGCGCCGAGAGCCCATGACCACACACAGCCGGTCCAATACGCCCATGCAGCGCGGACAGCGCGGGCCAGCCCCAACAGTCTCCATCGGTGCCATTGACAACAGTTTGTCGTGGCCTTGGAAACACCCTGATGCTGTGAGTGCAGCACTTCCCTGATCGTCAACGCATCCTTTGCTAACAGTCACCAGTGGCGAAGCTACCCGTTCGGCTGGCTCTTCCTCCCCGTCTCGCTCATCGGCCAGCCCTTCTCCGAGGCCACTCGCCACCATTTCCTTCCCCTCCTCACCTCAAAACAGTGGTGGAGCGACACACAAAAGGCACTCCGCCAGTGCTTCAGCCAGGACTCCGACTTCAAAGAGCGCATGTACGCAAAACAGCTCGCCGTCATGAAGGGACAAGCTTGGAATGTGGTGGAGACATTGAAGACGCCTGATCATGGCCCTCTTGAACTCACTAGGAGAGCGCGTGTCGCTGTCTGGGACGATGTGGTGGAAATTCCCATTGCAGTGCCCCTCAGAGCGCCTTCAGCAGAGATGCGAAGGAAGCAACAATCGGCGAGACATCCTAGATTGGACGAAGAGCATGAAGAGATGGACATTACCGCGAGCTCAACGCCGCCTCAGAAACCGCAGCCCGACTTGATCATGAACTCGCCACCACTCGATTCGGCTCACGAGAATCGCTTTAACCTGACCCGCGATTCCTCTTCTCTAGACATTCGGCGGACCGAAGCTGGTCCTACATCACCAGCCACCGTCAATGGCGTATACTGGGCTTCTCGGACCGTGGAAGCACCAGGAAACGGCCGACCGACGCACCATGCGCGCACGAGCTACGATGGACCTCGTCGTATCCTTGCAGAACCAAGGCGTCAACGGAGGCTTTCATTGACGAATAGACGAGATTTTGAGGATGAATATAGACTTGACGATGAAGGCGATCTGGGTTATGCCGCCAACGAGGACATGGAAGGCAATCAGAAGAAAGTCATTGTCGAGCGATTAGAAATGGTCAAGGGTAGAAATCCGGTGTTTACTTGGTGTTAGCTTTGCAAGGCTGCTTTACTATATGGACCGGGGGCGTGGTATCTGCATAGCGGGCGCTGATTGTGCAATTTAAGTATGTAAAATGGTAACAACACACCGACTGCAAATCCATGGTATGGTCGTGATGAGAGAACCATTGTTGTTGCTGTGCTGAGCAGGTGGTGAAGCCGTGCCCGCGTCTCGGCCCCTTTCCGGGTGATCAGCACACACGGCAGCGCTGCAGGTACCATCAGTTACAATACAACCCCTCACAGAGTCACAGTGCACACACACCACCGCTAGAACACAATCTACGTACACAATCGAGCATGTTGCACAGATCCGACATTGCGATCTGTCCCTTGCAGCATCCGTACGATCTGTCTTAGCAGCTGCCTCAAATGGGCGATTACCTGCCGACCCCGTCCACGGGTGAAGATCAAGAGCGTCATCTGACCTTGCGCGCCACACAAGTGGCTGATACTCATCCATGACTTCGCGCCGTGAACATCAGAGGCAGCAGCACGTCCACCATCTGCGACTGATGCGGTGTCTGTTGCCTTCAATCGTCCCTCCATATTTCCACTTTAATGCTTACTGCGAACAAATTGCGCCTTCGCGACAGTCAACGTCCACCTTCACCTGTGTCCAGCTTCCGAACAGCTAGGCATTGGGAATCGCTCGGGGACCCGTCATTCACCAAATCGACGACGTTCGCGCAAACACTCATCGAACCCTATTGTTAACCCTTGCGAGTGCGCGGGGCGGGGGTTGTCACGTATCTTCATAGACGCGATTTCTCAAGTCCTTCTGCGCGTGGCGGATCGCAGCTGTACGTCTTGGCACGACACATTCGATGCGTAACTCGGTCTCACGGGCCTGGGAAAGAGTTGGAACTCCGTACGTTAGTTCAATCAAAGATTGATCGTTTCTCTCACCTGTAAGCGCGGGCTCGTTTGCACGTCTCCAAGATGAACCCTGCGCTCTTACTTGACCCTCGACGGGCACGCAATACAGGTACATATACCCCATCTCGCACCCTCAGCTTTTCTCCTCCTCCACTTCTTCTCCTACACTTCTCCTCCTCCGTCAACTCCGACCCACACATACCTACACGTGCAACGACTGTCATGGAGGATACTACGCAAGACGCATGTCCTGCTAACACTCTACGCTTCACCGCACAACCCTCCACTTCTGACGTAGCCGGGGGCGAGCAGTCGGTGCCTTGGCTTGGCGACCAAAACACTGTCGTTGACCCAGCTTTGGACACATCATCACCTGATATGCCCTTCGCCCTGCAGCCTGAACTAACGGATCAAACACCAGGCGGCGCAACGCCTCACGATGACAACATCGCACCAGTTCCAAAGTTACCGCGTTTTGACCCGCGCGCACTGCTGAACCCCAAGTCTTCTAGAGAAGCTAAGCGTCCCGCATCGTCAGGTGAAGATACCGAGCCCGCTGTCGCCGGTCAGGTATCTCTCGTCGAACGACTGCACAACGTCCAAGAGCGCACTGCTTCCCCTGCGAAACGCGTCAAGACCCACGAGCCGCAGCCTAGTCACGCGAACTTTGCCGGAGGCAGCTCCCTTGACCTCCAACACTCTGGCAAGCAGCCGCCAGAGCCTCCGCAAGGACTGCAGATTGACCTGACAATGAGTGAGTGCGCCATCTTGGATGTGGTGGCTTGACCGTGCTAATGAACGTGAATTAGGTGACGACGAAGACGTCAAAATCATTGGCTCTAAGCTCAACGATGACGTCTGCCTTGGCAAGGTCAAGCAAACCTACATCCAAGCGCACACTGTGCCCTTTCCAGATCCAAAGAAGCATGGCGGTGTTCACGGTGCTCAAGGCCGCATCAAGGTGTCACTACGCAGAGGAGGAGGTCAAAAGCACAATTTCTCCATCATGGTAACAGACAGCTTGCAAAAAGAATTCGGCCGAGTCGACATGAAGACAGCACAAGGACTCGCGCCCCTGATAGATGGTGCAAAAGCCAGTGGTTTGAAGTGGATGGCCTGGACTGAGCAGCGACGCAAGCAGCCGAATGAAGGTCCTCCAGGGAGCCCGTTTTCTGGTCTTATTGGAATGACTCTTCAACTGTATGCGCCACAGAAGAATGCGGTTGGTGTTGGCAAGAGCTTGAAAGGGAGAAATCTGGTGCTCGAGGCTCCTGTATTTGAGCTGCAGCGGCACGACTACTTCAATCCCCAGACCGGTGAACACTTTCCGCGAAATCAAATGAATCAGCCTGCGACTCAGAACGCGATGTATCAGTTTGGACACGGACACGGCGCAAGTAGCAACTATGTGCTACGCAGCGTGGACGAGATCCGTGCCGACGTTGAAGACGTTTTTGACACGGTCGTCACTAGTTCTGAAGTGGTGCCTACTCGAGAGCCCTCACACCACATCAATACTGAGCTATACCCCCATCAGAAACAGGCTCTATACTTCATGGTCGACAAAGAGCAAGATCACTCTGGCGCTGAGCATGACGACCGCAAAGATTCGCTCTGGAAGCCTCACTATCGGGATAATGGCCGCAAGTCGTACCTCCATGTAATTACGGGTGAGGAAATGACAGAAAAGCCAAAATCGAACTTTGGTGGAATATTGGCAGATGAAATGGGATTGGGCAAGACGTTGAGCATCTTGTCGCTCATAGCTGATGATCTCTCCATGCGCGACGCCCGCGCATTCCAGGAAAGACGACCACCGCCAGTCCCACCGACTTCGGGCCTGCTACAGCCTACCTTCAACAGCAGAGCGACGCTCCTGGTGTGCCCACTTAGTACCATGACGAACTGGAAAGAGCAAATCAAGGAACACTTTCCAGAGGGCAGTGCTCTCAGATGGACACGCTATCACGGAACAGAACGATACGAAATGTCTGCGAAGGACCTTGCCAAATACGACATTGTTGTCACCACATACCACATCATCGCCAAGGATATTATTGACAGGAGGCGACCGTTGCCATACATCAACTGGTTCCGGATAGTGTTAGATGAAGCACACACAATCCGCAATCCCACCCAACAGTCAAAGGCCACGTGCGTACTCAATGGCCAACGGCGATGGGCTGTGACTGGCACACCTGTACAGAATCGCCTCGAGGATTTGGGAGCCCTGTTCAACTTTATTCGACTCAAGCCTTTTGACTCGAATGCAGGCTTCAACCAATTTATCCTCCACCCTTTTAAAAATGCTGATCCCGATGTTGTTCCTAAGTTGCAGCTTCTGGTCAGTACTGTCACCATCCGTCGGACTAAGGAGATCATCAAGCACGCCGTTCCCCCCAAGTCAGACTTGATTGTAAGACTACCCTTTTCGCGAGAGGAGCAACAGCTTCACGACTGGTTTGAGAAAGATACACAGCGAAAGGTTGCAGCAGTCACGCAAGGTGACAAGATGGGGGGAAGTTCCTATGCCAAGATCTTGACCGCTATCCTCAACCTTCGATTGATCTGCGCCCATGGTCGTGACCTCTTGAGCGAAGAGGCTTTGAAGACTACGGATGGAATGACATATGACAATCCCATGGAAATCGGAGATGAGGATGTAGTCATGTCAAAACTTACGCGCCAACAGGCATACGAGATGCTCAGCCTGCTCCATGAGACCACTAGTGATGACTGCATATACTGTCCAGGCCGCACATCTATACTCGATTCTCTTTCAGACGATGAGGGTGACGATGAAGATGATGATGGCAGTGTGCAGAACTTACTTGGCGAAATGACGACTTGCTACCATGTGGTATGCCCCAAGCACCGCAACAAGCTCAGGAAGCAATGGAAAGACAACATGGAGCCAGATGGTACCGTCGTTTGCCATGTCTGCGATGACCGTAATAAGCCTGCACCATTTCAGCTTCTCAGAAATGAGTATAATGAGTTCGTGTTAGAGCGAGACCGCATCCGAAAGGATCCCAAGCTGTCGAAGAAGATTGGGAGCTACACCGGTCCGCACACTAAAACGCAGGCGCTACTCAACGACTTGGGAGAATTTCAAAAGTGGAGCGACGAGAATCCTCAGGATCGGCCGATCAAGAGGTAAGTAGCCTGCTCTGTCGGAGTCTATGCACTCTTCATCTTCAGCCCGTTATTTGCGCACGACATCATGAACCTAGACTAACTATAATCAGCATTGTCTTCTCATCCTGGACTACACACCTCGACCTGATAGAAATCGCTCTGAAAAGTCACAACCACACCTACGTCCGTCTCGATGGCCGCATGTCGCGCGATGCTCGTGACAAGTCCATGCATCGTCTCCGCGAAGATCCCTCCGTACGCGTCATGCTCGTCTCAATCGGTGCTGGCGGTCTAGGTCTCAATCTCACCACCGCGAACAAGGTTTTCATGATGGAACCGCAGTTCAACCCAGCGGCTGAGGCGCAGGCAGTGGATCGTGTACATAGGCTGGGTCAGGACAGGGATGTTACGATCAAGCGCTTCATCATGAACAACAGCTTTGAGGAGAAGATGCTAATTATGCAAAAGAAGAAGAAGGATCTTGCAGATCTGACGATGGCAAGGGAGAGGAAGAGCAAGGAGCAGGCTACTAAGCAGCGCTTGGAAGAGTTGCGGAGTTTGTTCAGGTGATTGGTTGGTAGACATGATACTGAGGCATAAAGAGGATTGCGATGTCATTATTTGCGTGGGGTTGGAGGGGAGACTTGCTTGGGGGCGACTATTCTGGCGTGGCGTTGCTCAGCATGGTGCCAGAGCCCTGGGGCGTTACTCTTCATATGTAGTGGTACAGTTCTTTGCCGTGCACTCAATGCGTCTGATATATGTGGGTAGATTTTCCATGTCGTACTCGCGCTCAAGCTAGCATATTGATACTACACACGGAGACTAGGTTTTCTAATTTTACACTTAAGAGATTGGCAGTTTGTCATGACCACAATGTAGCCCACAGCCGACATAGCTTGCTAGGACTTTCAACATGTAAGATCGTACTCGCCAGTCTTGTGGTTGGACAGGGCAAGATCCATCTTGACACTGGCAAGTCGGACCCATTCGCAATAACGTATTTCCATACTGCAGGTCCCGGCTTCCGACTACCACAGATGAAGCAAAAACGTTCGCTTATGCAGCAAAGACATTGGCTGTACCTTGATAGCGGATCCGAGGATCCGAGGAATGGACTGTGGGGTTGGCTCCACACTGGCAGTTGACGTGGGTGCATAGATAGATTTGGGACCCGGGTATTGGGAACCATTCGCATGCCCCAACTTGCCAGGCATACAACCACGCACAACCAATGCCTTATGAGAAGGAATCCGCCGAATGAAAGGGATTGCCCGATCAGTGGGCCTACGGCTGACAGGTCAGCACTGCAAAGAAATTCGCGGTGGCATGGGACGCTCTTTCCTTGAACCGTCCACTTGATACGCGCTCAAGGCTTGGCGGTCTGCGCCGCTTCACCTCGCCTCAAAGCTCAACTACAACAATCAGCTGTGCGCACCTTCCACTCTACTTTCCTCACTCAATCACCTCCACAAGCTCGAATATCTGAAGGCGTGCATATGAAAATTGGTCCAAAACCACCTGTGACGGCTGCTCGGTTGAGCGGAATTGCGTCGGCTAAAGTTTGGCTAGTCAGCGATGCCGCTGTTCCCGACCGAGGTCGCCACCAGATCACCTTCATTCACTGAACCATCGACAACAACAAACAGTCTGCGAAGAGTGTTGTATTAACACGGGGAAAAGACGCAAATTAGCTTACAGGAATTGATGTTATCATTCTACGTTTCGGTCCGCGTTGGTCTATTTTTTCTATTTCGTTTGCCAGAGCCCCGACAAGACACGAGCTTCTCCACCTATACAATATAGCTCGTGCAAAACACACCAGCAATAACGAGGATATATGGCGTACGAATAAAATCTGTTCCAACGGCTGGACTGTACAATTACCCGCCCGATTTTGCGCCTAGGTGGTGTAAAAGAAGTTGGGCCGCATATCACCAAGATCTTCGATGATCTCCTCCTCAGTCTTGCCAACGAGTAGGTGGTCGCGCTTGCCCTCCTTCCTTAGCCTGTTCTCACGCTTGAGAGCAAAGTGCATAAAGACTGTTCCACCGAACAGGAAGAGGAACATGTAGGCCAGGACGATGCCGTGGCCAGTGCGGTAGTGAGGCCTCTCCTTGGGGTTGTAGATGTTGGACGAGACTACACCATTCATATTTCCCCATCCTACCACTACACCGACCATGACTCCGCGCTTGAGCGACCCCTCGACGTTGTTGGATGCCCAAGTGAGGGTATTTGAGACAGTTGGGTAAATACCAACGGCGCCAAGGAAGGTACCAGCGTACTGGACGTCGGCGTTGGTAGTAGCGAGCAACATGGCGAATCCGATGCAACCGATCAAAGAGATGACCATGTTGCAGATTCCACGGAGCTTTGTCTTGTCGGCCACCCAGCCCACAATGACAGTCATAGTCGCGGCAACGGCGTAAGGCGGGACAGACAAGAGCTGGGCCTTGGTACCGGTATACCCCATACCTAGGAGAATCGTTGGTAGGAAGAGCGAGAAGCAGTACAATGGACAGAGGCAGCCCATGTAGATGACAGCGTAGCCCCACGTCTTCCAGTCCTTGAGGGCAGCGAATACGTGACGACGATCGATACCTCCAACCTTTGCGCGAGCCTGTCCATCAGCCTTGAGACGACGCATGGCACGGAGCTTCTCATCTGCGGTGAGGAACGTGGCCGTGTCGGGGAAGTCGAAGACCATCCACCAACAGAACATGCCGACGAAGACGGTGATCAAGCCTTCGATGATGACTGTGGTTGTTAGTGGATATTCTCCGGCACAAGATATTGATGTGGGTACATACAGATCCATCGCCAGCCCTCGTATCCGCCTACGCCATCCATCTGAGTGATTGCAGCAGCCAAGAGACCGCCGAAGGAACCAGCGAGCGCCGCAGCGGAGAAGAAGAGGGCAGCACGGAAGCCAAGTTCCTGGCGCTTGTACCAGCAACTGCACGCTTGTTAGTTTTGTAGCTGGGCCGAGATACTGGAAATCACTCACGAGAGGTAGTAGTTGACACCAGGGAAGAGACCGGCCTCAGCAATACCGAGAAACCAACGGCAAGCGAGAAGACCAGCCTTGTTGTGGACCACACCCATCAAAGTCATGATGACTCCCCACGCAAGGATGATTGCCGTGAAGAAGACACGCGGCGACCATTTCTTGATGGCGATGTTGGTCAGAGGCTCGAAACCGGCGTAAGAGATGAAGAAGATTGTCAACGCAACGTTGTAATCGCGGCCACCCATTTTGAGATCTGGCTCCATCTTGGCGACACGGGCGTTTCCAATATTAGTACGATCCAGGAAGGACAGGAGGTAAAGCAGCGACAGCCACGGAATCAACCAAATGTCCATCTTCCACACGAGAGCTTTGTCCTACCGCAAGTCAGCATGTGGCAAAAGGTACACAGGATAGGAGCCAGGATATACCAGTGCTGCTCGCTCCGCATCAGTCTTGCCTGCGTCTGGATCTGGCAGATCATCGAAGTCTGCGTGGTTGGAGCCGAGCTGAGAGCTGTCCACATCGTTGTTGGCGTATACGGAACCCTTCTCGTTGGCCTCTAGGGCGGGTTGGGACTGGAGGGTGGCCATTGCGATGGTTAGAGTAGACGAGTCTCAGAGGGCAACATGCGATGGGGGGGCAGCCACGGGACCCTATATGTACACTTGCCTCACCGACAGCCTGTGGAGGTCGGTTCAAAAGGAAATGGGGTGTGCTAGGGTCAACATGGCTAGGTTCCCTAGTGTGATCCGGGTCCCCATGGGGTGGTTGGATGGGACGAGAGAGTGGATCTTTTCTGGGCCTGTCAACCGCAGCGTCCAAGCGTGGCGGAGTGAGATGAGCCGGAAGCGGACAAGCTGCGATTACTTATTTGCATGCTGTAGCTATGGATGTACGGTACGCCCTCAGCTGGCGGTGGCGCTGGAGCGCTGTACCACGTTCTGCGGCGTGTGTCACTGTCATGACCCGCACCGCGCAGCCGTCCGTTGTGGCATCGCGCTCAGCCATAGGGAGCGTGCTGCACATGATGCTGGACGGCGGACAAAGAAGTCGAGGTTAGATTAGGTTTCAGCCTCCCATCTCGCAGTGCTCTGCTCGCCAGGAGCAGCAAGCAGGCGGCACGAACGCGGCCCTTCCATGGCAGTGCGGCCCTTCCATGGACATTTTTCCGTTATTGATGGTCTTTAGGCAGAGGCCCCTCTTCGCATCGGGCCAAGCACATGGATGAGGAAACTGGTGCGTTCCAGAACGCCAGTGAGTGCTCAGAGGGAACTTCTGGGCATCTTGGGCGTGGCCAGCCAGACGCCGCGGACAGCGCCACCCAAGCCCTTGGCACAACGCCCTCGAGCCAGGAGATGCGGATGAGGATGCAGACGGCAGGGACGAGGCGTTGCCAGTAGTGCGTCCGCCTTGGGTTGGAGGACTGGGAGTTGGGCCATGCGAGGGGGGCGGCAGCCCATGTGTGCGAGGCTGGCCGCCTCCACGGCGTAGAGGTTTTTTCTTGGGACATGTGTGTGTGTGTGTGTGTGTGTGTGCACGGCGGAGGCTTGGAAGCGTCGGGTGGAGCGCGCCAGTTTCCCCAGGCTGCCCATTTCGCGGGGGTGCGCTGCCCCGCGTTGACGGAGATCTTGGCGCTGCGTTCGCCGCCGGGCGACTGTGGTAGGTACGGACTTGCCTAGGGCACTCGACTCTGCTGTCTCCCCCCACCCCCCTCCTCCAACGGCCGACCCCATGACGCGCCACTGGCCAGCAGTTCCCTCGAGTCTTTGAAATCAAATCCCGCTCAGCGCAAACGGCAAGACGTGCAGGGCCTCCGCTGACGGCGCCCAGATGGCAGCCCTCTCGGGTAAAGGGAATGCGCGCGGGGTGCGATTCGCTCGCCTTGCGACGCCCTCCATTGTCCCGCAACGCCAGCGCGCCTTGGTCCTGCGACGGCTGCCAACCCGGCCTGCGGATTCGTGCAAAGCAACACATGCTGGCCTTGCCCGCACGTGGCCCAGCATTCGCAGAGCCGCGGCGCGCCTTGGTTGCGCTCCCCCGAGTGAATGCCATGCAACGAATGGTCATGGGGCACAGCGGCCACAATGGCCCCAATGGGTGCCAGCAGAGTGCAGCAGCCGATCCGCCAGGTGCCGGTCGCGTGGCCGTCAACCTTGGCCTGTACTACCATGTAGGCTTCGGAGCTATCGAGAGCGTTGGAGAGAGCCTCCTTCGGTCTGGTGGGCGGGCGGTGTCGACGGCCTGCCCAGGTGCTGCACGGGCCGTCCTCTGGGGGCCTGGGACCATGGGTACACTATGTACCATGGGCCATGCAGTAACCTGGCATGGCACCATGCAGCCATGCAGCATTGCAGCGGTTGCGCTGTCATATCCGCGCGACCCAATAATGGGGTAACGGTTAACCCCAGCTTCGCACGCGCCATGACTGTCAGCACCGCAGTCCGTTGACGTCCAAACTACGCCGCAATATGCTACAACACTAGCATTGCGCCCGGCAGCTCAACAAGAAACACTCTGACTCTGGCTGCGAGCACGATGCATGGCATGCCTGGACTTCATCTCGTACCAACGGCCTCGAGATTGGAAATTTCATTTCGCCTCCTATATATTCATGTCCCACAGCATCGGACACGCGCGTCTTCGCGCCTACATGTATATCCTTTACGCGCAAACATCTAGTCTAGCCACAGATGGGTCGTGGTCGCTTACCTGCGCAGCCAACTCTGGCCATGTATTGACATGAACATGCTCGTATTTGGCGCCCTTGCCCTTTGCCACAGCGTCCGAGACAAACATGTGATCGAGCTGTTGGGCGTTCATGTCGAAGAGGTAGGTGTATCGCTCCAATTCGTCAATCTTGGCCACCGCGTCCACATCTTTGAGTCCGGAGATTTTGACGTATTGCTCCAACGGCTCGACAAAAGTGAACTCGTTGAAGTCACCAGCTGTAATGACGCGAGCATTCTTGTTCTTTGCCAGAATTTCCTGCGGTAATCAGTCAGCACTGATGGGGTCTTAGTCACGGCGTTTGTCTCATTAGGGGCCGGCCGCCCAGAGCCAAATGTCCCTTCGTGCGAGCGTGGCGCTCTGGTTTCACACGGCACACTGCGAGCCGCACGGTGTTCGGCCAAGCGCGCTGCAGCCACCCTCTCCGTACCTGCGCGAATCGACCATGGACATTGTTCTCAAACGTACCTTGACAAAGTTTGCAGTGATTTGCGATTGGGCGAGCCTATCGTCTACTCCGCCATTGACTGGTGGTCGAGCATCGCCGTGTAGACTACTACTACCTCCCTTTGAACCGAAGTGAACGTTTACGGTAAAGAAGGTGTCGGACTTCTTTGCATTCGGTTTGCCAATGACTTCCCACTGCGCCGCGAGGGGCTTGCGACTCGCAGTCCAGGCCTCGTTCGTGGGATCGATGCGGCCTGGATTGAACTTGAGCGTTGGCCCATCCAGGACTTGGTTTGCATCCAGCGAACCGCCTGGGTTGGGCTTGTAGAGGCGGATGAGAGATGGCTTGTACAGATAGGCAGTACGGATGTTGCCACCAGGCTGACCACCATCCTGATCGTCGACAGGTGCAATGTCAGCAAAGGCATAGTTTGGGCCTCCAGCGGATGCAATGGCAGCCGTCAGCGTGCTGAGGGTCAAGTTTGCCGACACAACTAGGGCACAAAGTTAGCCCAAGACCTCGACGTGACTATTGATGAATTGGAAGATATTCGGTCACACAGTGAGAGGGGGGGGGGGGGTCGGAACCCGCGTGCTACTACATTGAAGAAGGCGGGTGCGATGTGCGGTAGAAAGCTTCGAAGAAGGCTAACAAGACTTACCAGCGTCGTTGTTGGGACCGTTGTCATCCTTACCTCCTGCACAAAGATGATGTCTGGACTCTTCAAGTATTTCACAATGTGCTCTGCTAGGAACGGGTGGTGGGTCGAGGTCGCAGCGAGGTTCTCGACATTGTACGCACCAAACGTGATGCCGTCACACTTGCCACTCGACTCGATCTTGGTCGGGTTGGGGAGGGTCGGCTTCTGGCTCTTGGTGACTTTGATTGCCGTCAGTGGCAGAATCCGATAGAAGCCAAATGCGTAGGTTACAATGCCCGTAATCTCTTCGATTGTGTCGCCCATTCGCGTGGTGGTGGGGTTCTTGGTTCCATCGAGGGGTGTGCCAATGATAATGGCTTCTGGGTTCGCATCTCGATCCGTCATGGTTAGTCCATCGCGGTCGTTTTTGCCCGTGAGTTTCCAATTTCCCGCGACCCAGGTGTCGCCAAACTGGCTAGGCTTTGTAAGCGCAGTCGGCTTCCTGACCGTGACGAGCTCGCCGCTCAAAGACTCCCAGAAATCGAGGCCGAACCTGCGGGGCTGGAGATCAGGGTTCGCTGTACTGATGAGGGAGACGTTGTTGGGGACTGCGAAGACATCGCCACCGTCCAGACTGGTGTACTGTTGGGTGGGAGGGTCTCGTGTATCTCTTCCAATAACAAGGGCAGAGACTTTGTTGCCGCTGCTGAGTTTCTTCTCGAGGACGGGGGATCCGAGTTCGGTCAGGTAGATGTAGTCCTTGTTGCTCCGGTATTCGAGTACTTTGCCTCCAACAACAATGGCATCGCCGACGGTCAGGTTGGCGCCGAATGCGCGACCGAAGACGTAGAGAGACTCGGAGGTGCGCTCGTCGCGGTCGGGCTGGGTGGACCTGAGCCATATGCCGTCAGGGCCTTTGGCGGTGATGATGCCGCTGACGTTGGCCACGGTCTGGTCTCGCAACGGCGAGAGGAACTTGGGGCCATTGATTTGCGCAATCGTGGTTGCACTCACGACAGCGAGCGAAGTCGCGAGCGCAATGAAGCGCGTCAACGTCGGCATGGTGACCGGGACCTGGACTGGGCCTGGGACTGGGACTGGGCCTGGGACGGGCAAGATGTCCCTCCCAGATGATCAGGTAGGTCCCTTGGATAGCACTTTTATATGTGCCCACAGCCCACCGGCCGTGGCCTCGTTCAGCTCCCAGCAACCCGGCCATTGTGCAAGTCCCAAGCACACGCTTGGCCGGTTCCTGGCCCTCTGCACCGCCCTCGTCGTGGCCGTGTCTTGGCCGGTTGCCATGAAGATGGCAACCCTCGAACGCGTGAGCGGCGTGTCGAGTGTGGTTGGTGCCGACGGGCCGCGGCTGTAGCTGCTTTGGGAAGGTGCGCGCCTGATTGGCGGCAGCACCGAGATTGCGCGGGCACGGGGCGGCGACGCCCGCTCCAGCCCTCGAGGGCTCAACCCCATCCCCCTGGACATGCTTCCCTGGTGCCCTTCCATCAATGGCACCCAAGACGTCAAGCACGTGTGTCTGGCCTCCAACACTCCCACAGGGCAGACCGCTCCTTTGGCCATCTGCACAGTCAGCGTATCGTGTACTCTGCTGGTATTGCTTGCTACGAAAGAGCTGTCTGTCGGTGACCGGACCCATCACCTCGATTCCTCCGTCCTGAAGACGACGTCCCCACAATCTTCAGACCTCAATCCTCCATGGACCGGCCCCACTGCGATTCAGCCAGGCTGCCTTGACGCGACTTCCATGCCGAATCACGTCTACGCTTCTCTTCTTCCGCTTTCTCAGCTTCATCTTCAATCGCCGCTGCACCTCTCTTTCTGTTCTTCACCGTTGCTTCAGGTCGACTCCATGACTCAGCAAGCCCTCTGTCTTCGACGTCGTTGTCGCCTGGAATGTCTCCTGCAAGCACTTGGTCAGCAACCAGTAGCCATCGTGTGAGCAAGATGACGGCATACGCATCTCCGAGTCGTACAGCATGTCCCCCGAGCCATCATTTTGAAATTGACCGTTGTCCCACTCACTGACCAGCTCCCTCGACTTTGCCCATCTCTCTCGCGCCTCTTCCGCTGCACCGTGTTAGCATACCATCAAGTCGACATTACGCAAGCAGACATCATCTATGAGGCGCGACGTCGTACCTTGCTGCTCAACAGGCGTTCCGAACCGGGTTTGCTTCACAACGCCTTCCTTTGCATGACTTTGTGCCTCCTTCAAGCCTTTGATCAACCCCGATGATGAGACAGGTCCAATAGGAACATCGTTCGAAAGTGCTGGGGTCTGAGCTGGAGTCTTCGGTACAGGTGGGCTGAGGGAACCCCTGTCGTCTGTAGCTCTCAGCGGTTTCGGTTGGAGCAGTGGAACTGATGGCTGGGCAGCGGAAGCCGGGCCGTTCCCGGTCTTCTCTGTGCCAGATCCAGTATCGACACCCTCCATTGGGGAGGGAGACCTCCCGGCCATATAGATGGCAAGTGGCGGCTCATAGTGATCCGGGAGGACAAAGAGTGCATGGTCTTGTATGCCTATCAGTCGGGTTCGAACTTGGGAATAGCGACACATGTCTTCGAAAAGTTCTTTGGATATGGCAGCTTTGACTGGGACAGAGCCTGGAGAACAGTCAAAGCTGCGGGATGAAGTCATGGTACTACTGAAGAATAGCCGTCGTTCGAGCGCGCTTAGGAGCGCAAGGTATGAGAGCGGTGGCTCATCTGATTCATCAAGTTGAGGCTGGCGAGTTTGCAAGTGCACCGGGTCCGATGTCGGATTCAGAGAGCATGGAAACCGCCCCGGTGCAGCTGATTGTACAACGTACACATTGGCAGGAGCTTGGGATCCGTGACTCGGTTCATTTGGACACTTCGCATCCTATACGGTCTCTTGACTTGGATGCATCTTGTACCGTCTAGGCAAGAAGATAATATGCGCAGAGACCAGAGGAATAGACGCAGCGAGGGAAGACTGGCCTGTCAGTGGGGGCTCTGCTCTTCATGAAGGTGAGTTACTTCTGGTCTCTTGAGCTGATGCCAATGGGATGTAGTGATGATAATAGCCAATTCCTAATAGCGATGGGTTGTTGAGTGGCCGTATGATGCGCTTTGGTATATGCAGTAAAAAAAACAATGCAAATGGCACAGTCAGACTTCGTAAGCCCCGTCCCAAATCTGGTAGGGGAAGCCGCCTTGAGCACATCAATAGATTGGCCCTTTTGGATTTAGTCTCTTCACTCGCAACTTCTGTTCGTTCGTGCCATGGTTGTCGACTCGTGGCTTCCTGCTACAATCTCGTCATCTCCAGCCTTGAACATGATGCTCTTTATTGATCAAACCACATTCTGCAGGAGAATCTATGCTACTCCGCGCGCGTTAGCTGCAACCGGCGAACGCGCTTCAACAAGTACCACGTGATCGCAGGTTCATGGCCAGCTCTTTCCAAGGTTGTCAATCAAGCCCTATACAACCGAGACATCAGTTCTGGCATCCTAAATTTTATCTCGTAGCACTCCGTGGCACCCTGCAGACAGAGCTACAGCCGGAATATGCCACCTAGAGGAAGAATACGTGGGCTGAGGCCCCTCGCCTTTTGAGTACACGTCATTCTGTTCGACAGTCTGTTATCGACAGAATCCATGAACGTACTATCGGCTCTGCATTTGGTGACACCATTGGTCTATATACAGAGTGCTAGTCCGAGACCAAGAGTGCAAGAGTCTGCCCGGAGGGTGAATTCCAGCTGAGCACTAGCTACCACTCTGTATCCTGACGCGCATAGAAGTAAACATTACCCAGTACTTATACTTACTCAAGTGTTGGAAGGAACAACACGAATTGATCATGCCTAGGCAAATCCAAATTAGCACGCTATGCCAGTCGTGCGTGGCCCTCAGGGATAACATCGATAGGCACTGCTGCTGTATTGGCATACCAATATAGTTGAAAAATACCGCCAAAGGATGTCGGAGTGCAACACCTCTCCCTTGACTTTGCTGCACGCCTTCGCATGTGGATTTCGCGAGGCTTATTCGCACTTGATCGGCCACCACTGGGAATTGGAGCCTTTGTAGGGAGTGACTCAAAATAGCAATTATCTTAACGACCCTGTGGGTATTGCAACCGAGAGACGGAAAATTTTGGCACAGCCCCTGGCGTCCACTGGAAGTCTTATGCGTACACATCCACTCGGCCTCGTCGGAGTTGCCTTGTCAGAGGTACAGACATGGGATTTGAGTGTCGGCATACAATGAACAACACATGTCGATCGCCGCTGTGTTGTTGTATCATGCTGCATACAAGTAACTCTTATGCAGGAATCCTTCGCGGTGAGATCTATCACGAGGCCGCTATATACAAATGTATTGTAAGGAGCTACAAGTGGGTGAAGAACCAGCCAGAGCTGATGATTCCGGGTTTAGGTGAGGGCCTGACGGAGGAACAGATAGATTTGCGTCTCGAAAGAGACGATTTCAGATGCGATCTGTACGTAGAGATGTTGGAAGACCTGCGGCTGGATAATTCGGACAAGATTAGTTACGTCTTTGAAATGACTTGGGTTGCGGTGCTCTTGTTGCGGCAGGCTGTAAGATCCGTAGACTCGGTACCTAAGTGGTGGAAGCCCAAACGTAACGACTGCTTGAAAAGCTCATGGTCGCTCTCATCCTCGAAGGCGGCGATGCTAACATTAGTGACGCTGCAACGGGAGCCCTTCTTGGTGCCTATCTTGGCAGCACCAATCTACCTCCACTTTGGAGTGCGGGGCTTAGTCATAAATATTGGCTGGGAACTCAGACAGAAAGGCTTATTGCTGCTATAGGTGTTCGAAAAGGACCTACCTACACCTTCTGAACCCGACTCATCTGATGGGGGATTCAAAGCCAGTGAAATCAACAACCGGGCTAAACGGCCCTTATCAGTGACAGAATCTGCACACATACCCAGAGGAGTACGCACATAGCAGCATGTTGAATCAACAATCGAAAGAGAGAACAAACCTGGGCTATACAATCGCGCAACTTGCAAATTTCAACGAGCGTAGCGTTGCAGTAATTTCATCGCTCTATTGCCATGGTGTGGCAGACGGTCATGCTTGGACTGTCTACCTCCAAATTTTCCCTAGATGATGTATTCCTCGAAGTCTAATATCAACAGTATATCGAAAAACGATTACACTACCGAGATTTCACGTCCTAGTGTCGATTTGCAATGCCTGCTACATTACGCTAGGTTCGTTGGAGTACAACCCCGGCTTGCTCACCCTCTCCAAAAGATCCGTCGAAACATTCTCGTAGCATCTTCAATTCCTCTTCAAGCTCCACGATATTACCAAATATCAGCCCAAGATCCAGAGTACGCGATGGTCTTACAGGGGTAGGCGCCTCAATCGAATTCGTTAGCTGTACCGCCTCCTCTCCTCCTTCAGCTGATGCGTCTCCAGATTGCCCAGCTGACTTAAGATCGAGCTAAGGTAGACTTGACGGGGTTACCACATTTGGCGTGTTCGCCATATGGACAGTCTGGACTGTTGGATCGAATGGAGATCCGAGATAAACACTATCCCAATGTCTTTCGAAATTTTGCTGTTCTTGGGACTTTCGTACACGAGTCAACCTCCTAAAACCCACGGACCCATGTAATCTAGTGCCATTAACCAAGTAGTTATAGCGTGTGAATTGCCCAGGTGTGGCGCCGGTAGGTTATAGGGTTCTGTCACTCCGATGGGTACGGGTGCAAGGGACGTGCGGGAACGAATGTCTTCCACAGTATGATCGATTTGACAGAAACATTGTAGCGAATTATGTGCGAAATAGTAACAGTGTGAGAAAAGCGCAAGCCAAGGGTGGCTATATGACCTTCTTCTGTTCTGAGCTTATAATTATATGTGCTGCATAATGCGTTCGCCAAAGAGACCATTCGACACTCCCTGGAGGCTGCATCAGGGAAGATATGTAACTATCAATCTACACTCCAAACAGAAGCAAGCGTAATTGCCTATCACCACTTCCGCGTACTTATCCTGGATAGCGGAACCTGCCAAACGTTCTCGCCGACCACGGCGCGTTCGGTCAACGAAGGCAGACACAGCAAGTATCTCGAACAGTTGTTGAACAATTGTTATCGTGCTGGCATAATTGTCACACGCGTCAAGTAACGGTGGATTGCAGAAGCTGCAGATGTGCAAACGGAGCACACACACACACACACACACACAAGAAGAGAGAGAGAGAGAGGCAATCTGACCAAATACAACTGACTGGCTTGCTAGATCTTTCAAATCTAGCAACGCAAAGGCGACCGTCTAAAGACAGTGATAGCTGCACCTGCCAAATATTGAATCGACGATGGGTCCATCACTCAACTATGAGCATGATAATTCAGCAAATAAGTGAACGACACAAAAACGTTCCATTGATCTAGTGAGGGATTCCGAGTCATGTAACACTGAACCCCAGATTGAGCAACGTAAACACTGCATTTGACGGAAGCGGTGCTTGTAGCCGATGTTTGACAGCATACACGTACAACCTCACCGTACCCTGCGAAACATCTGGCGCACGACAAGCTCGCATCAAGACCTGTGTGCATCGTATCCGGACGGGTACTACAACTGGGGTTGGACCGTTGTTGCAAAGTATGACTTCGAATATTTGGGAAAACTTCACGCTACTCTACAACCCATCCAGCAAATATTTGACTCCACCCTTGGAGCGGGACTCACTGGTCCAAAAATTGCTCACCGATGTTTCTTAATACTAGGACCCTGATAACAAGGACATGATGAGGCCGTTTACAAATGCAATTGTTTGTTCGCATTCGACTAGGCCGTGCTACGTGGCCCCAGGTATTGTATTATCCGGAACTATTCAGAAATTGGAAGGCGTGTTGTACATAGCTGGTGTCTCAAAAAGCCACGTCAAGCCCACTAATTACGACCCAGGTATGAACCGTACCTACTTGAGGCGGAACCCTGCATGGTTGGTAAACCTCTAAGTGTTGCATCAATCAGAATGACACATCGTGGACGAACGACTTTCAAGGAATTTGTCATTGGAAAATGCTTCCCGTGCTAGGTACAGTGCTCAGCCTTGAATCTGCTATAAGTTCTTGACATCCTCCATACCTCGACAGCATATCTCTTACGCCCACTCAAGAGCTCCGCTCTCAACGAACGAGTCCACCAGAAACAAGTCTCTGTACCCTCTCGGATAGCCTGCACTGTGGAACACGAACTATCTCCGAGGTGGATCGTAATGTTCGATCTAACGTACTCTGGTCGTCGCTCCCGAAACCACAGATTTCTTACCCCCGAATACCACGCGGCACCAATTTACGGAGATTTTGCCGGAGCATACAGCGGTTTCGGAAACAATCGCAACGGACTGCTCGATCATGACCGATCTGCATATTGGTTTCCGGAGCGGGAGGCGCAAAACAGTGTCGAGGATGCAACTCGTGCCCATGTAGCTGCTAAGAGCGACTGGGAAAAGGCTAGGGAGAAATTCGATGAAGCAAAGAAGAAACTAGAAGAATGCGAAAAGAAGTTGAAGGAATGTGAAGATAAATTACGCAGTGCAAAGTACATGGATAGATATGGATGATTAGATGTACTCTGAAGGAGAGCTTAAAGGACTGTGGACCAAGGATGATTCACGTGCGAAGCGGCGCAGATAATCCCGGTGTGGTTTGCGGATATCTATGGACATGACGTTGCCCAGGGGCGCGGACCTGACTTGATGTACAAGCGACCCTTCCTATACGCGTGTGTGTACAGAAATACCCATCTGATACGACTAGGTAAAGGTATTGAGTGATACTGGCTTATCATCAGCTAAGGTCGGAGGCGCTAAACTGCAGTCCATGTCTTGAAGATGTAAATTCTAGCCGGTAATCACAGTAGAGATCTTGTGCTATATGAGTATCCGTGAACGATCAACTGTGACAGGTAGTGATGCAGACTTCCAGTCACGTGCCAAAGTTGCACCAATCGCCGAGAAGATACGACCTCTCCTAGCTATACAATGGTGTGGTTATGGTTCTCCGGGAAGGTGCTGTATGGCCTCTGGGTCAGGTGTGACTTCACGTAGTTCGATGCCTGCATGTGATTTCCGAAAATGGGGAATTGTCCTGATTTTTTCGTTGGATCTAGTACAAGAAGCGCTCCTGCCGACGGCATGAATTAAATCGTCTGTGTCAAATTGCGCTTGCCCCAAATTGTCCATTCAAGGTCAACTTGAGGAGGTCCTTGTTGACTATCTCTTCCTTTCTTTCCACTAGGTCATTAACGTTCCAATTGGCCGCAATGAACCTCCCGCTCAAAAATCTGGCCTTCTCCTGGCAAAGCCACACTGCGGTGCCGCCAACCAGCTCTGGAGAGTCCTGATTAAAAAGAGAGCGGAAAGGCTCCCGCAGCATATCGGTCAGGACAAGACCAGGATGCATGGACACCGCAGTTACGTTTGGGTACTCGGCGGCGACGTATGTGGCCAGATTATCGAGCACAAACTTGGACATGAAATAGGCTCCCAGTGGTGGGACAACGAAAAACGCCTGCCATGAGCTAATGTTCACAATGGCGGCGGGCGATTCAGGACCGGGCAAGAGGCGTAGGAATGAGCGGATTAGTAGGTAGTTACCCTTGCCGTTGATCTCCTGTGGTCACGAGTTAGAAAATGAGAACAATTACGAATCTTGTTGAAAGCAAAGAAGAGTATCGGCACGCACAAAGTTTCGCCACCACTCATCAGGCTCCGTCAAATGCAGTTTAGGACCATCGCCGGTCATAGCACCCGCAGCGTTGATGAGAAAATCAGCATGGCCAAACTTCTCCTTCACTTTTTCAAAGGCAGCCTCGACTGCCTTGGTGTCAGATATGTCTAGAGCGTAAGTAAGAGTCTCAATCCTTGGACTAGATGCCCTGATAGACTGCTCGGTTGCGGCGAGCTTTTCCGCATTGGAAGCTAACAGAACGATGCCCTTGACGCCAGCCTTGACGAACGCCGGCACCATTGCCTACCCAAGTCGAGTCGTTAGCACAGATACGACTTGATTGGGCCGCGACAAACCCATCTGGCTGATCTCACTTACCAGAGCCCCAATCCCTCGCGAAGCACCAGTAATGACAACCACTCTCCCAGCGAGGCTATGCTCTGGTAAACTCGGGTCGATGGCTGGGTATACATCCTGTTGTGCATTCTTGGTGAATTGCATGGATGTCACGTAGTGATCTTTTGGGAGCTTGCTGAGGTCCGCCATAGCGACGACTTACTTCCAAGGTTGTTCAAGATCTGAGGAGACGAGTTCGACGTGACAAGTACACAGTATGTGCTAACCTAAGGTCAGATCCCTAGATGATGGTTAATATGAGGCGGCGCAAGCGAAACAGGTTCTCCTCTGCCGCGGGATTCATCGCCGCTCATGTCGTGACTGGCCAGGGTACGGTCTGTCGCCAGGGGATCGTTTCAAACGAGGGATATGGGGAACCGGGTGCAGCTCGAAATCGGTCCGGGAAGTCTCAAACGATTCGTACCTACTATTCTATAGATGGAAAGGCACACGGAGATCACGTCGGTACTTTGCTAATCATTGAGGCACCCCCGGCCTGTCGGCACCAACGGGGACTAGCGCAACGTCCCGACCCGCTCAACCTTCGCCCAACCTTCCTCCAACACAGATCCGCTTGACGCAAGCAACGTACCTGCTGTAAGCGGGTATCTGCAACTAAGTCTTCACATCCATCGGTGCTGACCGTAAGCGACGTAGATGCAGCTATATAACCTCCGGAAAGAGACGAAGGCCGACCGTGTATAAGCCAAGACTGGAATTTGACGTGCATGCAATGTCGTAAGCTATGTTGAGCTACATGGTAGAAGTTCGGGAGCCTCATCACACGGTCATGTTGCTCTGCTGCAACCCTTGGATGTTCCGGTAGACTGGTCAGTATCATGCGGGACCCTGTGAGAGAAGGATGCGATCCATGATAATGTACGACGATCATCATGCCAGAATGAATAGTCACTGTTTTACCATGCGGAAAGGAATTTCGATAGACATACTTGTAATCGCCGTCTTTACCATCTGCAAACATTGCTTAACGGAGACTTTCAACACCGCCCCTCACGACATTCTTAATACGACAGCAGGACGTCTAAACAGTGCTCCAATGACCCTCCATGAAGACCTAGGGCCGAATTTAACGGCGACGGTCCTCACTACAGGATCGTTGGCGTTCATCACGATGGGTATGCGGATTTACACCAGGATTACCAAGCGCAATTGGGGAATTGAAGATTGGGTCATGTCAGCTGGATGTGTGCGTACCCAAGAGGTTCATCGAATCCAATAGAGAGTTGCTGACGTTCTTCAGTTGCCCCTATTGACGTTGACCATTGTCACCACCATTGGCTCGTACTATGGCATCGGGGCCAAAGATGCAACTTTCGCTATCCCAGGCAATCAGAAATATATGGAGAAAGCATACTTCGTACGTCCGATCGATTCCACCCTTTTCACATTCACTCACACTGGGTAGTGGTTCTTCCTTTACGAAGTATTCTATTGCACTTCCATCATATTCATCAAGCTGAGCATTGCTTTCATGCTGAATCGGATCGCCGGCAAGAAAATGATCTTCATCTACACGAATTATGGCATAATGGGACTTTGTGCGAGTGTCAACCTGGCCGCGGCATTGTATATCATTTTTCAATGCAATCCTGTAGAGTATGTAAGCTCACCGACCATGAGTGTCTATCTGACCACCGACAGAGCTGCTTGGAGAGCCGATCTCGTGGCCGAGGGGGGCCATTGTCAACCGCCCGTATACTTGCAGAACGTCTATTATTTCTGTTCTTCGGTCAATATCTTTACCGATTGGGCAACAGCTCTGATGTTGGTCGCCCCCCAACGGGTTTGATGACTATGCTGATACACCCATAGGCCAATCGCACTCCTCTGGAATGTGCAGATGAACCGAAATACAAAAATCACAGTGGCTGGTGTCCTTGGACTCGGTATTTTGTAAGTTGTTCTCTCCTTCTTTGAGATCAAGACACTTATGAGGTAACAGCACGTCTGTTTCAGGTCTTGTGCGCATGAAGTATACAGTCGCCTTGACCAGTAGCCATGACTATGTGCGTAAGTATCGCCCTTCATGATCAAGCTGTTCCCCCTCCCTGAACTAACCCGTTTCATTCAGATGGCCTCGCGAACATTTTGATCTGGGGGTACGCAGAACCGGCGCTAGGGATGCTAGTTGGGAACATTGCAACACTCAGGCCCCTCTTCCAACGTATGCTTCGTCTTGGTTCCGAGGGTTCAGCTCAGGGGCGGTCAAATGGCACACCCGGCGATAGCAGCGCGCCCGTCCGTACGCATCCGTACAAGCCGTTCGATCCCGACTACGAGCTCGGTATACTGGACGACAATAAGACCGACCACATATCGACACAGATCCATGGGGGTCGAAACAGACGGGAAAGCGTCTTCAGTGACAGCGAAAGCCAGACACAGATCTTGGAAAAGTCGGATGGTCTGCCATCGAGAAAACGTGGTATCGTCGTCAGTCAGCAGGTGGAGATTAGTCACTCGTGACTGAAATCGACCCAGTAGAAGGCAATCACTGGCCGAGCAAACGAGGCGAACGTCTACGAAGGAGCTCATGTTGTTCTTTTACGCCTGCACTCCAGCAACATCAACTCATAGTAGTCTTTATAGTGCACAAACGTGGGCCAATTCATGTTGGAAAGCTCACTAGTATGCTCTACAGTATAACAAGAGTACACTATAAGAGATCTGCGAATTATTATTAGGCTTCGTAACCCGTTGTTATAATACTACAAGTTGGTGGTAGCGGGTTGCATGCGTTAAGAATTACGAGCTTCTTCGTAGTGCTTAATTTATGGTTGAACAGTAGCACGGCAGGATGAAAGCCAGTTCCTGTTTGGGAGACAGTCAATAGCGTCAAATGTTCGGAAGGGCAATGTTTGGACTGCTGAAATTTTCCTATAATTGTCTCTAAAGATGGTGGCGTACCTATCATCCCTAGAGTTCGCATAGTGATGTCACATGTCACCTGAGCAAAAGACAGAGTCATAGCGTAGATGAGACATGAGGCAAAATAGTAGGTGTTGTCAAGATGTTGCTACATATGGGATCATGACACACGTGGAGTTCAGTGTCATGTCGACCTTGTCCTTCCAGAATGTGTTCCTCCCATCGCCTGTTTGCGAGCATGCTAATAAACATAGAAGTTTACAGCGTCTGGGTTTGCCGCTCTGATCTTCTTGTTGTCCCTCGACAGAATAAACCTTAGTGTCCACGCAATCACAACCGTCCCAGCGGAGAATCCCACACTCGCCCACATCGCCATGGGAAACCTCGGCTTGTCTGTGTCCGGCCACAAGTACGGCGTGTAGACGAACGATAAATTACCCAAAGTATTGACTATTGCGATTGCGACAGTTTTCTTCTCGTTGGTCTGTCCAACGGTAGCTGCAGTCCACGCCAGGTTGATATTGTTTACACCGTAGACTGCACCAACAAAGAGACACATGGCGAAGTACCGCGCCCCAACATTGAGTGTGGCCGTACCAATGATGAAGCCAACAATAGCAACAGCTTTTGAAATGGTGATGTGCCAAGTGCGTTCGTTGAAGTATCCTGACGACCAGGATACAGCAACGGAGGCGAATGCCGCGAGGAGATATGGCGGACATGTAAGCACAAGAGTGATCGTAGTGGAAAACCCGAGCGTCTGGACCACGGACGGCATGAAGTTTTTGAAGCCGTTAGCTGAGAGACTGATTCTAGTGTTAGTGACCAGTTATACTATAGATAAGTTTAACCTGGACGTAGGACTGTCTTACTGGAGATTACCCATAAGTGCGAACAGCCAAAGACGGTAGTCGAAGCAAGCTTCGCGCAAGCCTTTCCATACGTTGGTACCCTCTCGCTTCTCGGTAGTATCGATTGCTATTCGATTATGCGCAAGCTGTCGCTCGTCTGGTGTGAGCCAGCGGGTTTGAAGCGGTGAGTTGGGAAGTGTGAAAAACGCAAGTAGAGCAACACCGACTGATGAAAATTAGTACAGATCAGTTCCCGCTGCCGGAACGTGGTGTGCTCACCTGTTACGACGCCCTGGATAAGGAATAGCCACTTCCATCCTTGCATACCTAGAGAGGGACTTTAGTTTTATACTCAGTCAGCTCTTGAAGTGCTTACCATGTTTTCCATCAAGACCCGCAAATACTCCAGCGGCGATGAGTCCAGCGAAAGAACTGGCTAGCAGATTGCCGGTGTAGAAGACGGCCATGCGGGTTGCAGCCTCCTTGCGTGTGTAAAATTGGCTAATCATGTAAATCGCACCTGGATAAAATGGAGCCTCAACAATACCAAGGACAAATCTAGCCAGTCCGTTAGGGGTGGAAATATCAAGGTTTGGCTTTGACTTACCTGCATGCAAACATGCCGTGGTAGTCTTTGGCTAAGATTGGGAAAATGGACACAATCGCCCAAGCTAGCATACACCCTGACATATACCAAGATGGTTTGACTCTGTTCAGAATCATGTTGCTAGGTACTTGCCCTACAAGGTAGCTGGCTAGTAGTCAGTATCCGCAGTTCGATATGCGACATTGGATAGCTTGAAGCACACTGTGCAGCGACCTTAGCTGCCCCTGAAGTGGTTCACTTACCCAACGAAGAAGATGGATACGCAAGTATTGTATTCTGTGCCCTTCATGTTCAAATCCTTGTCTAGACCGTTGAGCTTGCCATTGATCATGGCATTGCGATCGAGAAAACTGTTTCGATTAAGTCGTATGAATAGGACAAGCTCGAGAGTTTAACTGACTTCAAGAAATACATAAGCCAAAGAATAGGCTACTTGGGTTAGCAGAGGCCATGATGCAAGACTGAACCACTTACCATCATATATAAGTCGATCTTCTTGACCAAAGCCTTTTCCACTGGATCAATCTCAATCACTGCACCGAATTTGTCGAGATTGGCTTCATCGTATCGAGGCTTGAGTTCAACCTCGTTGACGATATCAATGTGCTCAGAGGATGGTTTGTTCTTCACAATGTCGGACGAAGGCATCGCGGAAGTCATGATTTGTCAAGCAAGAGGGGATCAGGCTTGGAGGAGCGTACTAACCATGGCTGTCTGCATCTCTTTATACACTCCGCACCGTCCTCACCCATTGAATATGGGGAAGTAGCGCGCGCCCCGTTACGCGGGGTATATCCGGGGTATCCATCCAAGACCGGGGAGATGATCCTAGATGCGGGGTGAGCGGGCTTGGGTTACACCCAGTGTAAACAAGATCCGCTGCCTTACTGAGGGTTCGATGAATTCCAACAGCATCGGGGGACTGATATCCGGTGACTGTGGCTGTCAATTGGTGGGTGGTGTGACGGTTCATGTCTGGATTATGGAGCGACCTGACGGACAAATCCGTGGTGGGGTCCTCTGCATAATCCGCTGCGGGACGTAAGCTCCCACCAGCCTAGATAGGTGTTGGGTGACCGAAGGCATCACTTTGCACTCTTGCTAGTGGGACTTGAACTTTGAATTTGATACGATGACGATATCACGAGATGGTGTTTGTCGCTGAAATAACTCCGAGTTCGCTTTGAAAGGCGCGGATGGTGTTGCAGGTCGACATTTACGGACTCGAGGCGTATTAACTAGATACCCTCGTCACAACAGTCATCGGACTCTAGCCTGCCTGGATTGATTCGACAAACGTTGTGGTTTGTTGTGCCGAGGAGCATGCGTCGCCCATAGGTGCAGTTGTGCCTCCGGGTCAACGGCAGAGCTACCAAAGACGGGAGTGTGATTGGTGGAACGCCAAGCAGGGGGTCGGATGGGATTCCCAGCCCCCTGAGTCCTGTGCAGAGCAAGGGTACGGCAGAGTATCCGGAAACCCGGAAAACAAGAGCCACCGGATACACAAGAGCATGGTGTATATCACCTTGCATGGCTCACATGCTGCTGTACATTGTGCAGTGCCAGTGTCAGTCAGGCATCTAAGTTACCGTATCGCTTTGCTACCCGCCAACATGTCGCAAACCGTCACATTCACACGCAAGCTCGCCGTAAAGGCCGACGACGACGAAATCTTTACCATTGATGAGCTCATCAAACGGCGCGCCGCAGAGTTGGGCGAATCAACCTTGATCGGATATCCAAAGAACGACGTTGCAGATTACGAAGAATATTCCGCTCGGACATTAGATCGCTATGTCGACGCTGCAGCCGAGCTTTTACAACGCAAAGGCCTGAAACCAGTGGTGGGTCGATGCTTGATTCGGCATTCGCTTTCTCCATAAAAGCTGACATGGACAAGGACCCAAGGCTCACTCAGGCCCCGGTTGTTGGCATTCTGGCTCAATCTGGACTGCATGTTATCATCACCACCCTGGGATTGAGTCGGTTGGGATATGCCGTGCTCCTCCTATCAACACGACTTGCGAGTCCAGCGATCAGTCGGTTGCTAGATCTTGCCAATTGTCGCGTCCTGCTTACCACTTCTGGCTTCCATTCGGTGCTCTCTGAAGTACAAAAAGAGCGGCCAGTCGAGATCATCGACCTGCTTGCACACAGCGAATACTGCAACCTTGATGCGCCACAATTTGTGCGCAAGCATGATCCTGCGAACGAGCGGCGGAAGCATTCTATCATCATACATTCTTCGGGGTCTACTGGACTGCCCAAACCAATTTTTCTGACTCATATGAGCTGCATTGCAGCGTTCCAAGCGAATCTCGACAGGCGGGCCCTTATCACATCCCCCTTCTTCCACAGCCATTGTTTCTATGAGACATTCCGGTCGATATATTCTGGGAAGCCAATTTTTTACTGCAACTATGCGCTTCCCCTCACAAAGCACAGTGTTGTGGCTATGCTTGAGCGTGCAAAGCCAGATCTCTTCCACTGCGTTCCGTACGTCTTGAAGCTTCTTGCTGAATCAAATGAAGGAATTGCGGCTCTTGCAAAAGTCAATTTCGTCATCTTTGCCGGAAGTGCGTGCCCAGATGATCTCGGAGACAAGCTCGTCAGGCAGGGCGTCAATCTGAATGCGAATTACGGCGCGACCGAAACGAGCAGACTTATGACTTCAGCCCGTCCAGCTGGTGACTTGGCCTGGAACTATCTCCGCATTCTGCCTCAGGTACAACCATACGTCCTCATGGACGAGATTGCGCCCAACATTTACGAATGCGTAGCACTCGATGGTCTTCGCTCAAAGAGCACAATCAACTCCGACAACCCTCCCCGTTCGTTCCGCACACGAGACTTGTTCACACCACACCCAACGCGGCCTGGCCTCTGGAAGTATGTGTCTCGACTTGATGACCGATTTACGCTAGTAAACGGCGAAAAGGTGCTTCCTGTACCTATGGAAGGTCGCATCCGGCAAGAACCCACTGTGAAAGAAGCCATCGTCTTCGGAGATGGCAAAACCATTCCAGGAGTTCTCATTGTCAAGGATGAACGCGCCTCGCATATCTCGGATAGCCAGTTTCTCGATCATATCTGGCCTGCGGTTGTGGATGCAAATGCTCGTGCTGAAAGCTTCTCGCAAATACCAAAAGAGCTTGTTGTTATCCTACCTGCGGGCACAATCTATCCTGCAACTGATAAAGGTACTTTCATACGCGGTTTAACATACACACAGTTTAAGTCGGAAATTGAGACCGCTTACTCCAAGTTCGAGACCGAGGAGGAAGGTGGCACACTCGTCCTCGAACGCATCGAGCTAGAGGCATACTTGATGCAAAGATTCCAGGAACATACTGGTGTCGCGCTGGAATCAGTGGAGTCTGATTTCTTCGCCTTTGGTGTCGACAGTCTGCAGTGTATCAAAATGTTGAATATCATCAAGAGGGAGATCGATCTTGGTGGTAGACAAGCTGAACTCGGCCAAAACATACTGTATGAGACGGGCAATGTCCACACGCTTGCTATACACCTCAATGGTCTACGTACTGGAAGCGCAGACGTTGCAAGGGACCAGCGACAAATCATGAGTGATCTCATTGAAAGGTATTCTAGCTTTGACGTCTTCCAACCCACCAATTGCAAGAAGGCTGACGGAGAAGTCATTGTAAGTGTAGTCATTCCTGACCATGTGTATATACACTTACCTTTTCGTAGTTGTTGACCGGTGTCACTGGAGGATTGGGAGCCCATCTTCTCGCCCAACTGGTCACCAAGTCCAGTGTCTCCACTGTTTGGAATCTGGTACGAGCATCATCAGACACAGCAGCACATGAAAGGGTCATGGACAGCTTGAAGAAGCGAAGTATCTCAATACCAGTCGAACAGCAGCACAAGATCGTCGCACTAGCAGCTGACTTGAGTCAGCCGGACTTTGGTCTCAGCAAAGAGAAAGTATCACGGCTACGATCCAGCCTCACGGCCGCGATACACAGTGCTTGGGCTGTCAACTTCAACATCGCTGTATCGAGCTTTGAAGCACAACACATCAAGGCCGTCCACCACCTGATTTCGTTTTGTCAATCAACCATGTCTCATAATCCTGCACGATTCTTCTTCTGCTCATCTGTGTCAGCAGCAGCCGGCACACCTCGACCAGGCACTGTGACAGAAAAGATTGTTGTTGATGCTGCACATGTGCAAGGTACTGGATATGCGCAATCGAAGTTTGTTGCTGAGCACATAACTAGCAACGCAATGAAGAATGCTGGTGCCGCGTCTCGTGTTCTGAGGGTCGGCCAACTCATCGGCGATACCAAAGCTGGAGAATGGAACACTACGGAAGGGATTCCACTCATGATTCAGACTGCCGTCACTCTTGGCGCACTGCCAGCACTGGACGAGGAGATGAGCTGGCTACCAGTTGACATCGCCGCGAGCATCATCCTTGACATTGCTCTCGCGGCGCAAATTCCTTCGACTGATCCGGATCTGGTTTACCACGTGCTCAACCCTCATCGGTTCCATTGGACACGCGAAATGCTGCCGGCTCTGCGTGATGCCGGCTTGCAGTTCGAAGTCCTTCCCACTGACCAGTGGATGGACAGACTGCGAAAATCAGACCAGGATCCTGTGAGAAATCCGCCCATTAAATTGTTAGACTGGTTCGAAGGCAAATACGGGCGCACATCATCGCCCGTGAAGCAAGGTATTCTGGAGTACTTGACGAAGGAAACGGAGGCAAAGAGTGCATTTCTGAGAGCTGTACCAGATGTTACGGACAGAACTTTCGTACGTATGATGGTGGAGAGGTTGAAAGGACACTGGGATAGCGCATGATCCGCGAGTGGAGTCATATTAAGGGTGCATAACATTGAGTTCAAACATAAACATTCTCCACATTTCTCACAGAGATGTTGTACCGTTCACATGAGCCAACTCCTCCCCTTCATACTTGGCCGCAAGCAGACGCCAGCATACAGCGAAAATGTAGTCCACTGTGATTTTGTGGCAAACAAACTGAGGCCTCTTTGAAGAAGCAAAAATGGACCAAGAGAGTATCTCAGTGTAAATTTAACCATGTGTATGCGTACCCAAGGATGGCGATGCAAGATGCACAGGCGTCGAGACAATGGCGCCCGATATCTGGAGATGCAGGTGGTGCATTCCAGTCACGTGCTCGAGTACGTCATCCATCACATCCGCGCTACCCACCCGATCAATGGGGAAGAGAGGTTACCTACATAGATATGCCCGGGTGGAGGGCAGTAGTCACACTCCAAGTAGTAGCCAGTATCATGTCGACTCGGGATATTGGGTACCTTGTCATCTTAACCACGAATTACGCGCATGCAGCATGTGCTATCTATGCGATACCGTCTAACCACGAGCCCGAACGGGGTCTTCGGGCCAACCGAGGCGCATCCGTAGCCTGCAATATCCGTCACTGAACCATCAAGACCTCTACATACACACCAACCACAACTCTCGTGACACGCTCTGCGACACGACTCCAGCACCGCAATCGAAGCTCAATCAGCTACCAACTTATCACCATGTCTACGAAGTCTGTCCCGGTCTTGACCCTGGAGGGCGCGCGCATCGCGCTCTCTGCAGCAGAAGCGCGTGCTAAAGAGATCAAAGTCCCGATGAACATTGCCATTTTGGACAATGCGTGTCATCTCCTCGCATTCGCTCGCATGGAAGGCGCAAAGTTCACATCCATCAACATCGCAATCGACAAAGCCTACACTGCGGCTGGTCACCGAGCACCCACGAGCGTCTACAAAGACGCTGTCTGGCCTGGCGGTCCGGCGTTCGGCATCAACAACAGTAATGGCGGAAGATTTATGACCATAGCAGGCGGCGTTCCCATAGTAAGAGATGGCGTCGTGGTCGGTGCTATCGGCTGCAGTACTGGGACGCCAAGCCAGGACGAGGACGTCGCAAAGAAAGGTGTAGAGGCTGTCGAGAAAACTTTTGAAGTCAGGGCGAAGCTATGAGATGTCCAGACAGTTGTAATACAATCCAGTCAGATGTCAGTGGCGGTGTGTTTGTACCTGATTCGTGCTTAGGCGTCTCTTCTCATTTCTTTGGAGCCTAAATGTTTGCCACTCTTGTGCGCGTGAAGAGCTCGTCGCCAAGGGCCTGCCATTGCTTACCTGCGATCTATTTGCAGTCCAATGTGGAAAGCGTTCGCTTCTTCCTACCCATGTCATATTCAGCCGTCCCGACAGCATCAGTCACTTTTTCGAGCAATCAATAGTTCCTAAAATTAGTTCATCCGGTGGGGGCTACCACTTTGAGGGGGTATCTCACCATAAGCAGTGGAGATGCTGCCTGTCGGACCCGAGCTCACAGGGGGTGCGGCGCACTTGACATCACTTGTTTGATATGATGGCCGGGAAGATCTTGCCAGGGACACGATGCTAACTGGTTGCATCACATTCTAGTTGCAGACGTGACAGTTGAGAAGACAAGATCGGGCGTGGGTTCTATGCACACGTGCTAACATATATAGCGAGGTAAAAGCGAGTTCACGTGTGTTGTCTCAGTAAGACTTCCTTTTCAGCAACCTTTGGCTCGTCCCTATCAATGTCTCTCTGCAAGCCCTGTATCACAAACCATTGCATACGAAAGACGGGAACATGGTGTTGACTAAAGTACCCGGAGGATCTATTGTCTTGGCCGTGGACGGCTACCGGGAACAACATAGGTCTCTTAGCGGCCCCACGATACTACTTCAGGAACCGTCGATGGCGGGCCTGGTTTGGGGGCCAGATATGCATATGTAAACGCGTTTCGCACAATCTAAAGTACTATAGTCCTGACATTTCCGTACAGCTTCATCAAAATGCGTTGTTTCGTAGCTCTAGCTTTCGGGCTTTGGACAGCTGTTAGCAGCGCCGCCCCGAACAAGGCTGCGGAACCACGACAGGCAGGAGACCGATACGTCTTCGCGCACTTCATGGCAAGTCTTCTAATACAGCGCTGAGTTCAATGCTGACGCATACAGATGGGAATTGTTGGCAATCGGCAAAGTGCCGATGCGTATGACGCTGATTTTTCTATTGGTAAAAAAGCAGGGATCGACGCCTTTGCGCTGAACATGGGACCCGATGTTACGAATGAGCAACTTAGTCTTGCATATGAGAGTGCCAATCGCAATGATATCAAGGTTTTCATATCATTTGATTTCAACGAGGGTCTTTTTTCCGTCAATGATCCAGCAGCCGTTGGTCAGCGCATCGCTGCTTTCAAGGACAAACCAGCCCAGCTTGTTGTAGACCAGAAGCCTTTCTTTTCAACCTTCGCTGGTCCTGGTCTTAACGTTGCTGCCGTCGAAGCTGCTGCAGGCGCTGACATATTTTTCCTCCCTAACTGGTACCCGGGTAACGATCAAGCTGGTGCAGACGGCTTCTTCAACTGGATGGGATGGTACAGTGATGATAATAACAACCCTGGTACTGTCCCACCAAGCAACGGAGATGCCGCTTATATAGACTGGGTCGGATCCAAGGAGCGTTATATGGCTCCTGTGTCTCCATGGTTCTCTACGCACTACGGCGACTGGGTGCCATACAGTGAGAGGAACTACGTTCGACTCGAGCCTCCTGATGCTGACGCTACGCAGCCAAGAACTGGGTATTCCAAAGCAATGACCTGTGGTTCACACGCTGGAACGAGATCTTGACGCTAGGCCCTCGTTTTCTTGAGATTGTCACCTGGAACGACTTTGGGGAGTCAGCGTACGTAGGCCCACTTGCGGGCCAACATTATGACGATGGACACAGCAAATGGGTGAACGATATGCCCCACGGGGGATGGCTCGACATGGCCAAGCCTTACATCGCTGCGTACAAATCAGGAAGTACAGCCCCAGTCATTAGTGAGGACCAATTGATCTACTGGTATCGACCTACCCCCAAGGACATCTCTTGTAGTGGGGACGCTCTTGGAAAGCCAAGAGGCTGGGAGCTAATGACCGACGAAGTATTTGTTGTTGCACTGCTCAAGACCCCCGGCACTGTCGTAGCCTCTTCCGGTACGAATAGTGTGACCCTCGAAGCACCCGCCGGCGCCAGTTCGCACAAGTTATCTATGGGCCTTGGTGCACAAAGTTTTGCGCTCAAACGAGGTGACACTGAGGTCATGGCAGCCACGTCTCTTCGCGATATCATCGATACTTGCGCTTGCGGCATATACATTTTTAACGCCTACGTTGGTACAGTACCTGCAGCGGCAGCAGATGTGCTCGTTGACAACGCAGCTATCACGTCGAGCGTGCCCCCGGGCTATGTATGTAAGCCAACACCATCACTTCCCATTCGCGCAGCAGCAGCTAGGGTCACGGGTGCGGTATAGTCTGAGGTATGACAACTGTAAAAGTTGTTAGGACAATTCACAAGACCAGACATCGATGGCGGTACGTAGTATAACTGATATGACCTGCCCGGTAGTCTTAGCATTGATCAGCACTTCCTAAGACAGGTACAGTCAGAACCCAATTTCGTAGCTGTATGGCTCATTGGTGCTGAGCGGACGACCCATCTAAGACCTGAACAAAGGGCTTGCCCACCGATTGTGAAGTACATGCAGAGCATACGACTTGGACGCCGGGACGCAACAGTCCTACGACAGATTTACTGTGAAAAGTGCCACGCGATACATTTCCATACAATACGTGCACCTGAGACAACATACTAGAGCACCGCCACAGTTCCCAGCAGCATAATCATGATCTGACCGCGAATTGACCGAGTCCGAGATTCTGGTTGTCGGTCTTGAGTCCGGGGACAACGACCGCCCAGATTGCTCTACTGATATACAATAGAGCGTGGACCCTGGCATAATCCCTCGTCAAAAAAGATCAACTGTCTCTAAAACTACCTACAACGTACAAATATACACAATGAAGTGTGTACGCCAAAGCACGTGCTTACAGATCAAATGATGGTTTTGCAAGTTGCAACACAGTTCCAACGGTTGCAACAGTAAGTGAGTTTAAATGATATCCTTTGGCATCATTTTTCGCAATTTGCGCACATGTGGCTAATACGACGAGGTCACTGCGGCGATACAACACACTTGGGCCGTAAATGGGGGCGGTTGAGGGCGTTCTTACGCTTAGCTCCGGTGCGCATCAGCTGTCTCTCCGAACGGTCCCCCATGCAGGGCGATCCGACCGTACGTACTGTACACATCCTACGTTGCGCCCCTTCACCAGCCAGTATTAATCAGACACAAGAGTGGTCTACCCGCCCTCTGCGTGCATGCACACCGACATGCAATTTTCTCACACAGATGCTATATTTCTTGGTCTTACGACCTTATCGAAACACCCCCCCTACGCTACTTCATGCACAACGCGAGTCACGCCGGTCACACTGTGGAGACGACGATCGTTTATGACCGTTCTCCTTTAGTCTGTATCAAAGTCCTGAATCTTGAGACACACCGGCCAATCATGGTCAAGTTGGACGGTCCGATTGGCTGCATTCAGGGGTTGTCTGTGTGCATCACCATCCGTGCGTGAGCACAAGGCGTTATACGCGGCAGTACCATTGCTCATCTTGCTGCCACCGACGACAGCAGTTGGTAGGCCTCATTACACATACTTCACGATCGTCCGCGCAAAACTTCAGGACACGTTATAAACTCGCCATCTACCTTTGCCGTTTTAAATTCAATATTGGACCTACCGCCATCATCAAGCGACTGCAGTTGGACCCAAGACTAACGCCGGCGACCCCTCAACAACCCTCGTCTAACAGCAATGTCCGGAGTCATGTGCGTGTGGGCAAATCTGCCTGAGCAGGCACTGGATTGGTACGAGAATGAATACCTGCCTGAACAGACTGCTTTAAATTCAAAGCATACACTATACTGCGAAGTTACCCAAACTGGTCTTGAACAAGAGCCAATAGGACATTTGGATGCGCCTTGGGAGCTGCTGGCTGTCTACGAGGTCGAAGATATTAAAAAGATGACACAAGACACTTATGATAAGAAGACCCATCCCCCTGAGAGGGTGGCGGACCTATTGAAGGATGCGCGCTTCGACGTGAGGACTTATCGAGAACTCCACAGATGGGGAGGTGAACATTGGGATGGAGGTAAGATTCAAAGGACAATGATACTTGATCTCATAGACTGACCGAGTAGACATCAACCAAATTGCAAGCGTGACCGCCATGGAATGGCGAGTTCCCAAGACTGAAGAGGCAGAAGTGGTAAAATTCTATACCGAAGTGCTCGCGCCAATGGTGGCCGAGTCTCAAGACGTCCTGCGCTTCAGACTTTTCGAGGTCGATAACGCAACCGTCTATGATCGTCACACTTACA
Source organism: Plenodomus tracheiphilus IPT5 (assembly GCA_010093695.1). Taxonomy (NCBI): domain Eukaryota; kingdom Fungi; phylum Ascomycota; class Dothideomycetes; order Pleosporales; family Leptosphaeriaceae; genus Plenodomus; species Plenodomus tracheiphilus. Next base: position 243,265 of record MU006333.1, read on the forward strand.
TCACGAAGGAAAAAGAGGCGCTGCATTCTTACTTTACCATGGTCGAATTCGAGTCCGACGAGTGGCCATGGGACAAAGTCATGATGCTCTCAGAGCTTGACCAGTGGCGCAAATACTTCGAGTCGCAAGATATAGTGGTGAGTTTAATCAAATATGTGCTGCAAAGCATTACCCAGATACTGATACGCGTCAGAAGTGGCAAACCAGCCACTACATGGTTCAAAGGAAATATCCTGACAGCCACCCTGGCTCACCAAAGACAAATGAGGGCGACTTGACGGCAGGAACTTGAGCTGATCCGCCAATTGTACACATGCCGTCACTTAGGCATTGCTGCCGTTTCGTTCAGTGGCCCGAGGTGACCAGACCAGCAGGCAAACGGGAAGTCTGCCTCATACCTAGGGGAAAACAAAGCTTGAGCTCTTCATAGCCGACCGCGGAAAGTCATCCGTCATACCTCTCCGGTCTCCTTTTCGCGGTGTGTTGTAGACACTTCGAGTTACCCGCAAATCATCACTCCGTGACAAGCCCTCAGGAATACCCCTTTTCTGTTCCCAAACTGCTCTCTCGCAGGCGATGCTGCAATCGATACATTGAAATGAATCTTCACCTAGTTCATGCATTTCTCTTCCTCCTATCTTGACTACTGAACGGTTTGTGATTGCCAAAATCACGTGAACAAATCAACCCATCAAGCGTACTAGCTACTGAGCTCTAGCCACGCAATGTACATGTGTTTTTGACAGTGCTCGGTCTTTCGTACTCGGTGGCACCTTCCCGGAAGATATTGACTTGAAGCGACTTTCTACACTGAGGTGCAATGCCATACTAGGCTACATTCCCATTCCGTCGGTACGTACTACAAGTCACGAGTCATTGTAAGTGTAAGTCGTGTCCCCCTAACAGTGGCTGATGATTCTCTTTACTAACCAAGAGGGGACTATGTCGCCCAAGAAACTGTCTAAAAGCGACGTGGGGGGACGAAGTACCAGAGTATACCAGAGGTCGACCCTGTGGCTCAGGTTGTACAGGTGGCACCGAGAAGGCGCCCGTCGTATGCCAGTTCGGGTCACATGACAACCTTGACTGGAAGAAAATTGGTCATAGTGCTCAAGTGAATGCGACTGCCAGGCCCCAGGATTTTGTCTTCGATATTTCGAAACGCGGGTGTACATCACACGACCAACCGGTCGAGCCTGGGCCGAGGAGAAACTCAGACATTTGTGCCACGGTGAGAGCATTGAATACTTCATTGGTGAATGAGCTTGTTTCTTGCGTATAATGGTGATGAGTTGTAGATGGCTGTCGATGTATTGATGTGGCTAGAATTCCCCGCAGACTGAGGTATGCTCAATGATCTAGCTTTTATAATATCACTACAAGAATATTCATAGTTGTCATAATTATCTAGAAAATATGGCCTGTACAGTTGTCTGTATACAAACCAGTATACTGTCTCAGCATATGTCTATGTCCCACTTGAATGCTTGGGTATATTTCGCTAACGATTACGTCCTGAATTGATGCTGAGCACTTCTACGCCGCAAGCCCTGTCACTGCGGTCCAGATATACGAGAGAATACCACTCCTAGGGCTCGATGCCACAGCGAACGTTTCTGGCAACACGCGCTGAGACGCATCAATCTCGGCGTTCCAATTGAAGATAACATCCCTTTCATCTCTGATAGCCATCTCATTCGGTGTAAGAACTGCCGCTTCTTCAATCAATGTGACGGCCTTGACTCGGTTGGCTGTATCGCGCATCAGACGAAGGCAACGCGCCTGGCGGAAGAGCATCTTAGCCGATTGTGCATTACTGGGAACCCAAGTAGCGCCAGCGTGCTGGGCGAATCGTGCACTAGCCGTCTCGCATTTGCGGAGATGCTGAATGCTGAGATTCCCATTGCGTTGGATCAGGGGCGCGCTCGCATGTTCGCTCGCCATGTCGACTTGCAGAAATTGCGCGTGCAAGAGGTTCAGTGTGAAGTACAAATCCGCAATCTTATTCACAAAGTCTTCACCGCCCGCTTGTGAAAGTCCACGCCAAGACGAGCTGTGGCGCATGCGTTCAAGCGTGCGCATGGCATATGCCCATGACTCTGCAGCGGAATAGAAGTTGTTTTGCTGCCATTGACGCTTGCCAACATCAACACCAGTGCCGACTTCCTCTAGTGTTGCCTTGGGGTCGGTCCAACGCGGCTGCGCAACTTCAGCAGTGACGGCTTGTGCTAGTGCGGGGTCGACAGGACCCAGTATCCGCATGTTGGGGATACCACGTAAAAGTGTCGCGATCGGTGCTAAGAGACGCTCTTGGATCTTTAGCGTGAAGAATCGACCAAATGAGTAGTTCAGCTTGACTTCCGCGCGAAGAGATGCGTGGCTGTGTGCTGTCGAGTTCGCATCCTCCATAACACTCTCAATGTCGAGCTGTTCGCACAGTCTCGGCAAGTCGGAGCGCAACATCATGATCTCGACGTCGGAGAACTGGAATGCGGATAGTGAAAACGCTGGCTTGGACAGCGTCATGTGCATTACATAGCCCTGAAATTGACTCGTTCTCCGGCCGTCGGTTGTAATAACTGGAATACGGTCGCCGAGGAACAACTTCCGAACATCAAGACCACGACATGTGACGCGTACGAATTGGTTGCGCTTGATCATGTAGTCTGAGGCCTCGGCCTGGATTTGCTTGTTGGTACGTAAAAGGGCGGTCGCAGGGTAGCTTGGGCATCGCTTGCTCAGCTTACTGAACAGCTCTGGATCTTGGTCTAGTTCATCATTCCAAGAACAGAGCAGCAAACCGTAGATGTTGTTGCGAATCTCGCCAGGGAGATCAAGAAAGCGGAATGGCTGTGGTGACAGATTTGACGGCATTTTGGCGAAAATCGAAGTGGTAGCCTTCGGATTTCGGTTGGTTGATTGATGTGGTTGTAGCTTCGTCGAGCAGTCGTGTAGTCGCACGGGAACTGTCGCGGAGGAAGTGTTGATGTCGCTGGGCAAAGATGGTGGTGTTAAAATGTGGTCGCTGTGGATGGGAAAGGAATCTCAGTAATGGAGCATGTAACGTGACGCTATGAATGGAAGCTGCTTAGGAACTGGCACTGGGTAGTCGGGAAACATGTGTACTCAGTGCATATAGGCGAGATTTGTTGGGGACTGTGGATGTTAAGACGATTTTGATTCGCGCCAAAGAACTCGCAATTCGAGAAGAAATTTCGTAGTCAAAGCTCCAGCCTGCTTCTCCGAACGTGGCCTACGGACTGTGTCTCACGGAATTCGGGGAGCACGTTCCCTCTTATGTCTGCGGTGAAGCGTTGGCCGGACGGAGATCTCAATCCGTAGTGTCCGCTTTTCGTAGCGGGCGAAGAAGGCGATGCGGGCGGATCACCCTGAGGAATGAGATGCGGAGAATCGAGGGTCAAAGGGCTAAAGGCTGCAAGATGATGTCGGCCGAATGACACTAGGCTCGACTTGGTCATGACTGACCAACTTTCCCGAACTCCCTCTCGCTTCCCCGCCCGTCGGAAAACCGCCGGCTGCACCAGGAGGGATCGCAAGACGGTCTTGGTTCGAGCAGAACTCGGAACAAAGGAGATGATTCGGCTTTACTCCGCAGATTAGCCCAGATCATGACTGTCAACAATAAATACCGACCGCCACGTTGAAAGCCATCGATGAACATAGTTCCTCACCTCTCGCCGCTCTGAGGAGGTGGCCAGTCGTCCGTCTCGTCATGCCAACCGAGGGCTTCTCATGCAGCGTACAGCAAGCAGCAGCCAGCAGACACCACGATTGGGCCCTGGCGTGGGGTGACTGCGCTCCTACTGCTCCATCATGGCGCATACCCACTGCAGACCGAGGCATGTCGTTTGAAACCATGTATGCTATGTTGCAGCCAGGCGTGCCGACTACCCCTTAGTGCACTTTGACGGCTTGGTCACCCCCGGGGCCCGTTACGCATGCCAGGTCCTTGGCTGATAGAGGCTTCCAATGTTCCCATCCACGAATCCGGTCTTACACGCACCGTAATCTGCAATCAGTAACCATCTCACCGACGAATTGCACACAATTGAGCAAGGCCATCTTAGCATCATCAATGCTTGCTCGCAACACATGCTCCACTCGTCAGTGAAACCATATAGCATACGCATACTTGCAGAGCGCCAGCAAAGAGTCGCTCATGCAAGTTTCGAGAGGATGGCATGTCACATGGGTCACACGTGCAGAAGGTGCTCGAAAATGTTCCCATGTCTCTATATCTCTTCCTCACTAGCTTGACATCATACAAACAACACACATCAAAACACTGTTCGCTCCCGCACTCGTACAGCCATCTTGACGATCCTTCGAGTCTCTCACAGCCTAGCCTTTGGCGACTCAAGCGTAGGCAGCATGATATCTCTCATATCACCCGCCGCCTCGTTCAAGTAGAAGCTCATCTTCTCCTAGCACCTTGTTAGCCTGCATCCCTACAGTAGTTTGTCCACATCAAGACTTACGGAGCCCAATCCTTTCGAGCACACGTTAAACTGTATGCTGTTCTCGTTGATCATATACGCGATTCCCCACCCATCATCAATAACCTGACTCCATCCATATCCATTGAAGTACTCGCTGCTCAGCTGCGAGCTTGAGATGAACCATGTGGAACTGTACGAGTACGTAGGGTCTTGGTACAGCGAAGGGACATCCTCGCCCTCTTTCAGACACTTTTTGAGACCGAAGAGATGGCGGTCTACACCGCGACCATCGCTTGCGTCAGAAATGTACTTGACGTGTGCGTCGAGTGCAGCGCGAAGTAGCTTTTGACATTGTTCAGGCGTGGCGTTGGGATCGGCCATTGCAGAGGTGAAGGCGACACTTTCGTCAGAGACTGTGCGGCACGTTTCTGTGCGGCCTTGTTGGAAGCGGCGTGTCGCGGCAGATTCGTAAGTAGGACGGTTCTTGCCATAGAATTTGTGATAGGCGAGTTGTATGATCATTTGCACGTAAGCGTCGGGCGAGCACTTGAACTTTTTGATCAAGCCCTTGCCGTAGCCTTGGTATGCTTGTACACGCAGCTCGTGCGCACCAATCTGTTGCGCGAAGTGTGATTGTGCGGCGGCGATGTCTTGTTCGAGGTCCTTGTTTATTTCGAAGCGAAGAGGCTTGGGGTTGGGGAGGTCGGAACGTACGTTAGGGTCATCGAAGGGGAGAGCATTACTGAAGATTTGTTGGTTGGCATAGTCGTTAAGGCGGTGCGTGGGTGTGCCGTCCATCATGGAGTGCTCGCCCATGAATCCGGAAGTGCCATTCTCGTTGACGATGAACTGGAGCGGCTTGTCGTACCAGCGGTTCGAGCCGTCGCCATGCCAGTACTGGTGTGCGCGCTCTTCGAGAGTGACTGGTGAAGCGTCGTCGAGGCAGACGAGGAAGGAGGCAGATTCAATCGCTTCGACAGACGCAGCGTTGACATGTGAAGAGGCCTTGAGCTTAGGGTAGACATCTGACCATACATCGCGATTCTGGGACGTAAGGGCACCGACTGGGGGCGCTCTCTCAGCCTTCTCAAGGATGCGTTTGAATTGGACCTCGAGCTCGGCGGTGTTCAACTGCTTGCCGTTGACCTCATGAGGCACCTTCCAGAACTGGTTCTTGCGTACCACAATGATGTGCTGGTTATCCTTGAAAGGGTACTTGGTCGTGGTATCTGCAGGTTTTTTGGGTACACGGCTGCAATTGAACATCCACTCGTAGGAACTCATGGCGATAGGGAGCTTCTTCATGTATTCAGGTTCCAGGCTGCCGCTGTCGACCATCTTCTTGAACTCTAAGACAGCAGTCGAAAGTGCAGCTGCGCGCTTGGCGGGGTCCCTTCGCTTCTTGTCGTCGCGGTGTGAGTAGAAGTAGCTGACGTAGGGAACCACGGGGTCGCGGTAGGCCATATAGGCAGCCTCGTTCCACCACTCATAGATCCAGTTCTTGATCTCTGGGTTCTCTCTCCGCTCGACCAGGCGCTTCTGGAGCTTCTCTCCGGGCCCACCAGGAGCGACGAATTCCTCGACAGCTTTTGTTGTCGCGCTGTACTCGCTGTCTGAGAGCAACGGGTGAACGGACTTGAGGTACCGCTTGGCAGTTTCTTCGAGAGTGGGGACGGGAAGCCGAGGGAGGGAGTCTTCGAAGCGGAGCATCTTGCCCTTACTAAGATCCTCCTTGTAGCCTGTAGGTCTTCGTATCAGCTCGGCGCCCGTGTGCAAGCATACGCCTGGAGGGTGACGTACCCGCTGGCAGCGACGACTGTTTCCTTATTGGCGCCATTGCGAAGATCTGTCTCACCACCGCCATCAGCATTCGACTTATCTGCGCACTTCGACCCGTTGCCTCAGGCAAAACATACGCTTGGTGTGTGCTGCGTCAACGTCGGTCTGCGAAGTATCGAGACAGGGACTCGCGCTCGTGCTGCTCTACTGAACATCACAATGGAAGTCAAAGGGAAGCGGAACGAGGAACAACAAGGGGAAGCCAGAGCTGAAACCAGAATTTCTAGCCTGTCAAAAGCACAGATCCGAGGCGTAATAAGCACACGCGACTGGGGCTGTCGGCGTTGTCGACTATTGCGGGCCGTGCGAGCTGTGAATGGAGCGCTGTGCTGGAGACTGTGAGCCGAGGTTCTCGGAGGAACACTGGGAGACCAACCCGTGACGTAGCGTGTGGTCTACCCACACTCAGGCCCTAGGTTTAAATTCGAATATTGCGGAGTTGCAGAAATTGCGACTGTGGATGCAGAAGACCGGGCGACGGAGGCGAGAAACAACTGCACAACTTGCAATGTCTATTGATCCTGCTGGGGAAACCGTACAAGAAGTATCCAGACAGATTGATGGAAGATGCGATGCGATGCTCTGTCTATGCCACAATGGTAGAGCACGGCCAGCTGTCCTGACCTGTACCCCCACTAACCCCCCACAAAATGGATCATGCTCTACAGCATCTGAGCAGCAGAATTGGCGGCACAGACACGTTAGAGTACTATAGTGTGCAGTATGTAGTCCGGCATTTCGCACGAGCCGAGGGACATCAACCACAGTCGCTCAAATTATTTGCGTCACGCGCTTACTTACGCGTTCATTCACCGCAGGGCTCGCACGAGCGGACGAGACGACTACCGCGGCTTGCACGCACTGCTCATTGGCTGAATGGCCAAGGCTAATAGTGGCTGCGATTGTTCCTCACACATTCACCGTTTAGTGCTGGAGTTTGGCACTTACTGTGCACAGTACTCTGCTCCTCAGTGTTCATCAACCAACATGTGCCTTCTTCAAATACTACGTTCGGTCAAGGAGAGAGCATGTTGCCAAGCTACAAATCATAGTCTAGACGCGCCAAACGCTGAATTGTCAGAATCATTCGACACTACTCAGCAGGTCGTCTACATATTTTACACCGTATTCTCTCTCAATCCTCGCTTTCGAGGTAACTCACGGGTTCTGCTTAACCCACTCAACACCCTTGGTGATGTTCTTGTTGAGATCCGCCAAGCATGCGTCGAGGAGCTTCTGCTCGTAGTCGGTAATCTTGCCAACGGGATGGATCTTCTCCACACCGTTGGGGCCGAGCTCAACGTTGGACGCAAAGTACTCGCAGCCCTGGTCCTTGTACAACGGGGAGTCGACAAAGGTGGGCTCGATGACGTTTTTCTCGCCCTGGGCAGCCTTGAGGAGCGACTCGGCGAAGCGAGCACCGGCCATAGCCATGGAGAGAGTAGCAGACCCAGCTCCGTCCTTGGCCTGGACGACCTCGTCACCACCGAATTGGACGCGCTTCACATAGGCGTCGAGCTGCGCGCCCTCGAGATTGTAGCCAGACTGGGACAGGAGAGGGACAATGGTGGCACCGGAGTGGCCACCGACAACGGTGATGTTCTCGCTGGCGGGGTCGTTGTTCTTGATCTGCGAGATGAAGCGGGAGGCGCGGACAACGTCAAGGGTGGTGACACCGAAGAGGCGCTTGGGGTTGTAGACGCCCTTGGACTTGAACACCTCTGCGGTGATGGGAACTGTGGAGTTGACCTATGCACGTCAGCACTTGTTCACGTCGTGTCTTGGTAGAGCATGCGTACGGGGTTGGAGATGATCAAGATGTTCGCCTCGGGGGAGTGCTCGGCGGCGGCCTTGGCCAAATCGCGGACGATGGAGGCGTTGGTGTTGAACAGATCTGGGCAGGGTCAGCGCCAGCACGGGTAGATGAGCGAGTCTGCCAGTGCTTACCATCACGGGTCATGCCGGGCTTGCGAGGAACACCGGCGGGGATGAGAACGATCTCGGCGCCCTTGAGGGCAGCAGCGAGACCGGAAGGACCAGCATCGTGACCCTTGACCTTGTGGTGTGTCAGATGCATGAATGTCGCACAGAGCTCAAAGTGGGCCTCATACCTCGCTCTTGGTGTTGATGTGACCAATGTCGGCAGCGACACCTATGCAGCAACTGTCAGCACGCTCCTGTATTGGCCAGCGGGGGCGCGAGCATACCGGGAGCCAGGCGGATGTCGTATAGGGCGAGCTCAGAGACCCTTGGGTTGAGCTTGAGGAGCAGCGACAACGGCTGTCCAATGCCACCGGCAGCACCGAGAACAGTGACCTTGGAGTTCTGACACGAGTCCATCAGCATGACATGCACCGCAAGGAGCCCCAATTGCCGTTTGGCGAAGACGGGTTCCAGTCGCCTTGGCCAAAAAGCAGGCGAAGCGCGTCACAGGATCGCCTACCTGGCGGGCCGACACGGAGAAGGCGCGGCGTCCAGCCTGTGTGAATGCTTGCCTGGCAGCGAACATTGTGTGTGTGTGTGTGTGCGTGGAATGGGGTGGTGGGGAGACGGGAAAGGTGGACAGAGTAGGTTCGGAACTGGCAGGTTCCAAGGTTGTCGGCGGTGAGGCAAAGAGCTTTTGCGGGTGGTGCAGTTAGCTCAGCGAGCCGAGAAGCATTGACCCTCCTCCCTCACCCACCCGGACGCCGGCGTGACGGCTTGACAGCTGCCCTGATGCAATGGGGACTAATTGAGTCCTCCCACTCACCCACTCACGAACTTACCCCGTCTACTCGTCGCGCCAAGTGTCAGTCGGGCATCGTGAAGCTTGTCTTGACCATGGAGAAGGCAGGCGACCACGTTGATCTGATGTTTTGCGCCTAACGCGCCCAGGGGGACTCAGGTGTTACCCCGCCAATGACACACGTCACTTTGTTTTGCGATTAAGAAATGGAGGCAGTTGTTCAAGGGCTACTGGCTTGTTTTCATTCACTTGCACCCTTTCTTTCCAGAATCAATATCAGTGACTGGGCTTTCCTACACGGGTTGTCTCGCAACGTTGCCTAGCATCAGGGGGGCGGCCAATGACCACGTCTCCTCGTGACTCGATTCCTCGCCATCTGGGCAGACTCGATACTTGGACGTCTGATGGCAAGTAATTCCTTTGACTCATGGCTCACCAAACTCCTACGTGATCAATAAATACATGCCGTAGACGCAGCATGTCGAAGCACCACCCGACCGCATCGCACTTCCCTGCACCATCCAGCGACTACTAACCATTCAAGATGGTGTCTGCCTTAGTCGCCACCGCATCGCCGCAAGAAGCTCCCGTTGAGTCGACGTATTTATCTGCAGACAACCTGGCCGAGCAAAAAGACGACCATCAGACCCAAGAAGAGACCCGCTCGTCTATTCTCGAACTCCAAGAAGCCCTCGGACCCCTCCTTCTCGCACGAAAGCACAAATGCACGTGCTCCAGACAACACAGTAAACTCCCCTTTGTCCCAAGCCATGGCTGCCCTAACACAATGCCTCATTGCAAACCCATCAAGCCGAATTGGACCGGCGCTTTCCAACTCTTTTGTTTTCCTCGAGAGCTCTGTGATCAGATCTACTTCCACTACCTTCACCGCGTGGACGGCTACATCTGGAACCGCTCCTCCAACTGGTCCCTTTCGTCCACAACGCTAAATCACACTGGAGACATAGTAAATCTATTCCTCGCTTCGCGACAAGTCCATGCCGAAGCCTTTGCGGTATTCTGTTGCTACAACACCGTCTACCTCGACAAAAGCCCCCGAGACAACTACAGAAAACGCCTCGATGACATACTCCGCCACTTTCCCTACAGACCCTCTCGAGCGCTTCAGTGCTTGGGTAATGTGTATTGGAGCAACAGTACTCGGGGCAACGAGGATGGCGCATCCGATTCATTTCTACAAATCCTGCGTGACGCACATGAGATGAGAACGCATTTCCCAAGACTCCGAATCTTCAACGTGCGGTATGGTATGGATCGCTGGTCGGATGGGGAAGGGCTGTTCGTAGACAATAGTTGGAGCGAGGAGCGCAAAATGGCGAAAATGCTGGGCTGGATGAGGACGGCTGTGAGCGGAAGCAATGTTGTACCGGCTGCATGGGTACAGTGGGAGTTGACTGGGGAATGGTCTGAGCAAGGATGGTGGGCTGAACGGGAGAAAAGTACAATGAACAGGGCCTATGCGATGCTGGTGAATGAGTGTGGAGAGATAGAGGATTTGGAGGAGTCGGGGAGGAAGTGGATTGAGGAGACTTCGAGCCAAGCGGCGAGACGGAGCAGACGGAAGACATAGGTGAGATGTCTTGCATGTACAGTCTATGAGTATAAGACATACATAGATGCAAACATCTCGCTCTAGATTCCTGTGATGTTGCACTTCGCAGAGGCACGTGAGACTTGCGCAGCAAGTTTGCGTAGTTGGTATATGCGTGAAAGGAAACAATCACGATGCCAGTGCTAGATGTGAAGACGCTGATCTACCGACAGACAATTTCATCATGAACAAGCAGTTGACAAAGGAAAGAATCAGGCCAGGAAAGGGTGTAAGTATAAACATGAAGTTCGTCGTCTGTCTCCTTCGTCCTCTGCGCACACGGACAGTGCTTCCATGCATTGGTGACATCACTACGCAGCATGCCACCCCGTCACCACCATCCTGCCCACGCCGATTTCTCTTACCCAAAACCCAAAGAACCCCTCTACCATTCACTCCAGTGCCCACTTCCTCCCACCTTCTCAAACTCCTCCACGCTTCGATCTCTCCGTCTTCTTGCGCGTTCCTCCCTTCCAAAACAGCAAAACAGTCTCGCAAACGCACTTCGCTTCCGTGGCTCTAAGCCATCATAGGGGTTTCCGACACGCTCCTTTCGCGGTGAGGCGGTTGATGCAGAGGAGGCGGGGCTGAGCGGGATAGTGGCGTTGACGAAAATGAGCGAGGAGTGGGAACGGAGTGGTGGTTGGGTCGCTACTAAAGTTGAGGCGGAGGAGGAGTTGCTGGCTGTGGAGTAGGGCGATGGGTTTTGCGATGTAGCGTTATTGGTTGATAAGGCTGTGTCTAGTGGGGAGAGCATTTGACGGTTTGCACGCGGGGAGGGTGGCAAGCCACTTGATAAGGGTGGAAGGAGTGACGCCATTGTGATTGTAAATTGTTGCCCAAGCCCGTAGTCGGAAACTTTGGTGTCGTCCTAGATGGCAGGATATTTGGGTCCTGCGCCGATGAAGGTAACTTCAGAATCGCTGAAGACAGTGTGGTGGATGGATCTTGTTCGAATCTAGGCTCCCAGGACCGCCGGGCTCTAGAGGTAGGTTGCAGGACAAGAACAGGCGTAGACTCAATATAACGTTGACTGAGGGAGAAAAATGCCCCTGGCGTATGTAGAAGGGAAAAGTGTAAGATGTTATTGTTTATGCCTTCGTCAGTCAGATCAGCGCACAGCACGCATGCGGTGCACCCTCAGTTATACGTTACTCAGGGGAGGCATGCTGCATCGTTTCTACGCTAAGACAGCATCATGCAGGTTGCGGACATATTATCTCCCAGGGGTGTGCAAGTGAGCGCGAGGCCTGTCCATGCGCCACCACCTGCTAACGCGAGCAGCATATTTGCGGCAAGGCAATGTATCATACGCGTTTTTATAGGATTTCCAGAACCGCTGGTGCGTGTTGGTATCGCGTCTGTTGTCCAACCAGCGCCCTCGCGTCACAAGTTGCTACACCATTCAAGCGTATGAAGGGTACCATGGTTGCGCATCGGCGTACGTTGGCTGCAATGCACGCTTTTTGAAATTGCGCCGTTTGCTAGGTATGGGGAAGGGACTGTGCGGATTGCTGATCAAGACTTTGCAGGAATTGGGGAAACGATATTGGTCGAAGCGACAACGCAAGAGTCATTGCTAATGTTTCCAGGAAACGAGGCAATGCAAGGTCTCTCGTTGGGCCGGAGCGTTTCTTACGCCCCCCCTGCACAGCGTTGAAACGCCGGCATCGTGTTGGAAACAATGGCGAAGTGTTGCCATATTACAGCCGTATCGTTTCGTTGCGTGACCAACTGCACCATTGTCTGCTGTTGAAAGGCCTCTAGCTCTTGTTGTTCGTGCAGCACGGATATCCAACTGACCGGATTAAAGCAGGAAATGACAACAGGATGCCTGCAGGAGACTCCTTTGCGCATTACACTACCGCGCCGCAATCAAAGCTGCTGATAAGCTTTTCGTTGTTAAGCACGTGCATTACGATTCAACTTTGGCAGACCAATCGCGAATTCGCCGAGTCGTTGACTGCTGGAGGATAAACACAGTATGCATCCACGCATGGTAGGACGCAGAAATGCCTCTGCGGCACAGTCCTGGAACAGTGTCGTAGGTAGGTAGTGCCCGGGCTTTGGGGGGCTGTTCTAATACGTCCTTTTGTCAATGCACAGCTCTGAGCTGGAAGCAAGGTAGGTATATTGTTGCTCCATGCGCTGATACATTGTCAACAAATAATAGAAAGGCATCGTCTATGGTCTCTACTCAACAACAAGTTTTGGCTCAATTGCAATCGACTCTGCAGTCGCGGTGCTTGCAGACTGCCTTACCGTCTGTCGCCTTACAGGGGCGTTGTTGGATATAGGGCTACAGCGAGGCTTCCACAGCGTGGCGAAGTTGTATGCTTCGCTCGCTAACACAGCAAGCGTGCAACGGCACAGCAACAACAAAAAACAACGATAGCAATGATGCAAGTCTTACACCGCGGAGGAATCCCATGACACCCTCGCGGTTGGAGAAACGTTACAGATCGTGATGGTTCGTCAACGTCACGATCTGATGTAGAGTACAGTAGAAATCGACGTCTGAACCGCCCAACCAGGATTTTGACGTCTGCTATGGACTGTGACCTGCTCCATATCTCCATGTCTTTCGAATCCATCAGCCAGGAAGCTTCCGAGTCTGGACTATGGGCCATGGTTTGACAGGTGCATATTGTGACTTACCGCAATGTATAAGCGCGACTGCAACTAGTTGCCGATTCAAATACCCAGCTGCAGAGACCACGATAGATGACCTTCAATGCCATTCAGGGACGAGCGGAACCACGGCTGCGTGTATGCAGTAGTGCTTGCAAACTGCGTAGTATTAGCCTCCAACGCAAACGGATGTCAACAACAAATGAAGTTGACGTCTCAAGATACCCAGAACACATTGCAATTTGACCTACGTCTATGTAACAATATGCTCCGAGACACAAGGCCATACCTCGTTGCAGGGGAGGCATCTAATACATAACTTGGACCATATGCACATTCATGTACGACGGAGGAGCGATGCCAGACCCAGTAACCGCAGTGGACGGCAAGCTTCCGTCTCAGAACCCGGGTGCAGATGCATCGTTGTTTTCGTTGCGCCAAGTGCAGGTGACGAGAAGAAGTTGTGTTGATGCTGTGGCCGTGATCTTGTGATTCATCCGGGCTGCGGGCCAGCCAGTTCACCCTGATAAACACCCGCAAAGTCCAATTGGCTAAGTTGACCATTGACTTGATCAATCTCCATGCTCAAATCTTCCAGATTCTGTGCGAGGCTCGACACCTCATCAAACCGTCGATGTTTTGTTGCATTAGCAATCATTTCTGAGACCATGAATTTTTGTTCCTCGAGAATTATCAGTCGTTCGCGCAGTTCCTTTTCTTCCGTCTCCATTGCCGAGACTTCACTACTGCTGACAATGCTGCCAGCAGACTTGTCGTTGTATTTGATGTTCGCAAGCGCGCCTCCCGTATTGGGCCGGCCCTGTGGCGCAGCGTGCTTCAAGATCCTGGGTAAAGACCTCAGAGGGAGCATGTGTAAGCTCAGAAAGCTGTATGCTTGTTGATACACTGCCGTTTGAAGCTTCTGTTGGGTTGGTGATTCAGTGGGAAGATCTCGTATCCGTTTTGCCACAGCATCGAACTGCGAGAACGCGTCCATAAGCCTCTTGCGCACCTTGGTTGCATCAGAGAGTTGTTGTGGAGTGGGCGATCTGTCTGGGTCCTGTAAGGCTTGCAAGAGCTTGTGGAATCGAGGTAGAAGCAAGCGAATGCCCCTTTCGAACTGCGCAAGATTTTCGTATGAGCGTTGGTCCTTTGGTTTTTCAGCCATTGCACGCTCGAAGTCTCCGCGGGAGAACAATGTGTGTTGACAGTCTTTGCACATACGCACGTCGACGCTGACGTGGGTGACACCCTTTTCGGTCTTGCTAGAATCTGGGACCATCAGCGTTGGGTCTTCAACAATCGTCAGGAAATTTTGTGCCTAAATACCTGCAGCGACGTTAAGTCCTATTTCACTTGAGCACTCAGTCTTGGGGTCGCCACACACAATACGACCGCACATACGACAGTGATGTCTACGAAATGTGTATGCGGAAAACTCCTGCTGGCAGAATGGGCAGTTGGTGACCTTTGCATCGTCCTCCCAGGTGATGATTGACTGCTCTAGAGCCTTGCGCTGAGTCTTTGCTCCTGGCAAGGAAAACCAGCCTCCTGCCGTTTGCCCGTCCTCTAGGGGCGGTGGATTCGCCAGAAGTTGAGTAAGCTTGGTGAGCCTCTTCTCAAGCCGACTGACTTCCATACGCTCTCTATCGACCTTCTTCCGGCGAATCTGTGCGAACTCGTCGAAGTGGTTGCGCTCAGTGCCTTGGTGGTCGAGGTAGCCGTCTCGGGACTTATAGCAAGTCTCGCAGACTCGACACCAGATGCCTCTGAAGGGGTCATGTTTCGCCTGGCGGGATAGCTTCATCTGATACATGGTATGTTCCTCGCAGAACAGTCTGCCACATTGCCTGCAGTTGACTGCCTGTTGGCCTCCGCCCAAAGCCATTTGAGATGCTGTGATGGGCCTCCTGCATGCTGGGTCTGAGCAAGCGTCTCGATGGCTTACTCGCTGCCAGTGCGCCCGCGTGACTTCCTCGTCTGGGTCTCTGCG
This sequence comes from Plenodomus tracheiphilus IPT5, assembly GCA_010093695.1. NCBI lineage: Eukaryota > Fungi > Ascomycota > Dothideomycetes > Pleosporales > Leptosphaeriaceae > Plenodomus > Plenodomus tracheiphilus. The sequence goes on from MU006333.1 coordinate 258,525, forward strand.
GACTGCGGGAGGCTCGCGTGCGCCGTGGGCGGCAGAGCTGCTGGCGGAGTGGGACATGGATGGTGGTGTCGGGGCGTCGTTTGACTCGAACACGTCCAGACCCTTTAACTTCTGATTCAGGACTGCGAGAGGCTGAAACTTCTTCGCCTTGTGCATCTGCTCCTCGAACCAATTCTTGACCTCATCCTGCTCCTCCACCACAAGGTTCTGGTGGTTGTCGTCGAGATGTCTGGGGTGGGTTAGGGCCGGCATGGTAGGGAGTAGGGATGGGAGAGGAGCATGAGATTGCTGGTGGCAAGTACCTGTTGAGTTGCAAGAGGGTGACCTGCCATGTTAGCGTGCAGCCAGATGTTGAGGGATAGAGGAGGAAGGTCCCAGGCAAGGAGCGTACCATTTCCTCGTTGCATATGGGGCACACGAGGCGACTCGAGGCAGTCGCGGCGGCATTGTCGGTTGGGCCCAACAGCACCTTGCTGCCGATGTCTTCCCTGGGCTCGGCAATGCTGGCTGGGCTGTTGGACGTCTGCGAGCTCAGCGACAGGGAGCTCTCGGACGGCGAGAGCAGGCTAGGGTTGCGGTGGTGCACGGCGGGAGGCTGCTGGGCTGCGGCAGGCGACAGGTTCCTCCCGCTCCCCAGCACGCGTCCGCCGCCCAGGGACCTGCGGGAGGCCATGTTGGAGGGTGTCGAGGGAAGTCGTGCGAGACCATGGGCGGGCGGCTCAGCTGGGCTCAGCTGGGATGTGCAGTGGAGCCTCCTACTGGTAGTGTAGAGTACTCCTGGGTAGAGTAAGTGGGCGGGTGCAGTGGAAGTATACCTAACTAGGTACTCTAACGTCCTGCGGCCGCTAGGCTGTCCGCATTCTTTCTGGAACACGTGCGACCATGGCTACTCAGTACATATCTATAACCACATATCCATATAACCATATATCCATGGATATGCACGCAATGCGCCGCAATCGGTATGTATATACGGATGCACCTGCACAGTATGTACCCAACAACTGCAGGCCCGGTGCGCGTGGATGGTCATGCGTTATCGATAGTGCAGTCCTGTGCAGTGTGTAAGTACATACAGTACTGTGTACTGCCGCGGTACTGTGTACGTGCAGTACCGCGCTTCCTTGGCATGACGCCGACCCGCGGTCAGTCGCCCTGTCCGCGCGCACTCCCGCCTCTCGTCTCGTCTCGTCTCGTCTCGAGACGCCGTCGTCGTTGTTGTCGTCTTCCACACCAATGGCTACCGCACAAAGTCCGTACCCGGAGATCCAAGGCGGAGGCTCGCTGATCCTGGCCTGGCAGATCCGCAACAAACGCGTTCTGGTGGTGGGCGGCGGCGAAGTGAGTCAGTCGTCCGTGTCGTGCAGACATGTCCGCAGAGTGTTGACGATTGACCCGAGTCCTAGGTTGCCGCCGGTCGCATTGTCAACGTGCTCAATGCCGACGCCAAAATCACGCTCGTGTCGCCGCGCGACGGCCTCAACGAAGAAGTCGCCTACCGAGTCGAGCAGAAGCAGATTGACTATGTCGACCGCAAGTTCGAACCCTCCGATCTCGACGGCGTCGACATGGTCCTCACTGCAGTCGACGACCCCGAAGCCTCGTCCCAAATCTACAAACTGTGCAAGGAGAGACGAATAGCCGCCAACATTGCTGATGTGCCGCCCGAGTGCGACTTCTACTTTGGCAGTGTCCATCGCGACGGGCCACTGCAGATCATGGTCAGCACCAATGGCAATGGACCGAAACTTGCCAACATTGTGAGGCGACAGATCGCGGCTGGTTTGCCATACAATATCGGTGCGGCTGTGCAACGCGTGGGTATGCTACGCAAGAAGCTGAGGAAGGTCGCGCCTCTGATTGAGGAAGGGCCAAAGCGCATGCAATGGTATGTCGCCAACCTCATGTCTCGGGGCATCTTCGCTGATACACCACAGGATGTCCAAAGTGTGCGAACAGTACTCTCTCAACGACTTGTGTGCGCTGACAGAGGAAGATATGGAGATGCTGCTTGGCTTCTACAAGCCCAACACAGTGCCTTCTCTCGAGTTAGTCCGACTCCAGGAACCGGACGGTGCATACGATGGGCCATTCTTGATCTAGCGGCCACATATACCGCATTTCTGGCGTTGCATATACATATGTTCGCATCTTGGCGGGAAGACGGAGTTGTCTGGATCTTTCTTATCTACTTCTCTGTATATCGAATTGTACATGTACATGGTGGTGCCGTGTTCGCTCTACCCAATTTGTCCTGCGTCATCGACCAATCAGCGCAGAGCGGTCCGAGCGTTGGCCCTCAGCTAATACTGAAGTCTGACCTTTTCATTTCATACACTACTGCAAGCCTGCCATGTAAGCTTCCGCAGGCAGCCTCATACCACGACAATCCAGGTCTGTTGATTTGCTCGAGCACATGCCTAAATCATGGATCTCGCCCAGCGCCAGCCATACCACAACGTGGACTTCAAGTCTTTCGCGAAAACGGATCCTGACTTCAAGAACCTGTGGCAGTCCAAATCGGGAAAACTCGACTTCCAAGATCCAGACACGATTTTGAAACTGTCTAAAGCTATTCTCAGGTCAGACTTTGGTCTTGAACTCGATGTTCCCAATGATCGTCTCTGTCCTCCAATACCTAATCGCTGGAATTACGTGTCCTGGATGCAAGGCCTTCTCGACTCTACCTCGCCTTCCTACTCCAACAAATACGAGCCCGAGCGAAAGATAGTAGGTCTGGATATTGGAACCGGCGCGAGTGCTATCTATACCATCTTGTGTTTGAGAAGCAGGCCATCTTGGACCATGTCCGCCACCGATATAGACAAATGCTCCGTTGCCTCTGCGGCTCGCAACCTTGCTCTCAATAGCCTTCTAACACGCACCACGCTTCTGCACACAACTTCCTCGCAACCCTTGATCCCACTGCAAGCTCTCGGCGTAGAACGATTGGATTTTACAATTTGTAACCCCCCCTTCTTCACCGACAAGTGCGAAATGCAGAATAGTCTCAAAGGCGAGGGCAAGAGTTGGAAACCTAGTGCGATTTGTACAGGCGCAGAAGTCGAAATGGTATGTCCAGGCGGGGATCTCGGTTTCGTGACCAGAATCGTAGAAGAGAGTTTGGAAATGAAAGAGTTGGTGGGCTGGTATAGTAGTTTGTTCGGAAAACTCGGTAGCGCGAAAATCGTCATCCAGCTCCTCAAGCAACACGGAATCAGCAATTGGGCTGTCGGTGTAGTAGACACGGGTGGTAGCACAAAGCGCTGGATCGTGGCATGGAGTTTTGGAGACATGCGACCTCGCAATGTTAGTCCCCCTTCGCATCTCCTGTACTATCTGGCTGTGTCACAAGGACAGTAAGAGATGGAACAGAATTTTGACTAACGAACCAGAGTATCGCACGTCCCCTAACGATCCCGAACGAATACCTTCCCTTCCCAACCAGCTACCCTATTCCCCTCCCTCCAGACACCACCGCACAGATCGCCATCGATAAGGTCACTACGCACTTCTCCTCACTCGATCTCGTGTGGACGTGGGATGTTGCTACCGCCACGGGTATCGGTTCAGCGACCCAGAATGTGTGGAGTCGCGGATATCGAAGGGCGTATGAGAGGCGGAAGAGGGACGGAGGCGGTGTAGCCGCAGAGGCTATGCGAGAGGGGGCAAGAGTGGAACTGGTTTTTCGGATTCAGGTTTTGGAACTAGCGAGGGAACTTGTGGTGGAGTGGGTTCGAGGGAGGGATCGTATTTTGTGGGAGAGTCTGTGTGGGGTTGTTCATAGGCACTTCAAAAAGTCTTAATCTGGGGGTGAGTTTGGTTTCTTGTAGCGCAAGGGCGGCGAGGGACCTCGAAGATGCCCCTTTGCGCACTACTACAAGTAACCAGTACTATGTGCTTGGTCCTTTGAAATTGCCTCCGCGTTGGTTGCGCATGCAGTCTCTTCGCCATCCCGTCGTCAGATCAGATGTAGTGCGGCGGCATGCTGGCTCAGAGAATCGATCCATCCCAAAACATGCTCTTGTCCAACTCCTCCGCAAATCCCTTTGCACACGGTGGTGCGTCTCCCTCAGGCTTTCTCCCCGCACACAATGCATTTCCGTACCCATCCTCAACCTTCGGCCTTCCAGCCCTTCCCTTCGCCCCTCCACACCCTCCATTGACATCACTGCTGGCTCCTCCCCCTCCACTCATACCACCTCTACTTCCAAATAACCCCCTCTCACCGCCATGCCCCCCGCCTCCCATTTGATCAGCAAACCCCTGCATCGGCTCCCGCGCAGCCCTGTTCTGCCGATGCAACTGCCCTTCGTGCAAATCACCCTTCAACTCTTCCCTATCATCCCGCTCCTCGGTCGTGTGCTGAAAGATCTGCCACGCAAAGACTTGTCCCTCGAGACCTCTGGGAGCCTTGCCGGCGCGCAAGGTAACTGGGGCGTGGGAGAGCAGGGCGTGATCGCGCGAGGTAACTTCGGCGGTGTCATGATCGAAGCGTTCGTGGCCTAGGTCGGCAAGCTCAGTAGAGGAGGAAAAGTATGTGGGTTGCTCCATAGGACCGGCGTCAACTCCGTTTTTCGCAGAAGCGCTAGAGAGGTTGTTCCTGGGCGGGTTGCTGGAAGCCATTGTGGTGTACGTGGGGTGGTGTGATGGCGACTTCTACTGGCGCTTGATCTTCCTGATGCTTGTGACCTTGCGGTGGGTGATGTCGTGGTGAAGCACCGTAATTTTCTAGGGACGTCGACCTAGATGCATAGAGTGAGACTTTGTCAGTCGTGGAGATGAGAGAAGGTACCTAGGGTTGAGCGAAAGAGCAGAGATGTAGTGCGCTAGAAAGACTTAGTGAACAGCCAGGCTTGTAACACGTGTGACAATATGGCTGTTTGTCAGGTGAGGGTGTAGACCATGTGGTTTGCTCCTACGAGGCGAGACTTGATAAGGTCGTGCCTTCCTGCTTCACCTTGTTGTGCGGCCAGACTAGCACGTCGCCCCGAGACAACCCTGATTTGATGAGAGACACGTAAAAGGGACCAGGTGAGGCTCTTCCAACTTGCGACTAGAGCATTTAGTGAGTTCAGTTATACTTCACCTTAACAGAGTCAGCACCATTTAGATTTCTATAACAGAAATAAATAGTAGTAAGCGCAAGTAAAGGCCGAGTCTAGAGTCTAGAGTTAGTGTTACTAAATACATGCGTTCTATCTATACTTCTCCCAGGTTACTAGGTAGGATAGCAAACCTGTGAGGATCTGAGTGGCTACAATATAAAGCAGCTGGTGTCAGAACGCAAGGTTAGTTGTCGAGTATAAGTGTCAGAGGAACGTGGACAGGAGGTACTTGGTACTAAGACAGTAAGAGTGCGCTTCTATAAAGAGTATCAAGAAGGTTAAGTAGTAAGAATAATGTATTGCTTCCTATTTAGTAAGGTTAAACTGTGAGGATCTAAGTGGCTACAATATAAAGCAGTGTTACACGGAGGGGGTATACTGCTCTATCCTGGTCCAAAGGGGTGACAGGTGAGTAGGAAGGTATGAGACCTCGCGCGGAAGTTGTCTGGCGATACGAAGGCGTGGGGCAAGAGTATTCAGGAAAGACAATTCAATCTTATTGCTAAGATAACAAGTTCAATCTGTATAGGAGATAAACTATTTGAGTTGACTACAACGAGCGTAATAATGAAACCCTTCCATCCTTATATGTCCGTTGCAGTCTACGCTGCCATCGCTGCCATCGATGCCATCAGCGCCTAGCGCCTGATGCCTCTGATGCCTGTGATGGTTGCCATCACTCTATCCGCTGCCAT